>JANIHZ010000003.1:42563431-42577005 GCA_027478365.1 Erythroxylum rufum | reverse complement strand
TGAAATGTTTTGTTGTGATTGTACTGTCTTGGGTGGCATCCATGTATCCTCCCAGGGGGTATTTGGGTGTTACACTTATAACTTAAAACCTTAAGTAATCTTCTAATTTTTCCCTTCCATTTTGCCTTAAAAACTGACATCTTGACTCCTTATTTTGATCAGGTAAATGAAATAATTTGATAATACTTCCTTCTAGAAAATGTTCCTCTCTTTTTGATCTTTCTAACGACACCAAAAACGCTCAATTCGGTTTAGAAATGAAGAAGTTATGGCCAAAACACTTTCAGACCAATACTAAACCAAGACTGAACACTACACCTAGCTTCACTCCAGAATTTGAACATCTTAGAGGCTAAATTGACATTCAATTCCTTCAGATAACTTGTAGTTACATGTCTCTAGTTTAATTAGGAATAAGAATCAACTCAATCATAGCTCTACTGATCGAGATATCACCAAAATACTGAAGCATGTTTAGAAAAATATCCAACTCATACTCTTTTAATCGATCCTCCCAATTTGATTCAATCGATCTTTTTTAAATTTATCTTAAAAATCATAAATTTTCATGAAAAGATAAAGGGAAGTCTTAGAAATCTAACGCTTCAAAATCAGATCGATCGGAGGTCAGAAAAAAAAGTTATAGCCAAACAAGTAGAGAGAGGTTGGAATCGGTAAGAAAACCAGAGATCGGCCGGAAAATCAGAGATCGGCCAGAAAATCAGAGATCAGACAGAAAAGTCAGAGATCAGTCGGCCAATCAGAGATCAGCCAGAAAATCAGAGATCGGTCGGCCAATCAAAGATCGGCTAAAAAAGTCAGAGATCGGTCAGCAATTGCCTAGCGCTCGCGTGCCAGACGCGCCCTGGGCTGGCCGAGCACAATGCCAAACCAGCATCCTATCTTCTAACTTTCATATCTTTTGACCCAGAACTCCAAATTTTATAAACTTGGTATCAATGGAAAGGTAAAAGAATGATCTACAACTTCTATAAATAACTCAAAAACAATTTTGGTCTCTATAGGGGTCAAAAGTTTAAAAAATGTGGCTGACCGACAATTGCATCCTAAACAGCATCAGAAATTCTAAACATCATAACTTCCTATTCCAAAGTCCAAAAATTTCATACTTTATATAAATGGAAAGAACAAATCACAATCTATAACTTACATGAAGAACATAAAAGTAATTTCAACTTCTAACTAGGTCAAATTTTCAATCAAAATTTCTGCCATGTTAAAAATCACCTAAGCAACATCCAAACTTTAAAACTTCATATCTTTCAATTCCCACTTCCACAAATAGCATATAACACATCATTGTACAGCTATGAAATTCCTCTATAACTTTCAAGAAGGCTACGTAATCCAATTCCAACCATATCAGTCCAGAATTTGCCTCAAATCTAACATATACAAAACCTACCTTTATGAACATTTTCAAAAACAAAGCAAAATAAACTTAACTTTGAATGAGCATAACTTTCAATCCCGATATCAAAAAATGTCATACTTTATAGCGATAGAAAGCTATCAATAGAAACTACAACTTTTATGAAGATTACTTTATCAAATTCTGCCTAAATCATTGTAGAAAAATTCATAAAGATTTCACATCAAAATGGGCAACTTTCTACTGCTATTCATCCTTAAAATTTTATATTTTTTTCAATTCTCCAAAATCTAACACTTTCACTATTCATTTCTCGCTTTTCAATTCCATTCAAAACAATTCATTCACTATCAATTCCATTTTAAACTTAAAACACCATTTTACTCATTAGACGTGGCCACGTTCAATACAGACGTGGCCACGTTCCGTACCATACTACATCACCTTTTTTTAAACATATGCAAAACACAAGAAAACTCAAATGTCTTTTATTTCATCAAATGCTCATAGATTTATTCATACTTTTCATTCATTACAAGGAATCATACCATATTTCTTCATTAAATTTCATTTAATAATTTCTAATTTCCAAGAAAAGCTTGGGGTCCAACAAGAAGTGCTAAAGAGGCGATCAAAGAGTCATTATAGAGAGGGGAGTCAGTCTGTTATAAGGGGAGTTAGTCATTCATGGTCTGTTGGGGAAGGGGGATCTAAGAGAGTTGATGCTACATCGAGTAGGAGTGGTAGCTTCTGCATGTTTGATGGAGATATAGGAGCTAGCAGAGATTCAGGATAGCATAGCATTACTAGTGCACCATCGGTTGGATCAAATAGAAGGGTTAGTCATAGGTTTAAAAGAGCTTTTAGTAGAGGAGTTGGAGGGTTACAGAGTTGTGCTAATTGTGGGAGAGTTTACAAAGGACCATGTTAGGGATCTACTGAGATTAGTTAGGGATGTTATATTTGTGGAGAGTGGGGAATTTACAAAGGAGCTATCCAATAGTAAGGAGGAGTTGAGAAGTGAAGGTAGAGTAAATAGTACATGATCATAGCGGTGCTTTTGGTTTAGGTAGAAGTTTGGGTAAAATTGGTAGTAAAGGTGGTGATAGAGGAGTTAGACACAAACCAACAGTGAGTATAGGTACTAGCAGGACATCCTCAACACATGATCAAACTCAAGCAGGGATATACCATATGAAGAGGGAAAAGGCACCTGTAACTAACGATGCCATTTCTGGTATGATTTCCTTATTTGATATTAAGGATCATGTGTTAATATACTCAGGATCTACACATTTTTATATTTCCTTAAAGTTTTCCTATAAAGTTTTAGGGGAGTTTAGTCCATCAGGATATGACTTAAGAGTGTGGTTACCAATAGGAGACTGTGTGGTCGTAAACAGTGTAAGGAGGGAGATGCTAGTGAAGATTGGTGGAGTGGAGCTATCATCTGATTTGATGGATTTAAGAGAGTTTGATGTAATTCTTAGGAAGGATTGGTTGGCACAACATCAAGTTGTAATTGATTATTATGCGAAGGAGGTGATGATAGAGTCTTCGAGTAAATCGAAGGTGACATTTGTGGTGATTCTATTATTTGTGATTTTGGCCATAATTGTTAGGCAACTAATATTGGATGGATATGAAGCATATCTATCTGATATTATAAAAATATGGGAGTTGGTCTTAAATTAGAGGATATTCTAGCAGTGGGAGAATTTTTGCAAGTAGTCTTAAATGATTTACAAGGTTTATCGCCTTAACAGGAGATAGACTTTACCATTGAGGATAGTTGAGTTAATTATTCATAAGACAATTTTTCGTACTTGTTGTGGCCACCATGAGTTCCTAGTGATGCCTTTCAAGTTGACCAATGCACTAACCACATTCATTACATTGATGAATAAGACTTTTTAGGAGTATTTGGATCAATTTGTGATAGTACTCATTGATGATATATTGGTGTATTCAGTGAGGAAAGAGAAGCATGAGTAACATTTGAGGATTGTGTTATAAATTTTAAAGGAGAGACAATTATATGGAAAGTCGAGTAAGTGTGGGTTCTGGATGGAGCGGGTAGTTTTCCTTAAACATGTCATGTTCCGACTGCGAGTGATGCTTGATCCTGCTAAGGTAAGGGCAATTATAAAGTGAGAGACACCTAAAAATAAATCAGGGGTAAGGAGTTTTTAGTACTTGATAGGTATTATTGGAGATTTATAGAAGGATTTTCAATGATAACTAGTCTATTGACTAAGCTACTAAAGAAAGGAATTCAGTTTCAGTGGACCAATCAATGTTAGGAGAGTTTTGAGGGTAGGTTTGGGGTGTGTATTGATATAACATAAGAAAGTGATAGCTTATTCCTCTCCTCATTTGAAATTGCTTGAGTTAAATTATCCTACTCATGATCTAGAGTTAGTAACAAATGTGCATGCTTTTAGGATTTGGAGACATTATCTATATGAGAAGACATTCTGAATCCT
Organism: Erythroxylum rufum; assembly: GCA_027478365.1. Taxonomy (NCBI): domain Eukaryota; kingdom Viridiplantae; phylum Streptophyta; class Magnoliopsida; order Malpighiales; family Erythroxylaceae; genus Erythroxylum; species Erythroxylum rufum. The sequence goes on along the minus strand of JANIHZ010000003.1, from coordinate 42,573,126 downwards.
TACAGATCAAAAGAGCCTCAATTATATCTTAACTTATTGGGAGCTAAACTTAAGGCAGAGAAGATAGATCAAGTTGTTGAAGGATTATGAATGTACAATTAATTACCATCTGCGAAAGACTAATGTAATGACAGATGCTTTAAATACGAAGAGCTCACGTGTGATGGCTAGTTTAAGAGGACATAGTATGACACCATTAGTGGAGATGAGAGAACTCGACATAAGATTGTAGATTGATTATATGAGTGATTTATTGGAAACATTACAGGTTCAACCAAATTTTGGAGATAGGATCAAAGAGGCACAAGTTAAGGATTCTTATCTGATGTGGATGAGATAGTGTGTGCAATAGAGTAGCAAGACTAACTTTTCAGTGAGAGCATGTAAAGTGTTGGTGATTGGGAGGTGAGTTTGTGTACCTAATATAGATATACTAAGAGAGGAGATTCCAAGGGAAGCTTATAGTGCACCATATGCTACGCATTTTGGTATTACAAAAATGTATCAGAACTTGAGACCTTATTACTGGTGGTCGACGATGAAGAAAGATGTGGTAGAGTTTATATTAAGGTGTTTGACCAGTTAGCAGGTCAAGGCAGAGCATCAGGTATTAGTAGGAAAATTAAGACCCTTAGCGATTGTTTCATCAAAATGGGAGAAGGTTACAATGGATTTTGTGGTGGCGTTACCGAGGAACATACGTTGACATGATTCAATTTGGGTGATATGGATAGGTTGACTAAATTAGCTCATTTCTTACCAATACAACATACATAATCCTTAGACAAGCCAACCAAGTTTTATGTTAATGAGATTATAATGTTACACAGGGTTTCAATATCCATTGTATCATATCGAGATCTATGGTTTACTTCCCAGTTATGGATGAGTTTACAAATAGTTTTGGAGACTAGGTTAAATTTAAGCATTGCATTTCACTTTCAATCGGATGGACAATCGAAGCGTACAATTAAGACATTGGAGGACATGATGAGAGCTTGTGTGTTGAACTTTGAGGGTGGTTGGGATATATATCTAACTTTAATGAAGTTTGCATTTAATAATAGTTATCATGCTAGCATCAATATGGCTCCATTTGAGGCATTATATGGTAAGCGATGTAGAGATCCAATATGTTAGGATATAGAGGGTGACAGATTGTCAAAGAGACTAGAGTTAGTTCAAGAGACGATGGAGAAAATAAAGGTGGTAAGACAATACTTTAAGGCAGCTCAGGATTGACAAAAGAATTATATCGATCAACATCATCGAGAGATGAAGTACAATGTTGGAGATATGGTATTTCTATATGTATCACCTTTGAGGGCATTTTAAGGTATGGTAGGAGAGGGAAGTTGAGTCCGAGATACATTAGGCCATATGAAATCGTACAACTTGTGGGATCGTTAGCTTACATATTAGCCTTACCTCTAGAGTGTTATCACATATTCATGATGTGTTCCACATGTCAATGTTGAGACGGTACCAATTAGATCCTAGCCATGTTACATTGAGGCCTAAGTTCAAAGTTGCAAATGATATGACTTATAATAAGAAGCTAGTAAAGATATTAGATAGACAAATTAGGAAATTAAGGAGATGGGTAATTTCGATGGTGCGAGTTTTGTGGAGTCATCATCGGTCTCCAAGATTGCCTATTTGGGAGGTAAAAGATGAAGTTCAATGTCAGTATCCTCATTTGTTTAGATCCTCAAGTATGTAATTTAGTTTTGAAGACAAAATTCTTTTAAGGGGAATAATTGTAAAGCCCACAAAAAGAAAAAGAGAGCCTAACTTTAACAAAACCAACCCAGCCCATAAAAAATTTAAATAGAGGAGAGTATAAATTAAAAGACAACAAATGGGTAATAAGAAAAACGAAAAGTTGTCTTCTTATGTCTCTTCTTCATTTTTTAGCTGGTGAGTATATATAAAAATGCACCATACTGTACATAAAGCTTTCCTTATGTATTTCCTCATTTTGTTTGCTTTGTAGTAAATTAGTGACAAAATTGTAGAAATTAACAACCCAAAAATCCCTTAAAAAGATATAGAACTTCACATAGGTAAAACTTTTTTACAACAATTCTATGCTTTTTATTTGTGAATTTTAGTCTTCCTAAAGTAGTTTATAGTTAGAAAGTATATTGTGATTATTTGAGATAGTAATTTTGAAGTCATGGAAAAAGAAAAGGGGAAAAAGTGGTTGAAAATGAGAAAAGAGAAGGTAAAAGAAGAGATGGTGAAGAAGAAGACAATTTAGGAAAATTTAGTATATATTAAGGGACAAAATAGAAAATGTAAAAATTTAAGGGTTAAATTGAAATTTAATTCATAGAAAGGTATATATGTAATAATAAAAAATAAGGTAAGATAGGATTTTTAATAGTTAATGGTATTTTAGTAATTATAATGGTTAGGTAAAGCAAGGATACTTTAACAATTAAGCATTAAGTGGGCAATGGAATAATTTTGGATTGTTAAGTTTAATTGGGTTAAAAAATTTTCTTAACTAAGTCTAATAGAATTTTGTAATGTCTACGTCCAATGGATGGATTAAGGAGTATATTGGACTTATTAATTTGTTGAGTTTGAAAATAAGGTAAGGATAACTTTAGCTTGTACTCTTAGAATATTGTACGGTTCATAAAATTTTGAATTTTGTTATTAATGAATTACTTTATCGTGAATTATAACTTGAATTAGTCATTAATTAAATTAATGATTAATAATTACATATATGAATTTCTAAAATATATGAATTGTGTTTATTTATTACATAAATAAGTAACAAAGTATTGCATTTATATTTTGTTACGTATTATAAGATGTATCACTTGATAATTTAGTAAAAATTTGATAATTAAAACTTTCAGTTGTGTAAAAGTATAATTAAGAATATTAGGATAAATAAATCATGTTCATGAAATTAAATAGAATCTGACCTATAATAGGTTGAGCATAAATTGTGAAAATCTTGAGTCTGTGGCTTGCCTAGAATATGTTATATTTGATGGGCATAGATTGATGAGTTGTTTAAATACAAGCGAGCGATGACTAGGTACTTGTTTGTGAAGTAAGTATCGGGGCATCCTGAGTTCCGAGAATATCCTGTGTCGATGGCTAAGTATCGGAACAGTAATATGATATCCTCATTCTTGGGGATATCCTATGTTGATAGCTAGGTACTAGAGTGATACTGAAGTGCCATATTAAATTGAGGAATTGATGTAGCCTATGCTGCTACTTATACATCTAATTACGACTCCACTTAGTGAGTAATTATGATGAGTATAAATAAGCTGACAGACCATTAAATGTAAGCTTATTAGGTTAAGTATGACTTATGCAATTCAATTAATAATAAGGTAAAAACATAAATGACAACAATAAAATAATATAGTATTAATCATTAATAATGATAAAAATTTTGGAAGTTCATTGAGTGTTTAGATAGATTGAGTATTGTTGTGTATTTTAGTATTATATGTATGTTTTAATTATTTGACTATTTCTATCTATATGGAGTTATTTGATTTTAAAGGTATGACCAATTATTCTTATTGAATAGGTAGCTCGCCCCTTGTCGTTATATATATTTTCAGGAGATAGAGAGATTGCCAATAACCAAGTGCATATAATTGACAATATAGTGTCCAAGTACAGTTAGTAGATTAAATTAAGTAAATATGTTTTATTATATATATTTTTGAAGGGGACAGTCGAATACTTGTGCTTGTATAAATAATTTTTGTGATTGATAAATATTATTTTTGGAACTAAAATTTTTAATAATTAATAATATAATTGAGGAATAATTTGAATAAATTGTGATTTAAGAATTATTGGAGCGCCATAGTTGTTATCAAGTTTTGGCTTATTTCATGATTATTAAATCTTGACATATATGGATGACAATGGGCCAGATCGACTTATTATTATTTTTAAATTCAAAATGACATTGTTTTGTTATTTCTTATTATCCAGGCCCAGTCAGGCCCAAAAAATTAGGCCTAAGACTCAGTCAACAATCAACCTAGGCTTGACCTGGTTGACTTCAGGTTGGGACGAGTCGGATCTGAGCTCAATTGCCAAGCCAACATCCACCTTAATCTAGTTTGGATCCCTTTTAAGTGGTTAAACGACTTATGATGTTGATGATAGCTTGTCTGCCCTGCTTTGGGTCATCGATCATTATTTTGCTGCTAGTTTTTCTTTCTTTTTTTTGCTGAAATGTCTTATCATATATGAATCAACAATGCCTAACATATTAAATTACATTTCCAACAAGAGCTTTCTTAATTATTAAAATGATACACGAAAGTTAGAGCGAGAAAAGGTGGCAATTTTTTCGATAAGTGATCGTCCTCTTCTAGTGATTTTTGAAACGCGATCGTCTACATATGGTGTTTTTTGGCAAGCAACGAAGGATAGCAGCTACATAACGTTGACTGATCGTGGAGCTCCATGATCAGGACGAGCAAACTTCCAAGCGTGTGAGGACTCGAAAGCGAGCCTATGGGGTTCCCTGTCTACCCAGTTGTAGACTTTTCGTTTTCAATTATTTTCCTTATGTCGATTTTCCTATGGAATTGTCAAGGGGCAAGGGGGTCTCGGTTTCAGACAATCCTGCGTAATTACATTAGTAATTACAAACCTAGTATTCTAGTTTTGCTAGAAACCCGTATTAGTGAGAATCGGGCAACCGCAGTAGTCACCAAATTGGGGTTCGATTACTCGGTTCGCATTGAAGCCAAAGGTTTTTCTGGCAGTATTTGGCTATTATGGACAGATGACTTTGATGTCTCCGTAGTAATAGCCCATCTCCAATTTATTCACACCACAATCAATTATGCTTTGAGCTCTTTCGATTTTACAACAGTCTACGCCAGCCCCCCAGCGCCAAACTCAAAATCTTCTCTAGCCAATTCTTCATTGGATGGGTCAAAATAACCAGAGGCCTTGGCTCATAGGAGATGATTTTAACGCTAAATTGGAACTTTTAGACAAAAAAAGTTGGAGCCCAGTCTACAAGAGTGGTGAATAAACATTTCCAAGATTGGGTGCACGGGAGCGGACTCCATGATCTGGGTTATATCGGCTCCAAGTTTACGTGGAACCAAGGATTGGTACAAGCCAGATTGGACAGAGTTTTTGGCTCGACGGCTTGGCTACAAGCTTATCCTCAAGCGGTGAACCATCATCTTCCTTTCCTTGGATCGGATCATCGACCCATGTTGTTTCACTTACACTGTTCCCCTGCAAGATTGCTTGTCCCCCCTAAGTTTCATTTCAAAAATGCTTGGCTTACATGTCCGAATTTTATGGCTGTTGTAGAGAAGAATTGGCTTCCCGAGGGGGAAACGATGAGCCAGTGTTTAGTCAAATTTTCAGAGTATCTCACCAGGTAGAATACATCAGATTTTGGAAATATTTTCTATAGGAAAAAAGCGATTGCTAGCACCTTTGGAGGGCATTGACTCCCTATTAGACTTGGAGGATGAGCCAAGTGGGGAACTTCTGCAAGTCCTTTGTGAGGAGGAAATTTATTGGCACTAGAAAGCCCGGTGCGACTGGAATTCTAAGGGTGATAGGAATACAAAATACTACCACACCCTCACATTGTCTCGAAGGAAAAAGCTGAAGATTGAGAGACTCTTTGGCCCCACTGGAAGTCCGATCTCTGACCCTGTTTAATTGGGCCTTGTAGCCAGGATCTTCTTTGTCCAACTTTATACGAATAAGGACGGTACTACCTACACTTTTCCACTTTCTGGAATCTTCCCTTCGCTCTCGGGGGCCAGATTTCAAGCACTTTCCATGCCTGCTCATGATTTAGAAATAAAAAATGCAGTTTTCACCATGAATCCTAATAAAGCTCCTGGGATAGATGGATTCAATGCTTTATTTTTTCAAAAACAGTGGGACACGATCGGTCCCAAAGTGGTTGAGTACATTCAGGAAATTTTCCGTCTAGAATGGTGGGACAAGGATCTCAACAACACCATTTTGGTTTTGATCCCTAAAGTCCCTTCCCCGTAGACGATTACTCAATTTAGACCGATCAGCCTATGCTTCGTCCTTTATAAGATCGTATCGAAAGTTATTGTGCATAGATTGAAACCTTACTTGGACTACCGCATAGAGGAGAACTAATGTAGTTTTATTCCAGGCTGGCAAATCACTGATAATATAATCATCGCCCAAGAGGTCATCCATTCGATGCATAAGAAAGCAGGTAAGATCCGATATTTAGCTATAAAGGTCGATTTGGAAAAACCTTATGATCGGATTCGATGGGATTTCATCCAGAATACGACAGGACATTGGGGTACTAGATAATTTAATCACAGTCATCATGCAATGTGTAACGACGGTGACTCTCCAAGTCGATTGGCAAGATACTTTAACGGACCCTTTCTACCCTTTCCGTAAGATTCGGCAAGGTGACCCGCTATTGCCGTACTTGTTTGTCTTGTGCATGGAGAGGCTTACTTAGCTTATTGTCCAGGAAATGGGGCAAGGAAATTGGAAACCGGTCAAGCTGAGTCCTATAGGGCCTCCCATATCCCATCTTTTCTTTACAGATGATCTCATTTTGTTTGCTGAAGCAGATGATTCACAAATCCAGGTTATTGCAAGGACTTTGGAGATGTTTTGCCGGGCTTCTGGCCAGAAAGTAAACAATGCTAAAACCTGAATCTATTTCTCCAAGGATGTCCCTCTAGCAACTGCACGACGCCTAAGTCAATCCTTAAGCATCCAACGCACCCACAATCTGGGCAAGTATCTAGGGGTTCTTTTGATTCACGAGCGTACAACGAGACATACTTATCAGTACATCATTGAGAACGCTCGAAAGAAACTTATAGGATGGAGGAACAAATCGTTGTCCCTCGCGGGGCGGGTTACGCTAACCCATTTATTGATTTCAGCCCTCCCCATTTACATGATGCAAACAGTGCGGCTCTGAGACATCTTTTCGATGATTTGGAACGACTCATGAGAGACTTTATATGGGGATCAACGGAGGCCCAGAGGAAAACACACTTGTTAATTGGGAAATCGTGTGTAAGTCCAAAACTACCGGGGGTCTGGGTCTTAAATGTATTCGTTCGTCCAATGATGCTCTACTATCTAAGCTATGTTGGGCTTTGCTCACTCAGCCCTCTGCTATATGGGTTCGTATCTTCAAGGCTAACAATCGAGTTAGAACCAATCATATTCCCTCCTCTATAGAAAGGCAAAGGGTGTCGGTCACTTGGAGGGGCATCTCTACCACCTGGCAGTATGTTCACCAAGGCATAAAATGGAAGATGGGGAATGGGAGGCGAATTCATTTTTGGCTGGATAACTGGGCGCATGATTAGGGACCATTATGTTTAGTGGCCACCACCACTCTGCCCGTGAGCATACTGTACATCATAGTGGCAGATTTTACAAATGAAGTCGGTCAGTGGCGTTGGAACCTTTTCCAGTAATATCTTCCTTCCTCGGACTGTATGGAGCTTGCGGAGATCCAGGTTGATGTAGAGGGCATAGCGGAGGATAGCATGCTATGGGGCCCTACGAATCATGGGCAGTTCACAATGACATCTGCTTATGACCTCATTGAAGGTGGCAACATGGAGGAACATAATAGACTGTGGGATTTAATATGGAAATGGGCAGGGTCACGATAGATTCGAGCCTTCTTGTGGCTTTTAACTAAAGGCAAACTACTGACAAATCAGCAGCGAGTGTCTCGCCGACTCACAATGGACAGTAGTTGTCAGGTATGTGGATAAGAATAATCAAATTTGCACGTTATCCGAGATTGCCCGAGAACAAAAGCCTTTTGGTGTCAATTCGCCCCGAAAGTAGTGGATCCGGACTTCTTCCATCGGGATCTGGAACGATGGGTGGTTCATAACCTCAGAATGCCAATACAGGTGAATCATGTTGATTGGGTTACTATTTATGGTGTAGCCTGCTAGTTACTATGGCAGTGGAGAAATCGTAGCCTGTTTGAAGCCAATTTTGTCTGGCCGGAAGCAGGGCCTCGAGCAGTTATAGAGTACGTGGTATGGATAGGTAGAGCACGATCAGTGGAAAGCTGCATACTGCCGACTCAGGGTCTACCTATAAGTACCCTAGTAGGCTGGACGAAACCGCCAGAATCCTGGGTCAAAATTAATTCGGACGGTGCAGTCAAATATAGCTCGAATCTTGCCACTGTGGGTGGCTTAATTAGGGACTGTCAAGGGAGGTGGTATGGTGGGTTTATACACCACATTGGCAGGGGCTCTCCTGTAACTGCAAAATTATGGGGAGTCCACTCGGGCCTTAACCTGGCATGGACGCTGGGGTATTGCCGTGTAATTGTTGAAGTGGACTCCTTCGAGATAATTAACATTCTCTCCTCTTTAACTATAGTTTTAACTGAAGATAACTTTTTGGTGGCAGGTACCTATGGCCTTCTACACTAAGCCTGGGAGATGCAACTACAACACGTGAGTCGTGAAGGGAACCAGTGTGCCGATCGACTAGCCTCTATTGCAGTGATGTCCAGTCCAAGGCTTTATATGCTTCAAGAGCCTCTGATGTTAGTCGAGGAATTACTTCATAGAGATCAGCAAGGCGTCAAGTACCGCAGAACCCTGCATTAGCTAGGGTGTCTTTTGTTTGTGTTTGATTTTCTTTCCCTTGTAGCAAAAAAAAAAAAACATTTCCACCCAAGTCCAATTGGGATCAATGTTATGATTACCGCACCAGTACTAGTATTGAATTTGGTTATAGTATGATATTGTACCAATATTAGTTAATATATGGTACCGTTTCTGATAATTTTTTAAATTTGAACAATAGTCCTTGATTTTTTTAAATTGCAAAATTGTCCTTTAACATATTATATCGTATAACTTATAATTTTACGTCAACCTTATTTCCAAAAAAAATAATAAAAAATTTAAAATAACAACAATTTATTTATTTTTATTAATATTATTTGTCACATATTTCACATGTAAATAACAATCATATTTGATATGAAAAAAATATCATTTAATCATCATACAAATAAAAATTCAGATAAATACAAAATATTTAAAGTATTATAATTTTATTATATAATAAATAATATTTACATCAAATAAATTTAAAAAAAAAATGTGGCTAACAAACTTGACTCTTGGACTTCAAATTAACCAAGAGACCAATGATTTGCTTCAAAATCACTAATAATACATGTTTAACAATATTTTCATGCTTGACATATACAATTTATAGATAGTTAGTATGAGTTGATGACATATATAACACTCAAATCAGCTAACGTTTCGGGCGACATCCAAAGATCCAGATACGTTTCACTCTTTCGTCAGTAGCAGTGTTCCTCCGACGCAAGTGTATTTCTATTTTGATCTGATTGAAGATATTAGCTCGCTGGATTTCTCCCTGAAAGCTCTTTTGATTTATCTCTTCCCAAATCCCTGAGACCAGGTAAGACAACGCAACTTTGAATATTCAATCCTCTGGTCTGTTCTGCTTGGCGTGGTGTGTTGTGCGTGATGACTGACTGACGAGGAAGAGACGACGACGGTGTGTTTGTTCTGTGCGTGCGTGAGCCATGACAGTGAGGAAGAGACGATGGGCTAGTGCCGAGTGCGTGGTGGAGAGTCGCCCGAGAGGAGAGACCGAGAGAGAGAGAGAATTTG
>JANIHZ010000003.1:42360036-42374187 GCA_027478365.1 Erythroxylum rufum | reverse complement strand
TCATTAGCAATATTACCCAAATACAACACTAATCTCCTCATTTAATTTCATTTCAAAATTTTACATTTCAATCAAGGGTCGGGGTCCAACAATGTGGCTGGTGATTAGAGGAAAAATGAACATGGTATCTCAATTGCAGAAATACTTAATAATTTCACCTATACGTAAGTTGTGCAACAAGGAACAAGAAGTAGTGAAGCTTATTTATTTCTTATGCCTATTTTTGAAGAGAATTTGGACAACATTTTCAAGGATTATGTTATTTAAGGCCTCCATTCTATAAATGGCTTGAACTTATTCAATGGTTCACTACAAACCAATATAAGATAGCAATTGAATGGATCTTTAGTAAATTGTCACTCAATTGCACAAATACACAATGCTTGATTAGAGAGAAACAAAAGAGTATTTACCAGAGAAGAAATAAATGAGTTCATTGTCACAATAAGAATCTTCAACTCCATCAGGAATAATTGATTGCCCACAATCTGTAGGAGCAATGTGATTCTGTCACCATAAACAAATGGGGATTACCAATATAGCATCTATAAAAATGTAGATATTAATTAGAGAAATAAAAACCAAGAGAGGATACTTAAACACATTTTTATTTGGTAAAAATAAGAACAAATGGACATTAATAGAACGTAAAAATATTAACACATATTTTATTTTTACTTATAAAGAAAGTAGTCGATCTCATAGACTAAAGTATGAGGATACTTAAAAAAATATGTGGGTTCTTATTAAAGGGCAAGTTCACTGAACAAACCAGATAAGAGAAATCCATTTGGAACATCACTTGCATATCTATAAAATTCTTATTGTGATGATTGTTTAAGTGATCCTTTAACTTTAGGTCTCTAAAGTTATCTTTTATAGGAATTGTTATATTTTGATACTACTTCTGACCTACCTAGTCATGGATCATTCAATTGGTAGTCATTTGATGTAGCATGAACTATATAGAGGTAGTTGTGTGATCATAATAGGATTCCTTACCCTAAAGTAATTAGGGAGAATATTCTGTTGTTCTCAATTAGTATTAATTTGGGAAATCCCTAGCCAAGGTAGAATGACATTTTGTAAATAGTTTATAAATGTCATTAATTGAATCAATAGCTAATGGAGGAGAACTAATATGATTGGACTAAAAAAGAGTAGAGATTAATTTCATGCTTTATGTCTAATCAGAACATTGTATAATGAAAGGATTAAATTATACGGAAAAAAGCATGCATATAAAGGTTAGACAAAATCACTTTGACATTCTTAAATATTTGGGTAGTCATGATGCGTTGCTAGATACCAATTTTGATCTATGACTATAAATTATTTAATTGGAGAATTAAAGATAAATTTAAAAGAGTTTTAATTTAACTAATTTTAATTATGAATTATAATCATTGCCAACATATTTGAGTACTAATGGGTCTCACATAAGGAATGGGTTGAAGAAAGCAAATATATTTAATCAAGTTGGACTTCACTATAAAGTTTAAGAAACTTTATGATTAAATTTGAGATAAATAATAAATACGGATCAATATGGTATATTGGAACTTACTTGGACATAATTGGTATTTAATTAGAATTATTTGTAATTCTAATTAAAGTTTAATTGAAATTAAAATTTAATTTCAATTAAGTTGCGAAAACATCCAAAGCTTATTATAAATAGACTTAAGCGCTACGAAGCTAGTATTTCTTGCTTAACTTTCTCTGTAAGTGTTACAGAGTTCTTTCAACTCGTTCTGCGGATACCATTAGAAGCCGAAAACTTGTGCGGATACAGTGGTTAAGATAAATTAGTTTCGAAAATGGTTCGAGATTCAACAAGATAAAGATCAAGCTTTAGAATAAGGTACGAATTAAGATTCCGCTTTATTATGATTTATGTTAATCATTTTATAGAATTAAAGGGATCTTGAATTTTGAGAAATCAAAAGTTACAAAAAAATTTCGTAATTATTCCACTGCAGTTGGGATCTAATCTCAACTCGATTTTCCAGCAGGTTTTAGATTTTGGAAGGTTACAAATGAAGGGAGCTAGATAACCAAAGAGATTGTTAATGTATATCTTATAAAGTGAAGTGGTTTTAAATAGGTAATAATAGCCCACGGGAGATTAAGTAACCGGATATATTTTTAGAGATGTTTGCCAGAAATTGTAACTTTGACGATAACCAACTGGTAATGTGACCTCACCTTTAAAATAAATAAATGTGACATGTATTTTTCAAACAAAATTTTAAGGTTTCGTCGGATAAAGAGTTTAAGTTGAATGATTTATGTAACACTACAATCATTTTGTATTGTACTAAGATTAGTATTTACGTCATAAAGAAAATTTTAGGACGGTTTTAGTATGTGTCTATATAAAACATTTTATATTCAAGTAAGGTTAGTATTTGGGTCAGTCTGAATCTGTGAGGGCTGAACATTGTTGTTCGGATCCATAATTTTGTGTGACCTTGGCTGCTGAATACCTACAAAACAAATAAAGGCACGCCGGGGGTTGATTCTCCGAAGGCCCCTTCCGACACTTAAGTTAGTCTTTTTGAGAGAATTTTGGTTGCAAATAGCAGAGGAAACTAGGGTTGTAATGCTGTACCTGTATCATGACAAAACAGTACCTTATATATGACATAGATGCTAAGTTTAAGTCTTTACGTTTACATGGAAGATTAACTCCTGTTGATAGGCCGTGGATGTATGAACCTGAGCCTAGGCCCAGCATAGCTGACCTAACCAGTATTTAAATCATAAGGAAAATTTTAGGATGGTTTTTGTATGTTATATATAAACGTCCAAGAAATGGGCTCACGTTGAATAGTACAGTGGCACGGACCAGATCAGACAACTAAGAAACGACATCGTTAATTGAGGGGTTTAACTTTCTTCTGCGATTTTTGGAAAACCCTAAACCCCACTCGGAGAAAGTAGAAACATGAGTCGTCTCGTTGGAATTGCTAAGAGATATAGCTCCCCTTTCTCTTACTCTCAAATTTCTTTTTCTTATGTAAAAGCAGCTCACAACTTCTCAACTCAACTTGGACATTTCATGTACTCATCAAGGTCTTGTTCAACTGTGAGCTTCCCATTTGACGCTAACATTCTAAGAATCATCCACAACAAGATTGAACACTTCTCCTACGTCGCCCCTCCCAATCAGGTTTCACCTATACCCTCTTTTGTTGTTCTTCTTTTGTAGCCTACTCATTTTGTATTAGACGTGATGTCAATTTTCGTGCTTTTAGGTGTTTTGAACAAGAAGCTAATAGTAAAAATTTGATCTTCTCCAATTCAAGCCTGCCACCAAATTCAGTTCATTCACTGTGCAAGATCAACCGGGTCAGCAGTGGATCAGACTCAAGGGAAGATTTGACGATGTAGAAGATATTGACATGGAGGTGACAATGTTTGATGGGTATGGAATTGGTCCAATTGCAGGAGGGGGTGATAGCTCAGTGGAAGATGCTTGGTTAGTTAAAGTTGTATCAACCCTTTTTGCCACTTCACGTTCTAAAGATTCTTGCTTGGGTTATTTACGTGATAAGCTAACGCCTTTACTCGCGTTTGAGGTAATTAAACGGTATAACAACCCAATATTGGGCTTGGAGTTTCTGCAATTCAGTAGATTGAATTTGAATCTCAGTCATTGTTTTTGGACTTATAGTTTACTTTTGAGGTCCTTATGCCAAATGGGGCTCCATGATTTGGCAACAGAAACATATGACTATATGAAGAGTGATGGACACTCGTTTGACAGTGCTCTCCTAGGATTTTTGGTGACTTCTTATGCTCAAGTGTTCAAGTTTGACACTGTCAAGAAATTTCTTTCAGAGGTTGAACGTGAGGACAGTGGAATTAATTCTTTTGTGTATAATAACTTGCTCAATGAGTTGGTTAAAAGAAATAGAGTCCACGAGGCAATTGGCCTACTTAAAGATCGTTTGGCACCACAATCTCCACGAGATACTTGGACTTTCAATATTCTTATCCGAGGTCTTTGCAGGCTAGGGGAAGTTGATAAGGCCTTTGAAATTTTTGACAACATGGGGAGTTTTGGATGTTTTCCTGATATAGTCACATACAACACTCTTATAAATGGATTATGTAAAGCTAATGACGTAGTTAGAGGGTGTGACTTATTGATGGAAGTTAAGTCTAGAGATTCTTGTTCACCAGATGTTGTAACTTATACATCTATTATCTCCGGGTTTTGCAAGCTTGGTCAGATGCAGGAGGCCTCAGTTCTTTTTGAGGAGATGATTGTGTCAGGAATTAATCCAAATGTCATCAATTTTAATGTTCTTATTGATGGCTTTGGCAAGAGTGGCAACATGGTTGCAGCAAAATCTATGTATGAAAAGATGATTTCTTTTAATTGCCGACCGGATGTAGTTACCTTCACTTCTTTAATTGATGGTTATTGTGGAACTGGAGAAGTGAGCCTGGGTCTGAAGCTTTGGGACGTGATGAAAACAGAAAAGATATGTCCAAACATTTATACCCATGTTGTTCTCATTAATGCTCTATGCAGGGATAATAGAATTCATGAGGCTCGTGATTTACTAAAGCAGTTGAAATGTAGTAATATCATTCCAAAACCATTTATGTACAACCCAGTGATTGATGGTTTCTGCAAGGCTGGTAATGTGGATGAGGCAAATGTAATTGTGGCGGAGATGGTGGAGAAGAAATGCTACCCAGATAAAGTGACAGTCACCATTCTTATTATTGGGCATAGTGTGAAAGGGAGAATGAGTGAAGCAATCAATCTTTTCGATAAGATTTTGGCAATTGGATGTTTTCCAGATAACATCACTGTAGGTTCATTGATATCTTGCCTTTTGAAGGCCGGGATGTCCAATGAAGCCTCTCGTGTTATACAAATGGCATCAGAGGACCTCAGCTTCTTATCTTATCAAAAAACCGTCCCTTTCAAAGCGAATATAGAAATTCCTGTGGCTGCTTGAAGGAAGAGTGCCCTACAATTGGAATTGGGTTTCTGGACCAGTTCATTAAACAAGGACATTTTCTGTGCCTCTCCAGTTTGTTTGTTGTACATATGTGATACCTGAGAGTTTTGCATGGTGAGTAGTTTCTCCATTCTTGACTTTTAGCTAAGTTCACAATATAATATAGCATTTATTTAGAGCGTCTCCTTCATACAACATTTGTGTGTTTTTTGTTCTGGTGCAAATTTCTTAAAAATACTTGTCTCTTAACTTGGAAACAAATCAAGTCTGTGCTTAAATTAAATCTCTGGCTTCTTGAAGCACTGCATCAAAGACAACTTCTTTTAACTTATGAGTGCGATATGAGTTTCCATGTTGTTTCTATTATACATTTCTGAATAAAAAGGTTGTGTCCTATAAATTAATAAGTTTTTCTATTAGAATTCTATCTCTCTCTGTGTGTCCCTCTTTATGTAAGTGTATTTATAATAGTCATTGTGCTGTCATAGTTCCCCCAGTTTACTTTATTTTGTATTGATTCATGCTAGAGATAGAGGTGGTGTTTCCATAGGAAATCTGAATTTTTATAGACACCCAAATAAATCTGTTTACAGTGCAGTTATAGGATATGCATTTGGAAAGAGTTTTGAGGGAACTAAAGCCAGAGTATGTACCAGTCGATGTGATTGGACAAAGAATGACATAGAGTATCCCACTCATGTCAGAATGGAGAAACATTGATCCATGCTAGTACTTCTATGGATGGTTAGATTCTTATCTTTTAGGTGATCATGAACTGTTGGCTTGGAGTATAAGATGACAAGTTAGAAATATGATTGAAACATCATTGCATCTATGATAGGAAACTCTATCAGCACCAGCTATAGAGTAGTATATTATTCAATTCAACCAGTGGCTAGCACTGCTATTACAAAGGTAAGTAACCGAATTCTTACTAAAACCAGAGCAACAATGCTCCTCAGGGAGAATAACTATTCTCTCTGCCCCAAATTAACACCTTACTTCTGCCTACCTCCTCTGTTCTCCCTCCCGCACACCAAAAAACCCCCACCTCTCATCCACTCTCTCCATTCTGTTATGCCAGCTCACTCAATCTAACTAACTCCCCCTCTCTACTCTCTTTCTTTCTCCTCGAGTACACTCTCCACACACTAGGCTTATTTCCCTTTTTATCCTCCCTTCCTTGATCGGTCCTAACATTGCTCCCCTCTGGAAGAACAACCTTGTCCTCAAGGTTGAGCTGAGGAAATTGGCTACGAAGAACCAGCTCATCCTCCCAAGTAGCATTCTCTATAGGTTTGTCTTTCCATTGTATCAGCCATTGACGGATTGAAGTTCCTGCCTTAGTGATGTCTCTGTTAGCTAATATCGCTTCTGGTTCAATGATCTCTTCCAATTCCACCTCCAATCCTTCAGGTAAGTTAGGTTCCACTGAATAGCTTCCCACTGCCTTCTTGAGCTGGGAAATATGAAATACCGGATGGATCCTTGACTGTGGGGGCAGTTGGAGCTTGTATGCAACAGCCCCATACTTTTCCACTATCTGAAATGGCCCATAGAACCTGGCGGATAACTTCTGGTTAATCCTTTTAATCACCGACACTTGCTTATGGGGTCGAAGTTTGAGGAACACCCATTCTCCCACTTGAAAGGACGGAGAAGTCCTTCTCTTGTCAGCTTGCTTCTTCATTTGCTGTTGTGCACGCAGCAGATTGTACTTCAACTGATTCAGTGCTTCATCCCTCTCATACAATTCTCTAGCTACCGCCTCTACCTTGTTTCCCCTTGTGAGTATCGCACCAAGGGAGGAGGTTTCCTACCATAAACCACTTCAAAGGGGGTAGACCCCGTAGATATATGAAAAGTGGTATTGTACCACAATTCTGCCCATGCGATCCATAAAGACCAAGTCCGAGGTTGCTCTGAAGCGAAACACCTCAAGTACGTCTCCAAACATCGGTTTAAGACTTCTGTTTGTCCATCCGTTTCCGGATGATAAGCGGAGCTCATTTTCAGCCTTGTACCCTGCAATCGAAATAATTCTCTCCAAAACATACTAGCAAACAGGGGATCTCGGTCACTTACAATGGATTGAGGGATTCCATGTAAACGAACCACTTCTTTAATGAACACCTCAGCAACAGATTTTGCAGTATATGGGTGTTTAAGTAGAATGAAGTGACCATATTTTGACAATCTGTCCACCACCACCAGCACAGCCTCATACCCCTTAGATTTAGGAAGTCCCGTAATAAAATCCATCGCAACATCTTCCCAAACCTGATTCGGGATGGGCAAAGGTTGGAGCAAACCTGCAGGAGATGTAGCTGCATATTTCTGACACTGACAAGTGTCACAAGCTCTCACAAAGTCCTGAACACACTTCTTCATACCGATCCAATACAAATTACTGGCGATTCGTCTATAAGTTTTGAGGAAACCTAAATGTCCCCCCATCGGAGAGGAATGGAACTCCTGTAAAAAAAAAGGAATGTACACTGAAGAGGCTGAAATCACCACTCTTCCCTTGTACATAAGGACTCCTTGATGCCATGTAAACCCCGGTCTAGACTGAGGATTCTGCTGTATATCCTTAATAATTCCACATAGAGTAGAGTCTTGTTGCACCTCCTGCTGTAGATTTCGGCCCTCAAGCCATTGAGGATAGGAAATGATAGTCTTTAGTTCTCCTTCATCATACATCCTTGATAGTGCATCAGCTGCCTTATTTTCAGGTCCGGGTTTATAAACAACCTCAAAATGATAGCCTAAAAGCTTAGCCATCCAACATTGCTGATCCGTGGTAGTCACCCTCTGTTGCAACAAGTGTCGAAGACTCTTTTGATCAGAAAACACCACAAAGGACCTTCCCAATAAGTAATGGCGCCAATGGTGCACAGCTAACACCAAAGCCATTAATTCCTTCTCATAGGCCGACTTGGCAAGATTCCCCTCCGAAAGTGCCTTACTAAAATAAGCTATGGGCCTCCTATTTTGCATTAACACTGCACCCACTCCTTTTCCTGACGCATCACATTCGATCTCAAAAGGTTGGTCAAAATTAGGAAGAGCTAAGACCGGGGACGTGGTCAAAATCTTCTTTAAAGCCTCAAAGGACTCTAAAGCCCTTGCATTCCAATGAAACCCTTCTTTCTTTGTCAAATCCGTTAGGGGTTTAGCAATTTTACCATAATTCATGATGAACTTACGGTAATAACCTGTTAATCCCAAAAAACCCCTCACTCCTTTAACATTTCGAGGAACAGGCCACCTGAGAACACTCTGAACCTTCACTGGGTCGACTGCTACCTCCTCCCCTGAAATAACATGACCTAACTAGTCAACAGATTGTCGTCCAAACGTACACTTGTCTTGATTCGCCACAAACTGATTCTGCTTTAACACCTCCAACACCTTCGATAGATGTAACAAATGTGCCTCCCAATCAGCACTATACACCAGAATATCGTCAAAGAAAACCAAAACAAATCTTCGAAGGAAAGGTCGGAAAATGTCATTCATGGCTGATTGGAAAGTAGCTAGTGCATTTTTTAATCCGAACGGCATGATGAGAAACTCGTAATGACCATCATGTGTTCGGAATGCAGTCTTGTGAACATTGTCCTCCCTAACTCTGATTTGATGATACCCCGACTTAAGATCAAGTTTAGAGAAAAAATAAGCTCCGTGCAATTCATCTAACAGCTCATCCACTACCGGTATTGGATATTTGTCAGCTACCGTAACCTTATTTAAAGCCCTATAGTCCACGCACAACCGCCAAGACGCATCCTTCTTTTTAACCAAAATGACGGGACTGGAATAGGCACTTGAGCTAGGTCTGATAATTCCTAGCTGAAGCATCTGTCGAGTCTGCTTCTCAATCTCATCTTTATGATGATGAGGGTATCTGTAAGGCCGCACACTGATTGGGCCTTGCCCGGGTTGTAAGACTATGGAATGACAATGATTCCTCTGGGGAGGCAGTCCCTGAATCTCTCTAAAAACTTCTGGAAATTGATCCAAAATCTGATTTAATTCCTGCTGCTTATTACTGCCCATCTGCAGCTGAAACCCATCCTTGTCACCTTCTAGCTCCACCGATGGAACCCCTTTATGTAAGCTAGCCAGTAACCCGTGTAAGGGTACTGAATTTTTGTCCCCTCCTCTACTGCTTTGCTGCACAGTTTTACTGTCAGCTTTGCCACACAACTCAACCAGCTGACCATCATGTTGAAACTGCATTGTCATTTCCTTCCAATCTACTATGACCTTCCCCAAGGTCTGCAACTAAGCAACCCCCAATATGACATCCATGCCTCCCAAATCCAGCATATACGACTCCACCTTCAAATCCAAATTCCCCAGCTGAATAGGAACCCCGGTACACCTTCCCCTTGTCATCACCTTGTGACCATCACCCAAACGGATCCCCAAAGCTCTGGTAAGCACAGTCGTCAAACCCAACTCAGTAGCCAACTCGGGAGAGATGAAGTTGTGGCTAGCCCCACTATCCACTAATACCACAATAGGAACCCCGAAAATTTTTCCCTCCAGCCTCATTGTTTTGGTTTTTGACGTCGGAGCATTGTATACTCCGAAAACTCCCATAACCCGACACTCCAACGCCACCTCTTCACCTTCGTCTTCTTCCTCCATTGCAACTATTTCCCCTTTCCCATTTAGCGTCTCATTTTCGTCCAACACCAACAACCGAAGCTGTCTCTCGGCGCACTGATGTAAAGGGTGGAAACGTTCCCCACACCGAAAACACAACCCTTTCGCCCTGCGGTCCATAAGCTCTTGGTAAGAGATATGGCACAACCCTCGGTTTCTCTCAGCTGGTGGTCTTTTGTCAACGTCGACCCTCCTCACCTGCTACGCCGGAGTTGGCTGACTCGGCACCTGAGCGTTAGGCCGATACCCAGGAGCATCGCGGGTTCGAGCCGCTCCATATTCCCCTCCCATCTGTGCTCGACCCGTGGAGCTGGAGTGACCCGGGTCCAGGCGACTCGGGTTGGCCCGAAAATAGGTCTGGTTTTTAAATCCAGCTTCCCGACGTTGACCCCATGGTCGATGTCGCAATCTCCAGCCTTCCTCACCGCTCACTTCCTCTTCCACAGCTCTGGCGATTTTCATCAGTTGGTACCGATTTACCGGGTTGAAGGTGCGCACCCTCCTCCTGATATCTGATCTCAGCCCACTCATAAAATACCCCATGAACTGTTCTTCCGGGAGCCTATCGACTTGAGAGGAGATGAATTCAAAGGCTTCAATGTATTCATCCACAGTTTCGGTTTGCCGAAGATTGGAGAGTTCCTCATACGGGTTCTCAAACCTCCTTCCTCCATAACGATCGATCAACGCTTTCTTAAAGGTCTCCCAATTCAAAGCTGTCTCCGTCTCCCGTAAAAGGTTAAACCAGTGGATAGTTGAACCCTCCATGCTTAAGAGGGCGAGTTTGATCTTTACTTCCTCCGAAGTATGGTGGACCTCAAAGTATACTTCTGCTCTAGTTATCCATCCAACCGAGTCAGACCCATCAAACATGGGTAGCTCCACTTTTCGTACCGACATCCTGTACTCGTCCATGTCCCCAGAAGACTCCCCAGGTGGTCTGGAATATTGCGGAAAGTGAGTATTTCGATCACCCATTGGCGTCTGCTCATTCCTTACTGTATCGCTCCCCTGGCCTTCCTCGGGTCTCTTACCCATCATCTGATTCATTTCCAACAGCAGTGCTCGTTGCATTTCGCCCATCGCCAACCGCATGGAAGATTGGATGTCCTCCATTCCCGCCTCCAAATTCGCCATACGAGACTCCAGAACATCTACTCTGTCGGACATCTTAGGTGGCATGAATGACAAGCGAATTTGTACTCTCCCCGGCGTATCCGGCAGGTCGGACCAATTGATAGGAAACTCTATCAACACCAGCTATAGAGTAGTATATTATTCAATTCAACCAGTGGCTAGCACTACTATTACAAAGGTAAGTAACCGAATTCTTACTAAAACCAGAGCAACAATGCTCCTCAGGGAGAATAACTATTCTCTCTGCCCCAAATTAACACCTTACTTCTGCCTACCTCCTCTGTTCTCCCTCCCGCACACCAAAAAACCCCCACCTCTCATCCACTCTCTCCATTCTGTTATGCCAGCTCACTCAATCTAACTAACTCCCCCTCTCTACTCTCTTTCTTTCTCCTCGAGTACACTCTCCACACACTAGGCTTATTTCCCTTTTTATCCTCCCTTCCTTGATCGGTCCTAACAATCTATGAATAAGCCACTGGCACTATCATAACAAAAAATTAGCCAAATATATATTTCCAATATGAATTTTATATCTGGATCAAATAATAGAAATAAAGTTGTGATGCCGATAGTTAAAAGGTGCTTCATTTTGATGCCAAGGATAGATTTCTTGTTAATATTAGGAATAAAGTTATTGGGTAGAATTAATGTGGCTTTTTAGATAGAATCAATTAGTTGTGGCAGAGAATATAGCATTTTACAAGTATTAATTGGATTTCAGAGATTTTAAGTTCTTGTGAATTCGTTTCTTATCATGCATAGTAAATTAATTTATGATGATTAGAAAGCTGGAAATCTTTGTTGACTCACAATAATATGGCGTGCTGTAGGTTTTGTGGTGCTTTTGTTACTAGTAGTTAATTGACTTACTATCAGCTTTTACATGTCTTCTATGGGTATGAATTTGTTATAGAAACATGAATGGGGGATCTAAGAATTTACCTCTTTCTCATGATATCTTGGTTTGGTTTTTGATTTTCAAAAAAAAAAACTTCAAATTAACATGTCACCATGCTATACATCATGTCCAGTATACTATGAATCTTTTAGCAATTAAGCTCTTTTAGAGTAATTCACTGCATAAGTTCTGGTGTCATGCATTTGCTATTAATGCTTTGTGCTGCATAGTCTTTACCTGCAAAATTTCCTAAAACTTTTCCTGAAACTGTGCTACTCTGTGATAGGATGAAGATGCAGTTCAAGAAGACCTGTTATAAAGAAAATTGTCTGTTCAAACAGATAAATGAGGCTGTATGTATATATCTGGTATTTAAAGTTCTGCAATCTTTTAATCGCATTGCGGGGAAAGGTTTCTCTTTTGCTCTATTGCAATTGAGCTTGAATCAATTTTGCAGATTAGGTTCATGAACTGACAAGCTCCAAATAAAGAGCGTGACTTCTAGATCTTTGCTGTGTATGTTATCAGGTTAATCTGTACAAAAGTATTTATGAGAAAATATTATGGCCAGTTTTTGCACATACAACCTAATAACAAATGATGCTTTTCTTATTGGCAAAGATGTTTGCGAAGAAAAGTACATTATCTTTTCATCCTGGTGCTTTCTTCTTTATAACATCAACCTGAAAATGGCGATGAATACCCTACATTACGTCCTTTATGTATGAGGTTAGATTTGGCTATAGACTGATTTCTGTCTCTCTTCTTTTCTTTCCCCTTTAAGAGTATGTAAGTACATAGTGGCTCATTGAGTTTCTGTAACTGGAAACATATAGCCTGGTGTGTGGAGTAGGTGGTTCAAATAATCACTGCATTTTGTGTTGAGGCTCACCTACAAGCATTCAGGTTTATAGCAACGGAATGAGCACTCCAAGTAACGGAATGAGCACTACAAGATATAGGCAGTTCTTATTCAATTAACTATAATTCAATAACTACAAGTGGTTTTCAAATATATTCGCTGTTTAATACTATCAAAATCTTATGAAATAATTGGAGAATGTTATTTCTTAAAAGAATATCAGTTCCAATATCATAAAAATGAAAGGGTGGATATTTTATGAAAAATGATTCTAATAAGATTTGAGGTGGATGAATTCTTGTGGATAAATTTATCTTATTATTAGAAATATTTAGTCTGATTATATTTTTTAAGGTTTCATGATATTATACAAGAAAACAAGTTACTTTACATAAACAAGAACCAGCTTTACCACTCACATAAATGGAAAAGTATTCAACTTTATAATCTTTATTATAATCTTTATAAGTTATTCTGATTGGAATATAAATACTAGTAGGACTAGTTATTATCTAGGAATATATATTATATTATTGTTGTAGGATAGTTGTATTCCATATCGAGTTAGTTATATAAGATTGAACTTGTTCGAAAAAACTAGTACTTAGCGTTACTTTTAAATTGAATTCTTCATTTTCAACTAATAATCATATAGGTATTTTACTATCTCCTATCTTATTAATGTTTTCTATTGCAGTATCTATTTGATGCATTTCACTATTGAAATTTATATACTAATAAGGTTCACTTAGTTGGAAAATTATCAAATTATGTATTAGATTATGATTAATCTAACTTCCACTAGCTTCAGTATCGATTAAAATATTATAAGGAACATAATTTGTACCATCAAAATATGCTCATTTAATTTTATAATTAGAACTTATATTTCTATCTCCTCTAATTAAAGCATTAGCATATCTTTTACTATTTGAAACACAAGTTTCTGAATAAGATAATCTAGGTAATAATTAGTTGTCTGAAGTTAGTAATGATTTTTGTTGTAAAGCTAATGAAAAATCTTCTTCAAGGTCTTCTATATTTGCTATATAAGGAGGATATATTCTTTCAACTTTAAAAAATAATTTTGGAAAATCAATAATAACTTTGTCTGCAAAACATTCCGATGACTATTTGATAAGGCATAAGATATCATCTATGTAATAGAATATAGAATATGGTCTATTTCCATCTTTAATTAAATCTTTTCTTTTAAAGTCTTGGATTAAAGAGAGTGTTCTATAAAAATCTTTTTCTTGCATATTATAAGATCTTAGGATAGATATTAAACAAAAGTTTTTCATATTGAAGATTGCCTATCAAAATTCCTATATAGGCCTCTTTTCTATTGTGAATTCGATCATCTAATATTGCTAAATTTATAGAACTATTTATTCATTCTCTATAAGTAGATCTATTTATCATTCGCATGGATCTGATATGCACCTAACCTTTTTTGTCCTTATTTCTTTGGGAATGTGATTAAGTTTTCAGGAAATATTTTGTTTAGATAGTAGAGGAATCATTACTTTATTAGAAGGTAAACTAATATGTAGTATTTTAAAAAAAAGATGAATACCATAGAACAT
>JANIHZ010000003.1:42183998-42197076 GCA_027478365.1 Erythroxylum rufum | reverse complement strand
TTTAGTACTCACAATGCATCATAAAATAATCAAATCATAATTCTCAATAAATCTAATTTCACTAATTTCTTCATTTAATAATCATAACTTAAGCAGTAAAATCCTCAATTTATTCCATCAAAATTAAAAATTATCAAACTAAACCCTCAAAATAATTGAAACATGCCTCAAAATCATTTAAACAAGCTTAATGCGAATCGGGACCCAACAAATATAGCTAAGGATCCAAAGTTCAAATTTCATACCAATTGTAAGACTTCTCCCTCACTAACTTATATTTTGTAAATGATCTTATACTTTTTAGTAATGCCCATTTACCATTAATAAAGTTGTTGATAGACACTCTCCACCAATTTAAAAATTTATCAGGCCTGGGGATGAACAATGATAAATTTTTCTTTTTACTACCCTCTAGTGCTACTAATCTAGCTAACAAAATTGCTAATATTTCTAATATGAAGAGAAAGTTCCCATTGGGTCTTCTTATATATACTAAAAGACTCACCTTCAATGGATGTTTCCCCTTGGTTGACAAAATTCATAAGAGACTTGCTTCACAAACTAATAAAGCCCTTTTCTATGCTTGTAAGATTCAATTGTTGAAGAATGTAATAAGTTATCTACACGTGTATTAGAGTTCTCACATATTCCTTGATTAGGGTATTTTCAAATCTATTGAAAAGATGATGAAAAATTTCCTAGGGATCTCTTCTAACTCTAGAGTTTGTCGTGCTAAAGTGAAGTGGTCTAATATATGCAAGCCTATTGAAAAGGGTGTATTTTGGTCTAACACCCATAAGAAACACCAATATAGTGTTTATGTTGAAGAGATTCTAGAGAACATTGTTGGATAAAGAGTCATTTTGGATGAAGTGGACTTATTCCTATATACTAAAGGATAGTGCCATTCTTGTTTTATTAAACAACTATTGAAATTAAGAGATTTAGTATGGTCTGACGTGTCTTATAAGGTGGGAAAAGGTAACTTGGACTCAATTTGATATGGCAATCAGATAGGATTTGGTCGCCTCTTTCAAAATTAGACTGTTATTTGAGTCTTTCAAAGTGTACTAGCTTGAGCTAAGGTAAATTCCTTAATAGATGATGGAAGTTAGATAGATTGTTGGATGAATTAATGCATTTAAAGCCTACATATCACCCTAACCTCAATCTAGGTGATGCTTATCTTTGTAATGGCATTCCCTTACTGAAGCTCACTAATAGAATGTGCATAAATAGGATTCAAAATAGAGTTTTTACTTTGATTATTGTGAGATAGTCTGGGATAAAGACCTAAGACTTAATGTTAGCTTCCTACTTTGGTTAATTATCTTGAATGAAATCAATTCTATGGAGAGACTACCTTATTTTCAAATACAAAAAAATTGCGTCTTACGTTTTGTATTGGAGGAAAAACAAAAAACATTTGTTCTTTGATTGTTATTACTATAAAATTATATGGCAAGGTCTTAAAGGGTTATGTTAATTATAATGAATGCCAAACATGCTCCCTGAAAGGATCTAGTGGATTCTAGACTACTTAAAGCTTTCATGGAAAATGAAGGTGGCAGTCACTCTTGACATAGGAGAGACAATGATGATCTGGAAGGAAATCAATTGGAGAAGGTCCTAGATGGAAGGAAAGAGATCTAAGGATGTCCTTAATGAATTTATTGGCAATATTAGGGAACAACTAATCGTTGGAAATTTTGTAGATTTCTGTGACCAAGAGTTTATTAGAGTTTGGAGGATTTAGTATTAAAATTGCAACCTATCACTAATCCTATAAAAGACATTACCTGGTTCATATATACTTTCTTAAGAAATCAAGCTTTATAGGAAACATGAGATCTTACCTGATGGGTGACTTGAAGGTGAGGAGGATGACATCTAGTACTTGTACAAGTTGTAGGAATAGTATCTTTATGCTCTCTGAATATTATGTAAGTTAATGCTTCTGCAAGATGAGAATCTCTCTCTCTACTATATGCAAAAGCAAAAAGTAAGCAGTGAAGCTTAAAGAATATCCAGACTCATACAATGGTGTGATGTTCCCTCAGGCATGTGGCATATGTGGCAATGGTTATTTTCAATCTTAGGAGGGTAGGTTTTTTATTAAGGGAATTTTTATTATATTGACGATGTATGATACACTCGGTATATAGTGCCTTTTGTATTAAGGTCCTTTTTTGTTAATGAATTTCACTAAAATTTTCAAAAAAAAAATGCCCTTTCTATATTGATAATTAAAAAAAGAGATTTAAGATCAAAAAAAATTAAAAAAAGAGATTTATACGGAACACCATACAGGTTTCATTAAGACAGACTAAGAATATAAGATGTGATGCTTATTAAAATTGATTGTAGTTTGAATTATTCCTTAAGATAATGGTACATTTATTTTCATATCATAATTATTTAATATGATTTCCACAATCTCAATGAAGACCATTGTGTATATATTAAAAGATCTAAAGATAATTTTTTGTTTTTTAATATATATATATGGATGACATTTTGATTGCTTATAATAATTATGAGTTTGTTAAATAAATCAAATTTTGATTTTCATCTGAATTTGAGATGAAAGAAATGGGTGAAGTTGTATATATTATTGGAGTTAAGATTTCAAAAGATCGTTCAAAGTGATTATTTTCACTTTCTCAAACGACTTATATTCAAAAAATTCTAGAAGAATTATGTATGCAAGGTTACAAACTAATTAATAATCCTATTATTAAAAGAGAAGGTCTCAGGAAGGAAGAAGGTTCACGTATCGGCATCACATGAAAGGGAACAAATGAAAAAAGTTTCTTATCCCAGTGCAGTTGGAAGTCTAATCTATGATATGATATGTACAAGGATAGATATTTGTTACAGCAGTAGAATAGTGAGCAGATATCAGTCAAACCTATGATAAGCATATTAGAAAGTTGTAAAAAAAATTGAGGTATGTAAAAGATACTATTGATTATGCATTACGTTATCAATACAAAGACCTATATCTAAGGGTATAAAGTCCTCAGTATAAGCTCTACAGTTTTTTTTTTAACTCAGCAATGGTGCAATATCATTAAAAAAAAGAAATAATTTTGTATTGCATTATTGATAGCGGAAGCTAAATTTATAGTACTTTGAAATACAATACAAAAAATTGTGCAGCTTAGATAATTTTTGGTTAATTTTGGAATCGTTAAAAAATGAGACTAATTTAGTAATAATCAACTCTAGATACGATCTTATGGGACGGGAATGAGAAACATTAAAAGTAAACCACGTGTGTGACCAGGGCCCAAGGCCTCGTGGTAAGAATGAACAAGCACTGTAGGCAATTCTCAATTACTCTTATCAAGTGTTCAACTCAACCAGCTAGCACCTCGTCATGTAAAAAAAGGCATCCTTCCCATCGCAGACTCCTCAAATCTACTAAAAAACTTCTCCGTCGCCATTTCAGTCACTAAATTAAATTCTACGAAAGTAAATTAAATGCAATTCAATAGAATTTAGAAATGAAAAGGGGCGGGCATTTTCGTAGAATTTAGTGACTCATATAAGAAAAAATATATTCAAATATGGCCACTATCTCTAATTAAATATTTGTGACAGGATAAAGTATATAAGATTAAAAATTCGTGAAGTGGCTTAGGGCATATCATACTAAATATACTCAAAATTCATTTGATTATTTGAGATGTCATATATTCTTAATAAATAGACGACAATGAACTCCCATCATATATATTAGTTGTACAGGTTATTGGACGTATATGAGAAAATCCTAATCATATATAAGTGGAAAATGGTAGACTAGACATATACAACCATTGATAGGTTACTATCATCAAATTAAGGGCAAAAGAGATCGTGAAGATATTTTAGAAAAATCTCCTAATTTTTAAAATTCTAAAAAGACTCCAATTTTAGATTTTTACAAAATTCCCTTCTTTTAAAATTTGGTTAAGAAATAACAATGAAACAAAATTAGACATGAACTAATCAAGTATCATAATATAGTAACCTAAGTCGGCTCTTAAATTTGACTTGAACAATTAAATTTAACTTAATTTAATAATTTAAAATAATTTTAATAAATTATTAATTTGAATATGATTTAATTTGTTTAATTTGAGTTTAAGAATTGAATTGAATCATCATATAAATAACATTTGATTAGTTCATATTTGATATTTATATTGCACTTATTTTGCCAATATTTTTCAACCAAAGTTCAAGATAATGTGTTTCTTCTAAATAATTGAAAACTAAAAGGCATTATTTGATCATTTTAAAAACATAAGATTTTCTAAAAAATTTTAAATTATAAGATAATTTTATGTCTTTTACCAAATTAATTTCATCTAATTGCTAAAGAGCAATTAAAATTTTAAAATAACAGATTTTCTCAAATTCAAATGATGATTTTATCTAAACAATTAGATTTTTGTAAAAGAACAAAGTATTTTTCTTTCAACTGTCCTATTTTGCCAATTAAATTCAGTGAATATCTAAGTAGACTGTGCAGAAGCAACACATGTGACAGCAACCGGTTCTCTGCTCTTATCATTAACCAACAAGTTAAGAAGATCAAGAACATGAAGCTATATGAAATCTTAACGAAACCCTAGATTTTGAAAAGGAAACGAATCCGATCATAAGGCTTGGTAATGACCATAAAGGAGAAATCACAGGGCAAGCCAGCTGGTTAGGGAAATGCTAGAAAGTCTGCAAAGTAATTATTTACAAAAAGAATAAACCCAGCAGAACTACAAGGGGGCAAGCCAAAGATAATACATCTTAGTGGATTGAAATTAAATTGGAGATTGCAAAGACACTATCCTCATATTTCCAGACAATTACAAATATATTCCTGTTGATTGCTCTCCCAGTTAAAACAGTAAGCTCAACAATCCCTCCAAAACGCGTGTCCTCATGCCCAGGTAGGGGGGTTTTGGTTTTATCCCCAACCAGATAATTGTAAGTTTCTAGTCAAATCCAGTAACAGAGCATCCAACCAATTCTGTGCATCACTCTGCAGATAGCTTACTACCTCATTATCATCATTGGCGGGACTCCTTAAGAGTGCTGTAAGTTCTACTTTCAGTAACTGTTGAGTTTGCAAGAACATCAGCCGCAATTTCCAAGTTCCCACTTCTTCCCCAACTCGAGTGTCTAGTCTCCGATCCAACTGTCAGAGCTCGATGATCTGAGCTCAAAACCGACTCTACTTCTGAAGTGTTATGAGGGGCCCCATTGCTCCCTCTGCTGCGTATGTCCTCGTCAATTTCTTCAACATTGCGACGCTGTGATATCTTCAATAGATCTTCACCAATATCTAGATCATCTTCAACCTTAGGACGCCGATCACCACCAAAATCTTCTGTTTCTGTTTCCCGAGCAATGGGCATAGGCGATCTTGGTACCTCCTCTTGCACAAATGCCAGGAAGTTGTTTTTTGAAGGCTTGACCTTTGTGCAAAATACCTCTAGAAAGTTATTTACACAACCCAGGTTGTAAACATTGATCCTGTTGTCAGCTCTGTACCGGAAATTTTCATATGTGGTCTGGTAAACAAGGGCAATTCAGCACAAGAACAGGTAAATTGTGCCTAATTCCTTAACAGAGAAGTATGAAATGTAAGTCCAAGCATGTGAGGTGGATCCAAAAAAAAATGCCATTCTTTGTACAAGAAACTGAAATAACAAATCCAAAATAATTTCTAAGACAAGAGTTAGTTCTGAATGGCTTCAGGTTTCCAAATTGAAGAATTGGGTAACTAGAATGCAATGGGACTCCAAAAAACATTTTTCTAATATATTATTTCTAGTCATTCAGTTTCAATAATGAGGATGCTCAGAAATACCATTCTAACTGTAACGGATATGTTGAGTTCAATTAATGCCTTAATTGATTATCTGCATCATTCATTCAGATATCCTTGTAAGTTTTACATGAATCTCTGTTTGAACAACTGTTATGACTTCATAACCCCAAAACCAAAAGATGAATGCATACTTCATGTCAGATATCTACACACAAACTACTTTTCTATCTCAGTTGAACATGACTGACATTATTTCATAAATAGCATCTTAACCTGACCTGGTTTGTGCCTATGAGATATAAATGGAAGCCAGTAAGCCCACCAACAAACCACAGAGCAATGAAACAATAGGCCATAAGTATGACAGATGCAGGAGATTCTTTCATAGCCTTCCAAACTGTGCCATGGTAATCGTCCATCAAAACTTTCATGTAGACTGCTGATGTTGCAAACACATAGATGCAAAGAAGAGTTGATGAAGAAACAAACATAAAGAAGTATCGGTAGTTGCGCTGCACATGTAAGCACAATACTAATTACAAGAATAACAGGAGATAAAATGAGCAATGAAAGACAGAACAAAGTTGATGATGCCCAAATAACAGGAGCAAGTGGCACCATAGGTGAAATAGCGTACCAATCCAATGCATTGGCCAACCCAAGGACAATGATGATCAAATCGTTCCACACAATTGTTACAGATAGAGCAATGCGAGCAACGGGGAGGGCGATACAGCATGCATGTATCACAATACTTCACCCTAACAGGAATGCCATTAACTGTAACTTCTTTTGTCCGAGGGAACTGGAGGCTTGGTGTTTGTCTTTCCCCAACCTCAGCTGACATAGATGAATCATATCGGTAGTCTTCTGGTGGATGAGAGTTACGTGGAATAATACCAGGATCCCGAGCTGATGTAAGAAAAAGGAGAACTAACACCTGCCAAAATCATCTAAAAGATCAAAAGAACAGCAAAAGAGACTAGAAAAAGGAATAAATCAAATTCATATATTACGCAATCACACTCTTATAGAGGATATTAATAAAGGATGCAGTTACCAAGCATCCTGAGAGAATTTTTTTATTTAAGGATCTTTAAATATGTACACCAACAAGAGCCCCATTTTGAAATTTAAGGCCAGTATTGAGTAATTCTTAAAACCCATCTCCAGCAAACTCAACTATAAGTAGCGAATAATATCTTATAATCTCAGGAAGCTAGAAAGATCGTGTATTTTCCTAATATCAAATTCAACAAGAAAAGAAGATAAGATAATGCTATCAGGAGTACATGAACTTTTAACTGAAAGTGATATTTGCTTTGAATGAATTAAAAATTTTAGAACATATTTACCAGTGTTACTGTTTAATGGTGATCTGGACTCATTATTCACAATGTAAAAAAAAATGGTTAGAACTGGAGAAATTAGGCTATTAGTTGAAATCTCACACACTCTTGACAAAAGTATCCCTAAAGGTATAACTCAATGTCGAATAAACATTCATGAAGTTATCACCGGCATAAATTGTAAACGTCCATCCATTCAGTAACTTATTCAGTGCAACCAAAAATACAGCACAAACATATTTACAATGATAAAGCAAAACAAAGTAATATTTTGTGAAGCATCAATAGATTAAGAATATTTTGTGAAGCATCAATAGATTAAGAGTCTTACATAGATGGTAAAGACAACTGCAATCACCAGAATTGAATAGCCTGCATTATATGGTGAAAATTCATGGCGAAGATGCCTTGCAACAAATACACAAAAGATTACAACTGGGACAATGATCAGCAGCAAGGTGACAATCAATGACCTGACATCAGGGCCAAATATCAACCTCCCACCAAGCAAGAATTTCTGCAAATGGACAAGAATATAAAATGAGGGATTAGTTAAATCGTAAAATGATTTTTCACTGGTAAAGAACTACTAGCTCAAAGAGAGAACAAGACAAAGAAACGAAATACAATATGAACTCAAAATATCAATAGCAATTTCACTATTTTGATAACTGGGCATAAAGTTCATACTTTGCTTTCATTACCTAATATTATCCAAGTAAGAACAAGAAGTAACATGACTTTGCAGGCACACATATATCCTATTTTCCAGAAATGGTTCAATCAAAGGTTTCAAAGCTAACATCAGAAATTTGGAGATTAAGAAGTAACACTATTGAAATTCCCGCAAATCCACCGCCCGCCAAGTTAGAGATTAAGCAACCCACACATTAGAATATGCTCTACCAATTTGAAGCCCTTCTTCTATCCCCTTGATAGATGAACATCTCATTAGACTTCCTCTGAAGTGTCTTGCTTCAAAAAGCAATTCCTCCAAAATTTAAGAAGTTATATCTATACCCAAAGCAAGATGATTATGATTAACAACAGTAAGAACACCCGACCTTGGGCCATAAGCATGTAAACTATGAGTTCTAGGCACTTCCTATGGCACAATTCTTAGGCAACCCTAAGGTATTTGAAAAGAAGGTGCAGATATGGACAAACCTAAAAATAGACAAAGGGCTTACCTCTCCGACAATAATGTTGGAACAACTTATTTTTAAAAGAAAATTTTCTAGTGACTATGTTCAGAGAGATCTTTGACACTGCATTTAAAATCTACAGCAGAAGTGAAAATGTACTTTAGAGTTTAGAGAGTAAAGTCTACTACCGGACCTGCAAGCGCTCCACTAGAATTTTCGCGACCATTACTATACTACAAGAATGCAAACTCCAGAATTTACAAGAACACTATAGATACCTCCGTTGATAAATTTGGTGGAATATTCGATGAAGTTCCTAGGTAGGCACATAAAAGACAGCAAAATCTGATCTTTTTGTACTCCAAACACGTTGCATATGCTATAAATCCCACAGCTCGTATGCATCAAAGAACATACAATCAAAAACCCAGAAGAAGAAGAAGGAAAAAAAAAAAAAGTCTACACCCCATTGCTAAATAGATACAAAAACCAAGTCCCGAAATTCGAAATACAATCAACTCTAATTCTCCGCAATTTAACAAATAAACAAAAGGAAATGAATTTCAGCTCCTAAAACCAATAAATAAATAAACCCCATACTCATACCAAACTAAACAAAGTCCCACCTTTTTGTATCGCAACAGGACAAATCTAAACATAACCCAGATTCTAAAAACCAATGAAAAGAAAAGCTCATATTCAGAAAACGAAACCCGATTCGATGGAGAGCCTTACATTACTTCCTTTCCAAACTTCGTAAACGCGTTTTGCCATGAGAGTAAATACGGACACGCCACCGCCACAACAACCAGAGTTAAGCAGGCAGGGAGTCAAAGATTTTAAACTTGCTTTTTGTGTTCATTTCAGTTGAAATCCCATCCAAAACCCTCCTTCCCCCACCAATCAAACACACACACACGCACACACCAGTAGAAAAATTCCAAAAAATCCCACCAAGAACTGCAAGATATAAAAGCGCAAACAAAGAACAGGGGTTTTAGCAGAAGAAAAACTGAAGGAATACGATGACCTGTGAGATGGCGGTTGGTAGGTTTTGGAATTTTTTAGCTTGTGCGTGTGGTTTTTTTTTTTTTTTTGGTTTCCTTTTTCTTGAGAAAGAAAAAAAAAAGAATGTCTTATATTATTTGAATTTTATTTTCAAATTCAAAAACGACGTCTGACTTCACAATTTCTTTTCATTTTCTGTTTCTGATTTTACGTGCTAGTGCTAGTGCTAGTGCTAGTGCTAGTGGTGCCACATCAATGAAGATGTTCTTTTCATTTAGTATTTGGAACGACTTGTGTTTTCATCTTAACTAGTTCGTTAATTATAACTATAGTAATCAATTATTAAAATCCTATGAAATGAATGATTCATTTTTATAGTCCTACCTTGGTGGGTCCCAAACATAACGTCGTTTCGGTGAAACGGACAGTCCAAACTCCAAAGGCTACTGAGCAATTTTATTCACAATTTGATGAAAACAACTTTTAATTTAACAAATATTTAACGTGCACATGTAATTAAAACATTTCAATTATAAAAATACTAAATATTCATAATAACTTATTAGTACAAATTCAATTAATTTCTCAAAAGAATAAAAAAAGTTACCATTACATTAATGTAAATATATTATAATATAAAATGATTTATTTATCCTTATATTGAAATGTTTATTCATTAAAATATATAATTTAGTATATTATTTTATAGGATCAATTTGTCAAAAATTATATTAGCTTTCAATTTTACTTCTTTATATTCTTCATCTATAATAATTATTAAGAATATATTGAAGTTGCACTGCAATGATTGACTAAAAACATCATATCCACATTATGAAAGATCTTGCAAACCTTTTTAAAATTGAAAATTATTATATAAATTCTTCTTACAATGTGACTACCGATTTAATTTGTACTTGAAATATTACTGAGATTCATGCTTTTGCACGGGCTTATATATTTTTTAAGTAAAAGTTACGGCTCACCGCCGTCGGTAATTTAAACGATACGGTTTCTGACTTTGTTCTTAGATCTTCATCACAACCCTATTAACTCTTGACACGTAGCATATTAGCTTTTGTTATAAAATTAAGGCAAAAGGATTAACGTTTTGCATAAAGGTCTAATACTAATTTGTATCCCAAGTCCTAACGTTTCTAAAACGAAATAAATTTCACCTCCAAACCTAACTTCAGTATATTTTTTATAGATCTCCATCATGAAGTTGTTAACTTGTGAAACATGACATGTTGTCCATGCAATTCTAGTCACCTAAATGTTGACGGGATTATTATGGGAATTTTATTTTTAAAATTTTAATTATTAAAACATAAATATTATTTTCATATTCAATAAAATTTATGAACAAAAACTATATTGCATATTATAAATTAATATATGTTTTTAAAATTAAATATAATAAAAATATTTTAATACGTATTTATGAAAAAGTTTCCATATTTATTTTTAAAATATGTAGTTATGGTAAGGGTATTATAATTAAGCTAAATGTGTGAGTTGCACCTTAATGTTTCACAAAAAAAAAAGTCTAAATAGCTCTTATTGCTCTCTCTAATACTACTTTGTATTGTAACGTTACTAAAAAAATAATATTTATTTCACTTTGAATTGAGTGTGAAAATAGTATCATAGACAAACAGTAGTTCTCTTTTAAAAAAGTTGCATATATAAAAATTAAAACGTAATATGTTTTTGTTTTAACAATTTAAATAATTAAATATTAACAAAATTAAAAATAATAAATTTCACAATAAACACATTAACGTTTACAGGATTAGATTACACAGTTGACATGTCCTGTGTCACTTATTAATATTTCATAACGCAGATCTAATGGAAACCTAATAGTTTGAGGACATAAATTGTGTCATTTGCAAATGTTAAGGTGAAATCTAATACTAGTGATAACGCTAGGGACTATCTTAGACCTCATATAAAAATGTTAGATATCTTTTGCCCTAAAAAAAAAACTTTATAACAGCCACGTAGGCGTCCATGTGACTAGAATTG
The DNA here is from genome assembly GCA_027478365.1 of Erythroxylum rufum. Lineage (NCBI taxonomy): Eukaryota > Viridiplantae > Streptophyta > Magnoliopsida > Malpighiales > Erythroxylaceae > Erythroxylum > Erythroxylum rufum. The sequence continues at coordinate 42,185,722 of JANIHZ010000003.1, read as the reverse complement.
TATCATTAGTTAAACACAAAAGTAATTATTATTACATAGATTTATACTTTTTATTTATCTCTTTTAAAATATATAATTTAACAATTTATGTGGTGTCACAAAACTCTATTTATTATATATAATTTCTATACTAATTTGTAGAACTTTTATATTACATAAAATATGTTCAATATATAAATATATATATATGATAAATTGTTGCCAAATCTATAATTCAGCGATGCTTAAGGAAAAACATTACCTAAAGATCAAGCTTTGGTAACATTTGTCTTTATTTGTCGCCAATGATCTACCCATTAGCGGCAATTCCATGAGATTGTCACTAATGGGCTAACCTTTGGGCAACATTTTTCTGAATTCATTGCCAACTGTTTGCATTTGGCGACGTTTTCCGGAAATCGTCGCCAAATTTTGGCTAGTTCTTAAATATAACACCAAAACGAAGCCCTTCTTTGTCTTCATTCTTCATTGTTGTTTTGTCCCAAAACGTTTTTGCATTGAAGAGTATTTGGTTTCATCCAACTTCATTGTTTGTCATCCTTCATCTACAGTTGTCCATCCGTCCAATGTATGTTGAGTTTTTATGTTCTGCTTTTATTGTCTTACTTGTTGCATTTTGGTTTTGTTTTTTGCTGGTTGTTGTATCGGTTTTGTGTGTTGTTGTTTGAAAGAGAATGCTTGTTATTGTTTGGAAGATGGTGAATGCATCAAAAAATGGGATGATTAAGGCTTAGATGGATTAGGAAGCTTGTTTGAGCACAACCTAAAGCGTGTTCGATGAAAGTTCTGTTAGAAATTATAACAAAATGAGTTTTACAAAACAGGCTTGTAATATGATGACTTAGGATTTTGGAGAAGTCACTATTTTAATTATGTAAAAGCCTCGTTTTGAGTTTAGGATAACGGATAAAATTTTATCCAAAAATTAAAATATTATAGGTTTTATTTTATATTTAAAGATAAACTTAGTAAGTTACTAAAGAATGTAAATTTTTTCTTTCCTAAAAAATGTAAAATTTAAGTCATGTGAGTCTATAGTCTTTGTAAGATACTAAAGAATGTGTGTAAGATGTGGTGATGAGCAACAATTAGCCTAACCTTATTAGTTGATGTCATAAAAGACGAGATACCATTTCGTTGTATAAAGCAAATTATTTAGGATTAAAACGGAAAGAGTATCTTTATATTGCCAAAGTTGAATTATGTAGGAAGAAATTCAAGATTGAGTTGACTAGATTTAAGAATTTATGAAACTTAAGAGAAATATTTACATTTCATAGATGTGCATCATGAACTTATATTAAACTCAAATAAGAAAATTCAGTGAAAAAACTTATGAGTTCATTTTATTATCACCATAGAATATTGTTCTATATTTTGATCATATTTTAATTGAAATATCGTATTATAGTGATTTACGAGGATATAAAAAGATAACATAATGTTTTATAACCTTTTGCAAGACAATTTTTGTTGGACCCCAAATTTTTTCTTTTCTTTTATTTATTTATTTATTTATTTTCTTAGAATTTAGTCATTAATTTAGCAAGCATAAGTAGCAATTAGAATTTAGAATAGAAATGTTAGAATTAAGTAAGAGTATAAAGGGCAATTTTGGCAAGTTACTTAAGTATAAAAGCCATAAGACATTAAAGGAAGGGCAAAGTTGACATTTTACACTCATTAAGGGTAGAATTGGAAGAAGAAAATGTGGTCTTGCTTTT
>JANIHZ010000003.1:42135787-42149323 GCA_027478365.1 Erythroxylum rufum | reverse complement strand
CGTGGTCGTCCATCCCAACTCGTCCTTAGTATATATACTTAACAAAAGAAATAGGCCTAAGGAGGGTGGGTCCTCTTTATTTCTTGAGCTAAACAGATCCAAAGCTCACGTAGACACTGACCAAGATCGGGCCATGGTCGCGTAATTGGACCAGTACGAACACAATTTTGCAATTTTAGACCCTTTCAGGGGTAAAATGGTAACACAATAAACATTTAAACTGAATAAGGAAGAGGAAATAAATATAAAAACCCCGCCCCTGAAAAACCCCACCACTGACTGACTTCATTCTTCACTCTCTCAGGCTAATATAGGTAAATTTATTCAACTTAAATTAATCTTCTTCTAGTTTTCTGTTTGGTTCCTGAGAAAATCTATATTACCTTCCTTGCATTGTTTCTATTTTTGGTCTGGTTTTCAATTTCAAGTTAGCTTTCACCCTTGGTTCTTTTGATATTTCAAGGGTTTTGAGTGAGACTTTTGCTTTCTGATCGTTTCTTTGTGATTTTAGGTTTACGATAAATGAGGGACTTGACCAGGTGTAGTACTCATTCTCTTTGTCTTTAAAGATTTTGTATTTTCTTTCTGTATTTGCGTTGCTTAAAAAGTAATTGTTAAATGCAATGGAGGTGATGATCAGGGAGGATGATGTTGACACACTTCGAATACTGGTTGCTACTGATTGCCATTTGGGATACATGGAGAAGGATGAAATACGTCGTCACGATTCTTTCCAGGCCTTTGAAGAGATTTGCTCATTAGCTGAGCAAAAGCAGGTTGTCTTGTGATATACACTTGATGTCTGATACGATCCTACTTGACCATATCTTCAGTTATTTGCGTTTTTTGTATTGGATTCGATATAGGGTGAATTTGAGATCATGTTTCACAAGCTGCGTTTGAAGTTTAAATTTAGAAGAAATGTCCTTTAATGGCAAGGAGCGTGGAAATTAGTCTTTTCTGATTTGCTGGCTTCTCATCTCCAAAGATGTTGTTCTGTGTACTTAAATAATTCGGCTAACTTAAAATCTTCCTATCTTGGAGCAGGTAGACTTCTTGCTCCTCGGTGGAGATCTTTTTCATGAGAATAAGCCTTCGAGGTCAACTTTAGTCAAGGCCATTGAAATTCTCCGTCGCCATAGTCTCAACGATCAACCGGTGCAGTTCCAAGTTGTCAGTGATCAGACAGTCAATTTCCCAAATTCGTATGATTTTACTTTGCTCTTCTTTTTCTTCTATAGAGAATACCAATTTCACATGTAACCCCTTCATCCAACCCCTTGCGGCGTAAGTTATTGATGGACGCATTCTACATTGGCCTTTATCTGCCTAATCCTATATACACTAACCCTCAAGTAATGGGATTGTATCATCTGTCACCTTAGTGATTGTATGATATTTTGTATTATTATAATGTTTTATCTACATGTTAGAGAATTGTTTCAATGTTTGCTTTTTTTTTTTTTTACTCCCAGTTTGAATCCTACGCAACAGGGATTAATGTGTATGCAATTTGGGATGCCTGTATATTGTGCATCTATATTCAGATGCCTGTGTTTCACATAAAACTTAGAAAGAAAACTTTTCTTTTATGTAACAACTTCACTTTTGGCAGATTTGGGCATGTAAACTATGAAGATCCAAACTTTAATGTTGGCTTACCGGTGTTCAGCATTCATGGAAATCATGATGATCCTGCTGGAGTGGTATGAATTTATGGCATCACAGTTTATTTTATATTAAGGATGCATGACTACTTTTGTTATAACTATGAATCACATATCTAACTTAGCCTGTCATTTGTTCCCAATTACCAATTTTGTTGCAAATTGAAAAGTTTGACTTTGAAGTTGCCGAAATATTGCTTAATCTTTCTTTTCTTGCTTCTGTTCATGAATAACGAAGAAGTGACAAACAAGGGAGAGAGTGTTAAAAGGAATGGATTTGTTGAAATTTGGTTTTGCTTTTCCTTTAGTGCAGCAGCGAGGCATCTGAGAAAGCTATTTTTGGATATGAATGCACAGTTTTTACTAGTTTATGTGTTATTATGGATTATGAAAGCAAGTGTTTATTGGTTAGTATTGCCTTTTTGCTCTTACTTACTCTAGTAATTCTAATTCTTTCATTTTCTTTAAACCTACTAAAATAATAAACAAAATTTTACGTGCTAGTGATCTCAAGCACTTACAGTCTCATTAGATGTTTGTAGAACTAATGAGATTATTGGGTTGCTTTGCTAGGAGTTAAGTTCTTAAGTAGTTAAATTTTCTCGACTTGATTTCTTAATTGCAATATTCTTAAATGCTAACATTCATTATTCTTCTGGGATCATTTGTGTCAACAGCTTTTAACACAAGTGTTTTTGTCTTCCTTTCCTACTTGTAACAGGACAACCTTTCTGCTGTTGACATTCTTTCAGCATGCAATCTTGTAAATTATTTTGGGAAAATGGTACTTGAGGGTTCTGGTGTTGGCCAGATCACTCTATATCCTATCCTTATTAGGAAGGTCAGTTGTATCAGCAAAGATGCCTCTAGTTGTTCAAACATTCTTTTCACTACCCAATAACTTATGTGAGTGACAGGGTTCAACGGCCGTAGCCCTGTATGGTCTTGGAAACATTAGGGATGAACGACTCAATAGAATGTTTCAGGTATTTCATTATAATATATATTTTTTTACATCTCTTATTTGATTATTGAATGTTGACTTATATCTCTTTCATTTTTAATTTCTTAGACACCGCATGCTGTACAATGGATGAGACCTGAAGCTCAAGATGGATGTCAGGTGTCAGACTGGTTCAACATTCTGGTACTTCATCAGAACAGGTTGTGTGGAAGTTAACCATTGTCTTTGTATCTCAGGATAATGGCAGTTTTTCAACATGGTGTTAGTTTACCATTCTCTCAAAATCTTCATTTTATCATGTGAATGGAAGATCTTGTGTTACTGTGGAAATTTCATTGAAAAAGCTGCTGGAACTAGTCTATCAAGTCACCCATATGTTAAAGGTTTGAACTTTACTATGATATGCAGAGTGAAGGCAAACCCGAAGAATGCAATAAATGAACACTTCTTACCAAGATTTCTAGATTTCATTGTGTGGGGGCATGAACATGAATGTCTTATTGATCCTCAGGTGCTACTAGTGTACTTTTATGATTATTTTTTACAGCTTAAATACTGCCTTTACTAAATACAAGTACCTTTTTATTTTAAAAGGAAGTTCCCGGGATGGGATTTCATATAACACAACCAGGTTCTTCAGTTGCAACTTCACTGATTGATGGAGAATCAAAGCCAAAACATGTGCTGCTTCTGGAAATCAAGGTACTTGATATGGAAACTCTGAAAGAAGATTTTGATGTAAGTTTGTTTGTTTCTCTGCTAATTTTGCATATGCTTTAATACCTTGTGATCTAGGGAAATCAATATCGCCCAACAAAGATACCCTTGACTTCTGTCAGGCCTTTCGAATATTCAGAGGTAATCTGTTTTGTCACTTTTCAATTTGAATAAGCACTTTATGACTTACTCCTTTTCCTGGTGCAGGTTGTGTTAAAGGATGAAGCTGACCTTGATCCCAATGATCAAAGTTCAATTCTTCAACATTTGGACAAAGTGGTAAACTTCAAGCCAGGAAGTTTGTACTTTCCAATCACCATTTACATTTCCGATGCTAGTGATATACTAATACTTATGGATTGCTCTTTGGCAACTTCAATATTATGATTTTGATGGTTTTAGGTCAGTAATCTGATAGAGAAGTCCAACAAGAAGTCTGTTGGTAGATCAGAGCTCACGCTTCCATTAATTCGTATTAAGGTAATATCCACTAATTATAGGAGATATTTCACTTATGGAAGTTCAAATTTGAAATTGAACTTCTAAAGAATTGTAAATGTCTATATCATGACACATCACCTCCAAGATCACCCAACCTCCAACCAGCATGCTTACAATCACTTGAAGCTCTTGGTTATTTTGCAGGTAGATTACACTGGATTTATGACAATAAATCCTCAACGATTTGGGCAGAAATATGTAGGGAAGGTAGTATAGGATATTACTTACAATATTCAGCAGGCCACACTTGATCTTTTTCAATTATTTTAGCATACACTCTTTCTTCTGATTTTTATTTTCTTTAAAGGTTGCGAATCCTCAAGATATTCTTATATTCTCGAAGGCTCCCAGGAAAGGTCGGAATGAAGGTAAATTTTTGGTTGACTTTTGCACATGTTTTCAGGTTTTGATAATCTATTTGTCTTTGATACTAGACAAGCATAATTGCTTACTTTCCTTAGGATATGGTGTTTGTTTAAGAAACTTTGTCACTATTGCCATACAATATGGAGGTGGATCTTCCACATAAAGCTCAATGAGTTTGTTGGTTAATCTGTGTTGAAGATAAGAATGAAAAAGGGGGTACAATGGCACAGTCCTTGTTAGGTTACAGTCGATTTATTTATAGAAGTACCTTAATACAAAATTATTGTTAGTTTCAACATTGGACATAAAAGACTTATAATCTCTCTCTTAAACTGGAACATAAATATTATGCATCTCTATCTTGTCAAGTTACAGCCCTTACGGTATATAAATTTTTTTTTTTGGGTAGAATTGTACCTCATTAAGTTACAGACCCATTTTATTTTGTAGTACCTTCATCCTATCAGCATACTGCCTAATGGTTTGCAAGAAACCTCAAAGCAGTTATGAGCTCCTTCTGCATTTTTAGTACATAATTTATTTGCAACAATGGTTCTTTCTTAGTTAATTAGCCTTATACATCATGTGCTAGAGTTCAGTTGGTGTTCACCAGCCCTGAAAATTACTTGTATTTGCTGGTTACTTTAAAACAATTTTAAGTGCATGGAAAGAATGTTATATCCAGTCTTGAAGCAAGCATAGTTCAGTCTCGGTTTCCGTCCTTGATATGGTAATGCTATTGTTATATGGTAAATTTAGAATAATCCTTAGAATAATCTAGTTATGCTTGTAATTTATAAGGAAAACGATTTATACTTACTACAAACTACTCTGTGTTATAATTCAGATGATCTTCTTTGTCTTCCTTTGTAGTTTTTCAATGTTAGCTTGTAACACTGGAATATGGTATTTGAACGAGATGATGCAGATATGTGATTCTGTCCATTTGCAGCTAAATTCGATGATTCTGAACTGCTTTGCCCAGAAGAACTAAATCAACAAAACATAGAAGCTTTAGTCGCTGAAAACAATTTGGTAAACATTTCTTTTCCACATCCACTCTTAACATTCATTTTTCAATGCTCTCTTCTGCCTCATTTAATAAATTAAAGAACCACCCTAAAGAAGATCATGCTATTTGTTTACATCAACTTGTTTAAGTATTCAATTTTCTTGTTTTAGTTTGGCATCTTCTCATGAAATTCCTTATTATAGCTCACATAACAATTATAATGGTGCGCTTTTTTAAACCTGTTATTCTGATGAGAAGAATTTCACTAAGTGTGAGGAGATCTTCGATGCTTCAATTTCTTTTCTAGCCACTATTGAAATGGCCTGAATTAGAAATGATGTTAATACAGATAAAAGTCACATTTGTTATCACCTCTCAGCTTCTCATGGATTTATTTCTCTCCTTATGGTCTCATTTGTCTTGCAGAAAATGGAAATTCTTCCAGTCAATGATCTGGATGTCGCTTTGCACGATTTTGTTAATAAAGATGACAAAATGGCTTTCTATACGTGTGTGCAATATAATATTCAAGAAACACGTGTAAGTCTTTTGTAACGGCTCCTAATTTATGATTCCGCTGCAGAATATTCTTTCTGCTTGCAGAAGCTAGTTTATCTACTTTCAACCTGATTCTAACAATTAGTTCATTTTCTGCTTCCTCAGAAAAAAATTGCAAAAGATTCAGATACTGTAGAATTTGAAGAGGATGATTTAATCGTTAAAGTTGGGGAGTGCTTGAAGGCAAGAAGCTTTATTTACTTTATTACTTCCTATCTTAGCTGACTGATGTTATCTAAAGTGCTTAAGCAACACAAGGAGGCAGGCTTGATTTAGATCTATAAAGTTACATTTTCTTAAGCAGCCACCCATTTGGCATGTGATGCATTGGCAGTAATTTGATTGAATTTTATTTGCATGCAATATGTGTGGCAAAAGTTTCAATATTGCTCTTCTGTACACTCGTGTGTATAAGAATGAATGTATACATACTATATATTTATATTTATGTCATCCCTTCTCGACTCAATCTCTTCTTTGTATTGATTATGGACATAGTTTGAAAGTTTTGTCAAGTATATTGACATGTGAACGGTAGATATTTGCATAGTCAAATCTTTGTTTAATCTTTGGTTCTTTCAGAAGTTCAGATCAAAGTTATGCATCTTCTTTCTGTCTACATGTTAGTAGGTCTTGAATGCCAATATGCAAATTAACTAATGCCTCTTTCTCTAGATAGTAGTTTTATTTGCAAAGTGTTTTAGCATGAAGAGAGGTGTTAAATGTTGCATTACTGCCTTCACTGGTTGCATCATATCTACGTGGCCTTTTAATTGACTTAAGCCCACATGAGGCTCTATCTTTATCTAGTTCTTTTAGTTCTGTATACTTGTATTCTTTGGTACAAGTCAATGAAGTTTTCATCTGGATTTGCTTGTATAGGAATTTTTAGAAACCTGCACAGAACTCGGACCTAATTTACGGCAAAAAATTGCAGGACCAATCTAGCAGAATCTGGATAAAAATTGATTGTTTTTTGTTACAGGAACGTGTCAAGGAAAGGACTATGCACTCCAAGGATACACCTGTAGCAACCAGTGGACAATCCCTGGGGGTAAGCAATGGAAGAATAGGCTTGTTTCCTTTTGATATCGTGATTTCTGAGCTTCTGCTTTTGAATTGGTTTAGCATTCCCAAAGAGTAAGTAATGCAGGAATTAGAGCTGCAGTTTCATTTAGTGATGACGAAGACATAGCACATGCTTCCAGCTTAAAGTCTGACACAAGAGGCCGAAAGGGATCAAGATCATCTCGCGATGCTTCAGAAGTTGCTAAAGGTAAAGTTTCTACAAGAGGAAGGGGTAGAGGCAGAGGCTCAAGTAATCTGAAGCAGACAACTCTTGATGTGTCTCTAGGATTCCGCCAATCTCAGAGGTGACACATTCTTATTTTAACTTTTTAATTACTCTAGCCAGCTATGCGGGAGCTTGCTGAAACAAGAATCCAAGAATAAATAGATACTAGAAGCCACGTGCTCTTTTGTCAAATGATTACTTGTATTTGTCTGAGCATTAAAACATACAAATTAAATGGTGATTTTAGTAATTTTGTTATTGACCTAGCAAAGAAGAGGAAAAAAGGAGAGGACGATTGATACAGAATAAAAGGCTTAAGCCTAGCTAATTTTATGAAAGAAGAAATCGATATTTATGCATTTTCTCATTAAAGAATCAATTATGCATTTTCTCATTAAAGAATCAAGTGTATCATATTGGAAGAGATAAAAGAGATTAATACTGCATTTTGAGTTCTGTTGCGTCAGCTGATCATAATTGTGTGAAACCTGCTTGGGAGAGTCCATTCAATAGTTCTTAGATTCTTATCAATAGAAAATGCTTTATATTGCAGGTTGGCATCTGTTGCTACAGCAGCTGCAGTAAGTAGTATTGCTGGTGAGGAGGAAAATGTGAATACTTCTTCCAGCGAAGATACTGAGAAACGTGAAAGTAACGAGATTCATAACAGTTTGGTACAGATCTTTATCACCAGAATGCTTCACTTATCATCATTAACTCTTATTTTTGAGTTATGAATGCAAGTTTTCACCAATGCTGACATGATGAGGTGAAATTTAAATGGATAAGTTACATCAAAGTCACACCATTCACTAATAGTTTGTATCCCCAACTCTTAAGCTCAACGGGAAACTGCACCTTAAGTTGCTTTTGCTTCTCAGAGTTAAGAATTGGTAGCATCCCGCTTATTGCGAAAGTCAAGGAAGAAATTTTACATTTCTTATATTTGTAGTTTATGTTACCTGCCAGCTCAAAATTAGATATAATTGAACGGTTTCGTGAATAGGACTTATCTTCATTTCCTTCTTTTTTGAAGGATGATGATGAATGCATCACTGGGAGTGGGCGCAAGAGAGCTGCTTCAAGAGGAAAAGGTAGAGGTGCTACATCAGCAAAGCGGGGAAGGAAATCTGATAACTCTGCACTTCAGAGAAGGCTAATGAGCAAGGAGGACGAGGACGAGGATGACGACGACAATGATATGTCAAAGAGATTAAGAAAATCTCAACCCCGGGTTGGTGATCATCTCCATCTGACTTTCCTCCAGTATTTTTGGGTGTATTCTCTTCTTTATTTTTGGTGCTTTATCTGTTTCTAGAATGCTTAGGGCTTTGTCTGGTTAGCTAGTACAACTGCTGCTACTTACTTGTGCATTCACTATACAACTGCTGCTATTTACTTGTGCACTCACTGTCTTTTAGTACTTGATGCTTCTGAGAATTGGCTGTCAGTACCGTTATCTTTATGTTTAAGCAATTATCATTTATATTTTGGCCTTGATTTTGTCTCCACATTAAATACTATATATTGAGAATACAACAAATGGAGTGGGTCACTCTGCTTTGTTAGCATACGGCTCTCTTAACAATGAATGCCCATTTTGTATTTGCATAATCTATCGCCTGTTGAGATCTTCTAGCCGTGAACCCTGATTTTTTTTCCCCTTCTAATAGATAACTAGGAATTACGGTGCCTTGAGAAGGTGAGAACGAGGTGCTGCTCATGCACATCTGTGCGAGAACTCGCTCCAACCATTTGTGGTGCTTATCGTCGACAACTATGATTATCTAAGATGCGGGTTACTACTCAATTGATCTTGGTTGTTTATTCTGTTCGTATTTGACAAATTGGAGCAGTGTTGATTTTGATGCTATGTATCCAGTGTTACATCTAGCACACAGGCACAGCACATCTGGTTTATATATAGTGTAAATTAGCTTTCCAAAAACACCTTTTGGAAATATTTGACAATCGCAGTTACAGTAACTCATATACGTGGTTAGTTTATAAGTTTAATTTCAGTTGTATTTATTTAAAATTTTAAAGTGATTGTATTTAATGATTAGAATCCTGAAATAAATGAACTCTCTATAATTATAATCTAATTACTACTTTTCTTTTGCATTTGAACTTAAAATTGTAGTACGACAAGAATTATGAGTCACAAAGCATCACCTTAACTATAATCACCGTCCAGATAAACACTTCAAAGCAAAAATTTGGTTGGAGTGCTTTTTCTTAATTGTACGAATAACATGTAAAATATTAAATCATTAAATAGGACATTTTAAAAGTACTTCCACAGTGCACAACAGGGTTATTTCTGTGCTATCTTCCTTCCATAATGACTGGTCATCACATTTCATTCTTCTCTCTACCATCCTTAAGGACATTGAGGCCTAAGTTTAGGAATTTTTTATGGGTTGGGAAGTCACATACAAATCTCAAGCTAAGGTAAATTGGAGTGATATTTGTAGATCAAGAAGGGAAGGGAGCCTAGGAGTAAAACATTTGACTACATAGAATCAAGTCCTGTTAGGCAAACGGATTTGAATTTTGTTTGAAGATAGGGAAGCTTTGTGGGTTAAGTGAGTATATACAATCATTCTGCGAAGGAAAACTTTTTGGAGTGCTCAATCTAATTATAATAGTTCTTGGAGTTGAAGAAAGATATTGTTTGTGAGGAACAAACTGTGGCACCAATTCAGATTTAGGATTGGAAACGGTATATTTTCTTTTTTCTGGTAGGATCCTTAGCACCCGAGAGAAATTTTGAGGATGTTTTCTACACCAAGAGCGATCTCGGAGCTTCTGTTAACAGCACAAGTTTCTGAAGTCATCCGTAATGATGAATGGAGATTGAATGAGGTATCCATGAACCTCATAAGGAACAATGAGTCACCTCGGTATCTCCCAAATAGCTCCCTACCAGATAGTCTGGAATGGATAGCTAGTCATATTAAAAAGTATACCAATGTTTCAGCCTATACATTCTTGCGACCCACATTACGGGATGTTCCTTGGCACAAGCTGGTATGGTCCAAACACAGTAGCTCTCGGTGCTCATTTATCTTATGGTTTGCTGTAGCACCCCACTCTCGCAGGACACGTACCTAATATCCTAAGTGATATCTGAGTACGAATCCTACAAGAGTGGCATGCTAAAACAATAAACGGTCGAATCCCATTGCAAATTTTCTTAAACAATAAGCGTGTTGGAACCCATTTCTGAATCCCAACTACTTAATCTGAAACCGCGTTGGAAACTTGACTAATCTGAAAATCCCGATATAATTTTTTTCATCTTTCTCATCTTATACCATTTTCAAGATCTTAACACGCTCTATAATTTTCCAGAAGACCTCGTATTCCAAATTAACCGTTTAGGAGGTCTAAAACTTAAGCGAAGTTTCTGTCCAATTTAGGAAAAATTGGACAGCACCTCCCCTAAAAATGGATCTAGCCAAAAAAATCCTAATCTATCCATCCAAGCTCCAAACCTGCATAAGATCACTTCTATCTTCCATATTCAATGGCACAGCCCAATTCCAACTTAAAGGGCCACATCACAATCTTATGATTCTAATTGATTTCAAATCATACAACAATTTCACTTACTCTGTCTTTATATTCAAAAATCACTATACAACCACATATACATAAGAAACTTATACAACATACATTGAAACTATCTAACCTTTATATTTACAAGGAATTAAACCAATACAAAACATCAAAGGGCATTTAGCCCGGTTACATCAAAATCTCAAAGTACACATACAAAGTTTCTTCAAACATGACTCCTAAAACCAAGAGCATCGGAGTTGCCTCGATTCCGATGCGAGACTCAGTTTCTTGCGTAAAACCTGTGGAGGGAGATGGGGGGTGAGCACAAGGCTCCGTAGGTATTACATTTATAACAGAACACAAGCAAAAACCTCTTTCTTTCTTTCTTTTTAAAATTCTTTTTCCTTTGAGCAAAAATCCTTTTCAAAACACATTTCTCAAACTTTTCCATTTTTCAAACAGTCATAATCGTTAAAATCACAAATTTCTTATTCCTTCAAAAACCTCGATTGTCAAAAACATATGATCCATGTAATTCAAGTATGCATCATATAACACTTAATCATGCACCTTTCATAACTCTACAAAATGCAATGCACAAGCAATCGGCTCGAGAGTCCCGTAGAAACAGGACGGATAACCCGAAGGTTATACCGTAAACAGGACGAGTCCGTTTTCGGATCTCGTAGGCCCAAAGCGGGCAGCCGGGAGAAGGCTATTAAGTCTACGTGCACGTGACATCAGGACGTTACTCTCTTGCCCATATAACACATATTCCATATCAGATGTTCAGGATGCCATGAATTGGCAATAACATAATCGAACATGAAATCTCATGACAATCAATCTCAATATGTTCCACTTAATGGAATCACATAACTTTATGAAATGCAGAAGTCATAGCAATTTATGAAAATCATTTATGAAAGACGACCATTGTAACTTTTTATCAAATCATTTGAAGCAATAATTTTGAAAACCCTTAGTTTTCAAAAACAAATAATTGGCTCATAATTCACATTATAAATATAGTACCCACCTTAACTTCTTTAACTTTGCAATAGGATTGATCCAATTGCTTCTCCTCTACTTCCAATGGCTTCTCAATGCCTTCATCAAACATAAAAATCCCAATTACCAAGTGAAATCAATGCTGGAAAAAAAATGCTTAGGAATGCAAAAACTTGACTTACCTATGCCATTCTTCACTTATAACTATCAAAACTAGATACCTACAAATGCTGATTTTCTTAACCCTCTATACACCCTCTTCTTTCTCATTTTCCTTCAATGCCTCACTTCATCTTCATAAGCATAATAATCTCAATTTAACATTAAAGACCAATGCTGGAATTTTATAGGAATGGAAACACTTAACTTGCTACCTTTCAAAACCTCACCTATACCTTTCCAAAGCATAAAATCTCTAAATTCCTCTTTCTCTTTTCCTTCATTACACATACTAATCCTCATTTAACAAAAGAACTAAGTGCTGAAATTTTAATGAATGGAACAAACTTGGAATTCACCCCACCTAACCCAAGTTATAGCATCAAAACACCTTTCAAACTACTTACAAACCATGAATTACTAAATGATACAATGCTGGAATTTTCTTCCACCTTCATAACTCTTCTTCTTTCAATCACAAAATTTCTTTCTTACCTTCTAAACATTCTTCAAATTACCAATTATAACATGAGAGGCAAAACTATACCATTAAAACCATGAAATTTCAATCTTCATAACATAAACACTAATCTAACCTTCCCTTTCCTTCATACAAACATTCTTCAACCACCATGTTTGAACAAAAACGCAAATTCTCATATATTCCCTATGCTGAAATTTTCAAGCTTTAAGTGTTCTTCTTCTTTCCTACACAATTAATTCTCCAACTTCAATAAATCTTCATCAAGCATACAAGAACCCAAGGATAGCAAATTCTAACAATAAAACAATGAATTCACAAAAGTTATACATGCTGAAATTTTTATACAATATGCCAATGATTCACCTTCACCTTACCCATATCTTAAATAAGCCATTAACATCAACACTTAGCTAAATAACCAACAAAGAGTTGAAAATCTCTAACCTATAACAAACCCATACAAATCAGATTTTTCTTCCATTAACATTTAAACCCTTTTCTTCATATCCATCTTTTCAAACCATCATGATTCAACAAGAAAAAGGAAACCCAAGCACTAGAACTATGAAATTCGAAAATCCTAACCTTGTAAAGTGACCCACGACCTCCTCTTCATGACTCCTATGGAGGGTAGCTCTTCCTTTTTCACTTTCTTCTTGTATAAAACACAAAGACCCAAGCTTTTCTTTCTTCTCCACTAGCCAAAACCCATTTCTCTTCCTCTCATCTCATGGTCGAACTTGCTCTCTCTCCATCTCTTCTTGGTAATTTCGTGAACTCCTTCTCACAAGACTAAGGAAAACCTAACTAAACAACCTACCTCATCTTCTCACTTGGTCGAAATCTCATCTTTTTCTTCTTCCTTTGGTCTTGGCCGAATGACTCTCCTTTGCTTCTCTCCTTGGTTGAGTCGTGAATGTGCTAGAAAATGGCTTAAGAAACAACTTTGCTAACTTACTAACTTATGCTTAAACGACAACTCATCCTTCTCCTAGAAGCTTCTCATTTTCTTTCCTTTTATTCTGATTTTTCCAGCCAACTTCGTGGGTTTGAATTGCTGAAAACGACATCTCCTCATGGTTTTAAAGCCATGTCATTAAGTGATATAAAAAAGACCAAAATGTCCTTCCATTCAAAGCTTAAAGTCATGCTTACTTGCGGTTTGATTCGCACCATCAATTTGAAATAATTTGGACAAACTTTCTACTAGAGAATTGTTCCCCTCGATCATACGAA
>JANIHZ010000003.1:42049442-42061506 GCA_027478365.1 Erythroxylum rufum | reverse complement strand
CCAAAAATTAATCCCTCAACTCTCATAATTCGTCTACCTAATGCTTATTAACATAAAAACAAGTTTGGGGTCCAACAAAGACAGCACCTATACCGATCCCAGAGGTATCACATTCTACTTCAAAAGCTTTATCAAAATTAGGCAAACAAAACACAGGTGCGATATATAACTTCTGTTTCAACAAATTAAATGCATGCTCTTGATCTTTTCCCCAACTAAATTCCTTCTCCTTTTTGACAACTTCGGTTAAAGGAGCAGCAATGGTAGAGAAGTCTTTCACAAACCGCTGGTAAAAACTAGCTAAGCCATGAAAGCTCCTCATATCGGAACACTCTTTGGTGTTGGCCAATCTCGAATGGCCTTCACCTTCTCCTCATCTACCTCAATTCCCTTCGAGCTCACAACAAACCCCAAGAATATCAATTTATCAATGCAAAAAGTACACTTCTTAAGGTTTACAAACAACTTCTCATGTGTCAAAGTATCAAGCACACAACGCACATGCTCTACGTGATCATTCAATGTAATGTTATACACAAGTATATCATCAAAGTACACAACAACAAATTTACCCAAGTAATCACGCAATACATGGTTCATTAATCTCATGAAGATACTCGGTGCATTAGATAAACTAAATGGCATAACTAACCACTCATACAAACCATATTTAGTCTTAAATGCAGTTTTCCAGTCATCCCCGAGTTTCATGCAAATTTGATGATAACCACTTTTCAGATCAATTTTGAAAAAACACATACACCATGCAACTCATCCAACATATCATCAAGTCGAGGAATAGGATGTTAATACTTTACCGTGATCTTATTGACAGCTCGACAGTCTACACACATACTCTAAGATCCATCCTTCTTTGGCACCAGTAGAATTGGAACAACACAAGGACTAAGACTTTCACGCACGTGCCCCTTTGCAAGCAATTCATCTACTTATCGTTGAAGCTCCTTCGTTTCCTCTGGATTACTCCTATAGGCTGGCCTATTCGGAATTTGTGCTTCTGGGACAAAGTCGATTTGATGCTTTATAGCTTGTAAAGGAGGTAGCCCCTTTGGCATCTCCTCTAGGAAAACATCCTCATATTCCTGCCAAAGAGACTTAAAATACTTGAAAAAGATTCATCAATAGGGTTAGTATCTGAAAGAAAACAATCCCTATGTCTAATCACAATCAATGCTCTCTTCGCTCCATATGCTTTCCTTAAGTCCTTTTCACACGTATACAAGCTCACCTTCTTTTCTCTCGGTTCTCTCTTGTTTTTCCTCCTTACACTTTTCTCTCCGGCACATCTCTTATTCTTTTGCTCACTTGTGTTTTCTCTCTCCGATGAACCATTATCTCCTTTCTTTTCGGCTTCTTGTCCCTCTTTATTTTTTTTCCTCACTACCCGAACCCAATCTTCCTATCAAGGCTTAAATTTGGTCCAAGTAAATTTCTCGTGGAGTCATTGGTTCAAGAATGAAATTATGCCCCTTGAACTTGAACGAGTATTTGTTGGTGTATCCGTCATGGTTAGCTCGACGATCAAATTGCCACGGTCTTCCAAGTAGAACGTGACCAACTTGCATAGGTACTATATCACAAAGAACCTCGTCCTCATACCGTCCAATGGAGAAAGATAGTAGCACTTGTTTGGTCACTCTAACTTCCCCACTTTCGTTGAACCACTGCAAAGGATACGGTTCCATATGCTTTAGAACCGTTAACCCCAATTTTCTAACCATATCCAAACTAGCAACATTGGTGCAACTCCCTCCATCACTGATCAAGCTACAAACTTTACCACCAACCAAACATCACGTATGGAATAAGTTCTCTCGTTGTTCTAACATTTCAGTTCTAGGCTAAATACTAAACACCCTCCTAACCATGAGAGTTTCCCCTTTAACAGCCCGTTCCACACAAGTTTCTCCTCTCCCTCTAAAACCCCATCCTCAAAACATTCCTCTTCATCCTCGGATTCAATTAACCCATCATACCTCAAAACCATGGCCCTCTTATTCGGACATTGGAAGGCAATGTGCCCAGTTTCAAGGCATCGAAGGCATTTAACTGAAGAATGTTTGCTAGAAGAAGCTTAAGTGTTATGGTTATTAGATGAACCTTTAGTTTCCAGAAGAGTTTGGTTTGACCTCTTGGATTCCAGCCCTTTCCTTTCTAATTCTCCTCTTTTCGTGGCCAATTTGAGTTCCAATTTGATGTAGAACTCGTCCCACTCTTCGTTGTCCCATGAGACTTAAGTTGCCTCTCAACCTTCATTGCCATGTTCACCATCTCTTCGAGGTCGGTGTAGTTGTGCAAATCAACTATGTTGGCTATTTCTCTGTTCAAACCACTCAAAAATCAAGCCATTGTGGCCTCGGGGTCCTCCTCATAATTTTCCCTTATCATTATGATCTCCATCTCCTTATGATACTCCTCCACACTCCGATTCTCTTATGTTAGGTGTTGGAGCCTTTGATGCATCTCTCGATAGTAATAAGATGGAACATATCGCTTCTTCATGATCACTTTCATTTCAGCCCAAGTACTCACGGGTTCCTCCCTATTTCTTCTCCTCGAAATAACCAATTGATCCCACGAATTAGTGCATAATCGAAAAATTCAACAGCTTCGAGTTTTACCTTCTATTCCTCTAAAAAGTTGTGGCATTCAAAAATCATATCCACCTTTTCGTTCCCATTCAAAGTAGAGCTCTGGATCATTATTTCCTTTGAATGGTGGAATTTGCATCTTAATAGACCTAATGCCACTGTCTCGTCTATCCCTAAAATCAGCTCGTTGATCTCGTCCCTGTTGTCTCACATAATCCCCCTCGTCATTAGATCCATAGTCTTCTAACACAATCAGAGCATGCTGGTTTCTAGGATCGATGCGTCCCATTCGTGGCTCCTCGCGTGCGCCACACCTCAAGTCAGCAATCTCTCGGGCTTGCCTCTCTATTTTGCCTCTAATTCCAGCAAGAGCAGCGTTTAGGCTCTCAGTCAGCTGCTGGATCACCTCCAAGGTGGTTGTTTGTGCCCGCTTAATTGTTGGCCTCTCACGCTATCGTTAGACATACCTCCAATGAAAATTGTTCCTACAAAGAAAAAAGTCAGTAGCAAAATAACCTCACAAAACACTCCCTCACGTGTTTCACTCAAATTGAGAATACTCCCCTCGTGTGTCTTGGCCACTCTGATCTCACCCTCTTGCCTTTTTCCTCTCGAATCCTCAACGTTCAAGTTGTGCTTTGGAAAGCCTAACTCCTTCCAATCAAGAAATCCAACAATGGCGCCAAGTTTTGGAACTCTTTTCAAAGTAAGGTCATGCAAGATAGGTCAAAATTTTCATCCAATTCAATTGCCAATCTTTCACGTAAGACTTTCTAAAATAGTGTAATTCTTGAACTCAATAGTAACACTTTCGGTTCTGCAATTGTTTTTTCGTTTTTTTCATACCTTTTTTTGAACTTTTTTTGATCTATTTTTTAGAATTTTTTTTCGTTTTTTACACCTTTTTTTTGAACTTTTTTTTTCAAATTTTTTTGGATTTTTTAATATAGAACGAAAGTTTCAACAAAATAAACAAGAAGAATAATTGAAAACCCTAGGTTGAAAGTTAATTCACACCTGAATTGATGAACCGAAGATAATTGGATCGTGATGAGCGGCAGTTTCTTGAATTCCGATGAAGTTGAATAAGAATTCTCCTCTACACCCCGCTCTAATACCAAAATGATGCGTGCATGGAAGGAGATTAATCTTAATATGATTCTGCAGCCTTTAAACAAACTAGATACGCAACGTTTTCAATACTTTTCTAGACCTCGAGGTTCGCAATTGTCCAAGCAACCTAGACCAAGTAGTAAACCAAGAAAATTGAACAAAAACAATACGCCACAATTGAGATTAATTGATAAGTAGAGTTAGGGCCTGTGGAACAACAAGAACATGAAGAAATTCCTCGCAAAGCTCTCAAATTATCAAATTCTAACCCTAAAACTAATGTCAAGGAAACTATTTATAGTTGCCAAAATAACTTGAAAGTGGGCCAACATCCTGGGCCTAAATAGGTAAAATAATAATGTCTGCATCGTCTAAAAAAACAGTAGGAAAACAACCTAAAGCAAAAGAAGTCAGGCGGTGCGCCTGGCCTAGCGTGCCTGGCGTCTAGCTTGTTGGGTGCTGGGGTACGCGCCTAGCATATGCACCTGTCAAAGGCTGTTTGGGCCCAAAACTTGGCTCAAACTGACAAACTGAAGTTGCGAGCGAGAATCTTGATTCTTCTGGAGTCCATCATCAACCATGCGAGCCATGAATGAATTTAACATAGCCTTGAATCTTTTAAGCCCAGTCCAACTTGCAGGGCTAGGAGGCGACATCAAGTCTCAATTAGCGTCGTGTTGATCTCGGTGTCTGTTGATATATTCTTCATGTGCAGCCTTGTTCACATCAACAGGTAAAAGCAGTTAATGGTTTTGTATTTTTCATGTAGACGTAGTTGTCAATATCCAGATTTTGCATCTAAGGTGGAAAACCATTTATGTCCTTTTAATTTATTTATAATATAATCTTTAGTGGTAATTTATAGGCACATCGATCGTCACCTCATTTAATTTTTTGTAGTTAATAACCCTACGTCGTTTTCCTCTTTTTTGTTCAAAGTGATTGTTAACATAAACAACAAGTGCGGAATGTTTACTAGTGCTTGGGGAAATTAATTGTTTTGTTAATAATTCGAAACATTCTGAAATAAATTCTTGTACATCTTGTTGAGTATATGGGATATTATTTTGAATATTTATTTCTTGGGTAAGGTCTTTTAATTTGATCTCAATTAGTTGAGTATTAGTATTTTTGATTGGATCGAGTGGATGTTCACTACAGACTTGATCAAGTAAAGTTTATATTTCAGTTTGTAAATATAAATTGTTTTGAAGAAAAAAATTGTAATTGATCTAGTTTTTCTGTTATTAACGAAATATCTAGTTTTCTTGATATTTATCCATGTTCTTATAATTAGTTGAATTAAAGGAACAAAGTTGAAGATTCAATTATTAGATTCAAATATTAAGATCGAAAGATAGTTTGTATAGTTAGATCACCATATGGATAATAAAGATTAAGTGAGTTAATCTAGGGAAAACTAGAAAATCTTTCTGGGTTAGGGTAAAACATATCATAAGAGTTCATAAATTATATTAATACATTCTTAGATTGTGTTGATTAGAAAGATATTTCAATTGGTTCAATCTAAGGATAAGAGTTATGTCACTCAAAGGAGAGCATAATTGTAACTTAAGATCTCTTATTGGTCCAAGAAACTAGAATTGTTCATTAAATCAAAGTGAAGTTGAAACATAATGAAGTCTTAAGGGATATCTTACCTAAATCCATTTTATTCATAGGTTGCTTTTTTTTATTGTTTCTTTATTTTGGTACTTAAAGTTACTATCTATTTACCTTTTCAATCAATCATAATTAATAGTCTAGATAATTAGTTTGTGAATTATTAGTAATTAATAACTAGTCCTCGAAGGATCGACCCGTACTCGACAATGTTAGCTAGTAATAGTGCACTTGCATTTAAAACATATATTACCAAGTTTTTGGTGATGTTGGTAGCAACTAGGCATAGTTCATATTAAACTTGTAAAGTGGTTAGACTAAACCTTTTGTTTTATTTTATTTTAGTTTTATTATTATTTATTAAATTTTCTTTCTTTTTTTCTTTTGTAGTTCAATTCTTACATATGATAGTTGAAAAATCTTATTGAATTGGACCCTAAGATTGAAATAACTTCACATGTAATCACCTTTTATTTTAATGCATATATCTTATCGATCATCTGAAGGAGTTAAGATTTTGATTTCAAAGAAAAACATGTTAATCATTAAAACATTATTTTTGGAATTTTTATAAAATTATTTTAGGTAAAAAAATTATCAAATGAATGAGTTTGTTTATTGAAAAACTTGAAAATATGATTTTAGGAAGTTTGGTCGACTAATATATTGTATTGGTGACCTATGTTAAGGTTCTAAGGTGATTTTGATATACTTAAAATATAATGGTCAACCAGTGTGTCATGTTTATGGCCAATGTCATTTGAAAGAAAATATAATTTTGTACTAACATTTTTGAAGAACATAATGGTTGCTAAACTAATCTAACAATACAGCATAGTGGTCTAATAGTGCTCTGAGAACTAGATATCACAATGTCTAGTTTTTGTCTCTATTGACCATTTTTAGTTGCTTTGCTTAATAAAACTTAGGTGAGCCCTATATCATTAAAGTGAGCAAACAAGGGTTATTGAATTTGTAAAGTTAAATTAGGGAGTTTATTTCTTATGCTTATTTGAATCAAGAAGATTCCTCTTCACCGTTAAGAAACATTGTAAAAGGTTTCTCTGGTCAAATAAATAGACTTATAAGAAGTCCTTTTCACCTACTTGGAATAAGATTTTAGAGACAAAATTAAGGTTTGTTTCTTATACTATTATAAAATCAAATTTCAACCTTTCTTCCCTACACTCTTTACATTGTTTGTGTTCGAGTGACTACATTGTAATTACATTATCATTTTATACCATATCAAATTATAAGTAAGGTTTGTTTCATAAGACCAAGAATGCAAAATTGGCTTTTGTTTCTTCAACTATAAAAGGAAACATAGACAACATAAAGCTCCATGCAATATGAGACTATCACTGGGATACGATTGTGATGTGAGTTTGCTTCTAATTTGATTTCTAAATCGTAAGTGCATTGAATAAGAAAGTGAAAAAATGAATATAAAAGGTTACTAGAAAGACTTTTAACACCATCCAAGTTAAAAGATAGTTTTAAGAGTTTAAGTCTAACATCCATCTTTTACCATCTACGAAAAGAATGTTGTATGAGTCAGAAAATGATATAAAAATCTTATTTTATATCAAGTTAAGGTGTTAATTATTATTGATCCTTTTAATATCAGTTGGCACTTAAAATATCAATCAATGTTAGTATAGAAATGTATTTTTTAAAATATCCTAATTTGTCCCAAACTTTAACTCTAAATGTTGACCCTCATATAATGTCATAAGCTTTTCCCTCGTCTTCTCTGTCCTTTTACTCCTCTGTTTGTTAGATCGCAACTCACTCAATTGTCGTCTCTTCAATCCTCTCCTACAATTAGCTTCTCTTCTCACCTCTAGCTCTCCTCTTTACTCTCATTTGTTCACAAACTTTTCTCTACATTATTTCCTTAGCTCCAGTTAGCTGGCTCGTACTCTCCAATCGCTAGATTGTCACTGCAAGATCACCGTTGCCAACGTTTCTCTTTATAGTGCCATCAACTTCTCTTCTCAACACTTTTCACTCTTCAACTCTGTATTGAATAATGGTTTAAATTCAAAGGTCTATACTAATAAAGAAAAACTTGGATTAGATGACATGGTTTTAATTTATGATCTGTCACCATATTGTATGTTTGAGAATGGTCTTTATCCTGAATAATACTTAATGATTTGCGTTGCCAATTTAATGCATGTAGACGAGGCTTTTAAGATATGATCATTAGTATCATGAGGGTATACTCAACATAATATGAATGGTTAAGTAATGATATTTTTCTTTTTATTTTTATAATAAAATCAGTATTGTAACGTACATTGCCAAAGCAAAGATATAAGATACGAGAAACTATTACGTACTTTCAATGTACCTCTACATAATTTTTTTTTCCAATTTTCTCTACAATATCCATTTAACTTTTTTTTGGATAATTCAGAAAATATATAAATGAATCAAAGATATGTACAAAGAGTGCTCGCACAAGTGCCACGGAGGACACAACAAGCTAATGCATAGCAACTAGCCACACTACAGCCAAAATAAAACCCTGAGGATTTTACAGCTACAGATGGAGCATTACAACCACTCAACTAAAGAACACATAAACTCAACTAGAAACAATCAAGGAGCAAAAAAACCTAATGGGGGGCCTAAGCTAGCTGAACTTAAACCCAGTAGAGGCAATCAATAAGATACTGAAGACAAATCCGCACTTAAGCATCCCTTTCCCAAAATGGCAGCCATCAGCTGAGGTGTCTAGAGCAGAGGCCCACAGTAACGGTGAGGACCACACTTGCTGAGTACCAAGAATATTATGAGGAAACAACCTGCAAGGTTAGTAAACCAACAAAATAATTACCTCCTCTCTGTGTATAGGCTGAGAAGTTCCCTAACGTAGGAGATTACTCCGAGATACACTCGCTCCACATCCATGGCTTTATTCTTGAAGGTTCTAGCATTATGTTCTGTCCAGATATGGTACACAGTAGTGGAAAGTAAATAAAGGCCGAGATCCTAGGACAGGTTCTAAACCAGGAAAGGATAGCTGAAAGGTTAGGCTAGATAAGGATGGGCAAATGGAAATGGGTGAGGCAAAGGTTCCAAACTGTTTTAGAAAAGGTGCATTCAAAGAATAAGTGGTCAATGGATTCATTAGCGGCGATGCACAGGGAACAATGATTAGGGGTATAAAGGTAGGAGAGTTTGTCCCTGGTTGGCAGCTTTTGGTGGAAGGCAAGCCATAAGGTAAAGGATCACCTAGGTTTACTATATTTGGACTATACCAGCTTATGCCAAGGAACTTCTGGTAAGGGGGTCACAAGAATTGGTAGGCTGAAACATTAGTATATCTTTTAGTAGGGCTAGCTAACCATTCCAGGCAATCGAGTAAGGAGCTATTAGGGACATACCCAGGTGGACCAAGGTGCCGTATGAGGTCCATGGAAACCTCCTGCAATCTCCAATTATCATTAAGTATGACTTCAGAAACCCGAGCTGTGAGTGGGAGCTCCGATCCATTGATCGCTCTCGGAGTCGACAAGGTCCTCAATGTACCTCGCGGGTGCCAAGGATCCTGCCAGAAAAGAGTAGATATACCGTTTCCAATCCTAAATCTGAATTGATGATACATCTTGTCCCTCACTGATAAGATCTTTCTCCAGCTCCAAGAACTATTATAAGTAGGTTGAGCACTCCAAAAATTTTGCCTTCTCAGTATGATTGTATTTACCCACTTAACCTATAAAGCTTCCCTATCCTCAAACAAATTCTAAACATGTTTTCCTAACAAAACTTGATTCCAAGTAGTCACATGTTTAACTCCCAATACATTAGTAAAGAATTTATTTGGACTTGTTATAATCATAACATGTTATGAATATGGTAATACATAGTATTAGTATATGGTCAATCTTCTCGGAGCAAACTTTTGAATTATTATAGCTAGTAATGATGTTCCTAATGGACATCTTAAACTCATATAAGTTCCAATGACTATAATTGGTTTATTGATATATAATACATCAACATTATACATATATACAAATATTTCTTTATTCTATAGTCAAACTAGTGTTTTGTTTCTTTCATATGCAAAAACTTTATTTTGATACGAAGTTATTATTTTATTTTATTTTTACATATGTATCTACTTGTTTTACAAATAAATGGAGAAAGTTTAAGTATTTCTAATAATAAAACCTCATCAAGAAAATTTAATGATCTATCTTGGACTCATGCTAGATTGATTCCTGGTATGAAAAATCATACTATTTATTTGTATTATAATAAATATTTAGTTGGGATCAAAGGTGATACGAAGTCTTATAAGAAAGATAGTTATGATGTAAAATGATAGATAAAAACTTTGCTTAAAGAGTATCATAATAAGAAAGAAAGAATGCAAAGACTGAACTATAAATTAAAAATGGAATTTCATTCTGCAGTGATCAAGATAACACTGACAACACTAAAGTTGTTATTTATATCCAACATTAAGCGATTGTTGTAACTGATATAAGGAAAAGAAAAAGATATGTATCTAACTCTTTGGCTCCATGAACAACTCTGGGAGCTCAACCTTCAATTAGTAATGTATACAATCTAAAGAAGCAGCTCATAATATAGACATGAAAATAACTAAATGGTGGAATGATATAGGTGCATCATTCAGTGTTACTTAATCTTATTATTACCAACTTATTGTAGATGTCGTTGCCGCTAATAGTTCAAGATATAAGGCCCCTTCAATTGATGACTATAGATGTTATCTTTTGAACATTTACATTAGTGAAATTAAAATTTGTTTTAATTAAAAAAATGACTTAAACAATTTATGAATGTTTAATCATGTGTGATAGTTGGACAATAGAAGAAAAGAGCCCATTATGAATTTTTTGTTCT
This sequence comes from Erythroxylum rufum, assembly GCA_027478365.1. Classification (NCBI taxonomy): domain Eukaryota; kingdom Viridiplantae; phylum Streptophyta; class Magnoliopsida; order Malpighiales; family Erythroxylaceae; genus Erythroxylum; species Erythroxylum rufum. The sequence continues at coordinate 42,051,268 of JANIHZ010000003.1, read as the reverse complement.
ATTATGCTAAAAAGATCATGCTTTTTTAAAAGTTAATTGATGTATATAACCTTGTACATAATGTTAATACTATATTAAAAATATTTGATGAAGCTGTAAATGAAGTTAGGTTAGAAAATATTATACAATTCATTACTGACCATAATGCTACTTATAAAGTAGTAGAGAAGAGGTTAAAAAGCAAGTATAGACTTTGATGGAGAACCATAGGCATGTGGAAGACAAGAAGAGAAGCATATATGGTGTAATCCGTCTTAAGGAAGCCTAGGACATGACTTGTATGGACATAAGCTTGCAAAAGGAGGCTTAGGAGCTGAAATTGGATCATTTTTTAAGTCTAAATGTGCAAGGCAAGGGGTGAACGAAATTCCCATATCAAAGGCCCAATATTCAAGTCTAATGTTCCTAAAGATCCATTACAAGATGTTGGAGTCCTAATGACAAGAGCTAGGGCCAAAGCAATGAAGCAAGCATTGAATTATTTGATCCAAGACCTTTAAGAGATAGAGCCCATGTTGTTGAGTCAGATTTCATCTCATAAAGGTCCAAGAGACATTATCTTAAATAAGGTCATCTAGTCAACACCTTTCTAATTTTATTTTGTTTCCTTTTAGAGGTTAACTTGTTTCCTTTTTTTTAGTTTCTTCCTTAGGACATTAATTTAGGAAGTTTTTGCTATAAATAGGCACCCTCTATGTACGTTGAAACGGATTTTTTCATTCAAAAATAATATTAAGTATTATTGAGAGCATTCTTGCTTTCTTTGTATTCTTTAAGAATATTTGACTTATCTCGAAGGAGTGATATTCCTTTATGGCGTCCCAAGGTTATAGTTCTAAGAGACAAGTTCTCTTAGGTTTCTTTTTATTGACCAACATTCTTGTTAGGGTTTTAAGAAACAAGATCTTTTGGGCTTCTTTCTATTGACCAACTCTTCTAAACCCCCGTTTCTCTTTGTGTTCTATTTCTGTCTTTTCAATTTTGTTTCTTGTGCTTCCGTGTGTGTTTGATTCTAGCCATTCTCAGGCATAGCTCCATCTTATTGAAGGTTCTCTAGGACAAGTTCCTATTGGGTCTCGCGTCATTTGGTATCAGAGCTTTGGTTGCTAGATTACAAATAACTATCCTTTTGTGTTGTTTATTTTTGTTCTTCTTTTTTATCCGTTTTTCATCCATTGTTTCTTTCACTTTTTGTTAGAGTTTTTGCCTAATTAATTGGTGTTTCTTCAAGTTCAGAATATCTTCTTTCTTCTCATTTTGGAATCATTCAAATCCAAGCTTTCTAGAGCAAGTTACACTAAGTCGAAAAATTGACCAATGGTCCTCTTCTTATTCTTCCTGATTTTTCTAAAGTTTTTGAGGTTGAATGTGATGTTTCTGGAATAGGCATTGGTACTGTTTTAATGTAGGATTATAAACCCATTACTTATTTTAGTGCAAAACTAAGTGGTGTTGTTTTAAATTACTCCACTTATGATAAAGAGTTGTATGCTTTAAAAAGATCTTTACAGACTTGGCAACATCACTTGTGGCCAAAAGAATTTATCATTCATTCTGATCATGAAAGTTTGAAAATTCTAAAGTCCCAAGGTAAATTGAACAAGAGACATGCTAGGTGGTTGGAAATTATTGAAACTTTTCCTTAAAGGGAAAGAAAACATTGTGGCTGATGCTCTTTCTAGAAAACATTGTGGCTGATGCTCTTTCTAGGACATCACTCTATTCTTACCTCTATGCATGCAAAATTACTCGGTTTTGAGATGTTGAAAGGCATGTATGAATCTGATTGTGACTTTGCATAAATTTAGAAATCTTGTAAAAAACAT
>JANIHZ010000003.1:42010809-42039153 GCA_027478365.1 Erythroxylum rufum | reverse complement strand
TTCATTCTTCTACTCAATTTTCTCCTTTTGAGATTGTTTATGGGTTTAATCCTTTGACTCCTTTGGAAATTCTTCCAGTGCTTTTTAATGAGTTTACTAACCTTGACGATATGAAAAAGGCTAAATTTGTGCAGGAGTTCCATGCTAAAGTTAGAGCCAACATTGAGAAGAGAAATGAATAATATGCAAAGCAAGCCAATAAAGGCCAAAGGCGTGTTATATTTGAATCCGGTGATTGGGTTTGGGTGTACGTGAGAAAGGAGAGATTTCCATAACAAAGGAAATCTAAGCTACAACTAAGAGGAGATGGCCCCTTTCAAGCTTTAGAAAGGATTAATGATAATACTTATAAAATTGATTTGCCTAGCTCCTATAGTAATGTTAGTGCTATATTCAACGTATCTGACTTATCCATCTTTGATGTTGCAGATTCGAGGATGAATCCTTTTGAGGAGGGAGGGAATGATGGAGAACTATGGGCACGTGAAAGACAAGAAGAGAAGCATACATGGTGTGATCCTCCTTAAGGAAGCCTAGGACATGACTTGCATGGACATGAGCTTACAAAAGTAGGCTTAGGAGCTAAAATTGGATCAGATTTGAAGTTTGAATGTGTAAGGCAAGAGGCTGAACGAAATTTCCATATCAAAGGCCCAACATTCAAGTATAATGTTCCTAAAGATTCATTATAAGATGTTAGAGGCCCAATGACAAGATCTAGGGCCAAAGCAATGAAGTAAGCATTGAATTATTTGATCCAAGACCGTCAAGAGATAGAGCAAATGTTGTTGAATCAGATTTCATCTCATAAAAGTCCAAGAGGCATTGTCTTACTCCTTAAAGCCCAAAATGAAGTGTCCAAAGGCCCACATGGAATCCAATTGGGAGAACTCATTTAAAATACCATGTGACAATCATGTGCCACTTAAAAATAAGGAGAAGGACATGATCTATAAAGTCCATTATGTTCAGATCATGTTTTAATTGGTTTCCTTTTTTGTTTTCCTTAAAAAAAGGTCATCTAGTCAACACCTTTCTAAGTTTATTTTGTTTCCTTTTAGGAATTGATTTGTTTCCTTTTTTTTAGTTTCTTCCTTAGGGCATTAATTTAGGAGATTTTTTTATTCATAAATAATATTGAGTATTATTGAGAGCATTCTTGCTTTCTTTGTATTCTTTGAGAATACTTGACTTATTGAAGGAGTGGTCTTCCTTTATAGCATCCCAAGGTTAGAGTTCTAAGAGACAAATTCTCTTAAGGTTCTTTCCTTTGACCAACATTCTTGCTAGGGTTCTAAGAGACAAGTTCTCTTGAGCTTCTTTCTATTGACCAACATTCTTCTAACCCCCTTTTCTCTTTGTGTTCTATTTCTATCTTTTCAATTTTGTTTCTTGTGCTTCCTTGTGTGTTTGATTCTAGCCATTCTCGGGTATAGCTCCATCTTATTGAAAGTTCTCTAGGACAAGTTCCTATTGGGACTTGCATCAGACTCTTTGTGCTACACATCGCATTGATTTGACTTTAGAAAAATATATGAGACGATAAATACTTTCTTATCATTCATGAAACTGTACAGAAAGTAAGAAAAAGTGACAAACATTTATAATTGTGTATAGGTTCTAAATTTGATAAGAAAGTATTTCACTAATGGTAAGAATTTGTTTTGTCCTATCATTATAAGATTTGTGAAAATTTTCTTTTCATTTAAATATTTGTTTACATAAAGAAGGAGCTAAGATGAATATTTACAAGTGATAAATGAATTATATCTCAGCATATTAGGTTTAATAATTTGTTTACATAAAGAATGAGCTAAGATGAATATTTACAAGTGATAAATGAATTACATCTCAGCATGTTAGGTTTAATAATTTTTTTACATAAAGAAGGAGCTAAGATGAACATTTACAAGTGATAAATGAATTACATCTCAGCATGTTAGGTTTAATAATGGAGTAGAGATTTCTAGGATTATACTTGAAGATTATAAATTTTGGTCCCATTGTCAGTTTTTTATGATAGTTTATGAGTCTTTGGTGAGAGTACTTCATCTGATTGGTTGTGAAGAGAAGGAAAAGATAGAAGGAAGCAATCAAGACTAATCAAAACAATAGGTCATCCTTGTACATAACTTATTTTACAATCATCAATGAAAGATGATGAAAACAAATTTACTTTTTGTTGTTTGATGCTTGGACATTTCTGAATCCAAGTGTTTATTTTAAACCAAATTTCATAAAGAAAATTAAAGTTAATAAAGAAATGCTATTGACTATCACAACAATTATTTTACATGATATGATGTAAGATTTTTTTAGTTCACAAATGGACATATACAAAGATGTGTATATAAATTTGGCATGCTTATTGCAATATGTCAAAGAGAAAAAATTTAATTAAGGTATATATTTCTTAACTTTTATTATTTGTTTAAAATTAAATGTCACTTTATTTTGTTTATAAGATTACTTTTATTATCTTCCAGTTGTTTTTGGGACCAATATTGAAGTGATATTCCATAATTATAAACAAAAAAGAAGTAGATTAGAATACAAGAGATTAAATAATATGGTATTTTTTAAATACAATTTAAAGTTTCGAGAAAGATATTTTATATCATTATTAAATTGAATATAGTTTATTAAGACTCTTAATAAACAATTAGCTCTATAAATTAAATTTACCTTAATCATATCGATCATTTAATAAATTGAATTTTTAAAGAATGTGAAAATGATTTTTAAAAAAAATCTTAGATAGAGAAAAATTAACATATCATTCGATCGATACGTTACACTTGGATGATGATAATGATGAAACTTTTTTACTTATGACTAATGCTAATTGAGGGAATGTGTCATATAATGAAATTTTAGGTTTTTTATTTTTTCATTTCTTTTAATTTAACTTATATTTGATCTTGAATATTTGTTCTTGAAAAGAATATTCAAATTTTTATAGGCAACATAAATATAAAACTTCTAACTACTTATATTTTTGTCTCAAGTTTTATTTTTGCTTGACACGAAATTTTATCATGCTTATAAATCTATATTATTCTTATTATATTATATTTCGATATAATCAATTGTAACTATTATTTATATAAAAATGATAAAATAATATCAATAAGAATAAAAATAGAAATGATAATAAATTTATATTATTCTGTTTTGACTATTATAATTTTTAAAAAAATGAAGTAAAATTAAAAACTATATGACACCATATATTGAAGAATTATTTTACAACTTTATAAAATTTAAAAATTATTCCATAATTTTAAAAAATTTACATGAAGATACCTTGAATAAAATCAGATTCGGTATTTACTTTGTTACCATTATGGTTTCTCTTTATGATCATCCACGCTGGAAAGCCAATGTTCATCAATTATAAGGTACTAAACACCACGAATGATATGATATTCAGCAAGAAATGATGGAAACTATTTGATGCATTAATTAAGACAAACAATTGACAAGGCAATCACAAGAAAGGCGAAAGTCAAGAGCCAAAACTACTATAGAACATTAACAATGGAAAAAGCAATCACCAGTACTAAAGTAATGAAACAAACATAAGCGGAGATCAGACTAACAAAATTGAGATCCTCATCAATTCAATATGAACATAAAATGAGCAGATCAGGTCGGATGAGCATGGTTTTCCTTGTTTGGAAACATTCCTCAGGAACTCATTCTTTTTTCCTAATAAAAGAATCAAATTGACCCAGCAACAAATGGAATGGCCTCTGTTAGTAGCAATTTACATGGAATGTTGTTGCACTTCCGGGAAACCTGGAGTTCTGGCACAAACCTATTACATAATCACACATGCACAACTTCTTTCATTTCCATTCTCTAGTTCATCATCTGATCCGCCCCTTTCACTGTAATTAGATAGTGCGTATTTCAAGTTACGATGGATAACAAGAAAACGTATTAAAAAGAAAGGCCAAAGGAAACATGCTTGCTAATGATTAAATGCATGATGGCCATTCGTCAGAATTGAACCAGAAAATATGAATACCCTATCCGTGGTGTATATAACAAGCACAGAAAATACACGATAATGAATGCCCCTTTCACTTCTGTTACATATCCAGTGAAAAGAAAGCCTAGGAACCAAAACGGCCAGACATTGTCGTTATTATGGGTGGGATCATGGAAAAGACACCCAATATCAAACAACACCAAAGTTGAAGTAAATTAACTCTCAGCGTGGGAATATCCGAAGAAAAAGCAGAACAGTGCGTTGCTATAAGTTGAAGTTTCTGCGATGACAATGCTTTACTTACAACTGCAAGTTACTAGATTTTTATATTGGCAAAGCACATATAAATTCAACCTTGATCCTCAAAGAAAAAAGTACTTGGTAGGCACAACTCAGACATAACAAAGGATTTATATGGCTTAGAGATTAGACAACTTGAATAGAAAAATCTCAAAAGGTTTGTTACCAGGATATCAGCATCTCATGCCAATCCTTGGACAATCCTATACTTTTACTTGGGTCAACATCAAATAGTAGTTCCAGTAGAGATTACCCAAAAGATTCCACTGAATTGTAAACGAGATAATCAGATTTAAACAAAACAAAAATGATATGGTACAAATCCACTGAATTTAGAACAAATTATTATTATTCATAAATTGAAAGGTTGGTTGTGAAATTTCACTGTACCAAAGAAAGCCTGCAGTTATTTCGAAGAAGGAATACTAAGTTCAATGCTTAAAATATTGAATGCAATTACTGAACAGTTGAACCTTGATCCTGGGTAAAAGAATTGACCAGACCATGAAGGAAACCAAGAACATAGTTACTTGTTCATGACAACCCAACACTAGATCATTTTATGCAGGAATAAATTGAGTAAAAATTCCACAAGGACCAATGGTAAAGAAAAGACTGAAAGAAAGTGAGAGAGAGAAAGAGGAAGCAACAACAAAACCTTTCACACATGCACAATTAAACAGTAACTGTGTCTAGGATACTTGTTATTCATCACTCAAATCAATACCTCTAATGTCCCTATAAAATCTGCCTCCGAAAAGCATTCTGTTCCAGTGCCACAGACAATAGAAGTCCATGAAATACCTAAAGTTACTGCATCCCAATGTATCAATCTGACCTCTTTACGTACGAAAAACCTTCTCTCAGTTCAATTATAGAAACAGAATTGTAAAGTGTTTGTTACAAACTACAACTATAGATCAGTAACTAGTTCAGACAACTACGGGAGATCAATTGTACCAAAAGATAAATATTGAAAGATTAGAAAAACATAAATATCAATACTGAGCATTGCAATAGGTAAAAGATTTCTCATTCATTTGTCAGCACACGAATCTTATTTGAGAGAGAGGAACATAGATGAGAGCAGGCAGTGAGAGAAGGAACAACTTTCGGAGAAGAAAATGTAGGAAATGCAATGTGAATGTACTAGAAAAGTTTGTAAGTACAGTCGGTATAATTGCTTTGAAGAACCTCACATCTATCAGTATTTTCAGATACTCATCCTTCTAAAACTGTACCAAGTTGTTAGACATGATACTGCCACTTTCCCACAGATCAAGGACGTAAAAGAAAATTGCATGCTATAACCAATCAAATATGCAGATACTACTAATGTATTAAGCATATTAGGTATATAGCAATTGAAGTCCTATTATGTTGTGATTCTGAAATTAGTAAAGTATGAACTCATAGCTTCTGGAGAATGTGAAGTCAAGACGCCCATGGATAGATAAAAGCACATTTTAGAGATCAGAATACTACTTACACAAACTTCTAATGTGAATTATCTCTTTGTTTTGTCTGTTTTGTCTTTTTTTTTTTTTTGGTTATTGGCTACAGGGGGATTCAACGTGAACAGATGTTGGGAGGGGAACTACAGTAAATCTAAATTAAGTCATATTAGAAAATGTATCTCGATTCAGGATATATATCCATACCTTGGTTCAAATTCCCTGATCTCAGCAAGCTCATTTCCACAAACATCTGTCCACTGTACTTTTCTGCTTTCTGTATGACCAGTAATATCATTTTCCTTGCCACTTGATGTATCACGTTGATTGACATCCTCAAGAGGAATCTGAACACCACTTTGTGATTTCTTCAAGCTGCTCTTCAGAGAAATCTTTTGTGCATTATTATCATCTGCGATATCTACTGAGTTATTCTTTCCTTTATAATCAACAAGAGGATCTGGCAACACATCCTGCTGCTGGGCAGGGCCTACTTTGAGATGTGACGGGGAATCAAGCCCTGCAGAAGCGCGACCAAAGCAGACAAAAGAAGCGCAACCGCGGGAGAGCCGGTCCTTCACAGAAGCCAGCTGGATGTCAGGGTCTGGTTCTTGGTCCACCAACTGGTACTGATTCCACGGCGAAACTCTCATGGGCCTGTCTTCGTGCTTCTGACCCAAGAGAAGAAGGGTCAGGCCCTTGCTATACCCAGAAGCTGAAGAAGAGAAGAACCCTCCTCCTTCCACTGCCAATAACATCAGTTCTAATCATTGGGTTCCAAGATCTAGACTCTATAGTTTCTTCAGCTCCCTCTCAGTCACAAAGGCACCAACCCTTTGTTTACCAATATGCTGCAGCAGGCCGTAAGACATCACAAAGCCAGAAGTAAAATTTAAAAAAGATAGCAACGAAGAAATAAGACAAATACACTTAAAATAGATATTTAATATTTAATCATTTCCATCTAAAGATTTCCCAAAACCTGAAACAGATAAATTCCAATTACTTCTATTACATCCCCAAATTCATCACAGAAATTCCAAATCATTTAAATACGCTATTGCCCGGTACAATTCTTTGAAATAATAAACTGTTTCAAACTCACGAAACCAAAACAACCAAAATATTAACAAGTGAAACAGCACATCTAATTACAAAACCTTCCAATCACCACGCTAAAACGACATCAAAAATAAAACGAAGCAGAGAATAAAAGAAAAAAGGAGTACGAAAGAGATCATAAGAATCGCATCTAATATTTTGCAAGCAAGCACAAACATACATCAACCCATTAACTTTCGGATTTTGATTTAAGAAAGTAAAAAAGAGCAACATCTAAATATCATCACTGATTTTCAAAACAATAACTTGAAATTTAAAAAAAGGAAAATTAACTACTATATTATTCATGAAAATCAAGCATAATTTAACCGCACTCATACCAGTATACTATGAAAATAAATCGGATAGAGAGCAGAAACAAGTAAATCGACAATATTGATGTGCATTGGTTCACTATCACACAGTAGTTCACTGCTTTTGGCTAAAGAGAAAAGGCAGGAGAAAATTTTGGATAGAAAAGTAGAGAAAAAAGCTATAGACGAATGCATCAAAACAGCTCCCACAAAGCCAGTTAAATGAAGGTTTGACAAACAGAAGATTTCCCGTTTTTCTCGAGAACCAAACAGAAAGTGTACCTGAGAGCGACGCAATGGATCTGAGAGAGATTCTCTGAGTCTAGAATGGCGGCGCCCAAATATTTCTGAGAAATTATAAGCGCAATTATCCTGAGAACTTACAAACCAAAATCAAAAAGAAAAAGGAGAGAGAGAGAGAGGGGGAGGAAGGAAGCATTATAAAGATTTACGTTTACTTCTGGTTCGATTTATTTAAAGATGGATAGCGATAGTGACTCCATGGCGCATGATAGCGATGGGCCCCCTTTGTATATTATTGCCTTCCTTTTCTCTTTTGTTTTTTTTTAAATTTATTTAATAGTTATCAGAACGATAAAGTAAGGTTCTGGTCTGGGGTGTGGTAATGACGGAATAGAGAAAAAGATAAAGCTTGCTTTTGTTTGCAAGTCTATGGCTGCTTTTCAAGTCCAACCTTTGCTTAATTTTATAATTTCAGTGGCTTCTATTGCTCCGGCACTTTTTTAGGTTTAACTCTCGCTCCAGCTTGTATTATAGCAATTCTCATTTCGTCTTGTATTATAGCAATTCTTTGTTGAATTACTTTGATGGTTTTCTTTTTTTTTCCTGTCTTTTTATTTATTTTTTCTTTTCTTTTTATTATAACAATTTAAATATAACTATGTCCGAAAAAGAAATGTAAATTAGAAAACTGCTTATAATTTTGGGTTAATTATTAAAATAAAACTCAACTTTCGTCAATTTTTTAAATATAGCCCTAACTTTAAAAAGTATAATGAAATATTCAAACTTTCAATTTTTTTCAATTCTAACTCGAACTTTAAAAAATAACACTAAAATGCTCAAACTTTGAATTTTTTCAATTCTAGCCCGACATTAGTATTTTCGTTAAGGTTATTTACATGATTTGTCTCGTATTTCAAAAACCTTAATTATTAATACATGTCAGACAAAATTAACACAACAAATGAAATTAATGAAACGATGTCGTTTAATCACATAATTAAAACGACGTCGTTGTTTAAAAATGACTTAAATCAGATTATGTAACCTCGACAACGTTATACTTTGATTTCAATTTTTTCCTTCATTTCAGTTTGTTCTCTCGACGTCCTCATACTTCAATTTTTAATTTACGTAGCCTTGATGCCCTCACTTTAAGGGCATCGAAGTACGAACTAAAAATAAAGAGCTTACTAGTTTAGTACACTATAATGCGAGAGTAACTTAGGACGTCAAAAGAACAAATAGAAAACAAAGGACTAAAGGTTGAGGGAGAACAACAGCTAACGTCAGGCTAGAATTGAAGAAAATTAAAAATTTGAGCATTTTATTGCCACTTTTTGAAGTTTAGGTTAGAATTGAAAAAATTGAAGTTTGAGCATTTTATTGTTACACTTTAAAGTTTAAGCTATAATTAAAAAATTGACGAAAGTTTGAGCTTTTTTTGATAATTAACCCTTTAATTTTAATTTATATTATAAAAAAGACTCAAGTTATTTTATAGAAAAGTAAGCAAAAAATGATGTTTACAAATTCGATACGAGTAAGAGAGGACCTTAACTCTCTATTCTTTAAAAAAAAAAAGAAATCAAAACCAAGTTAAGATGATATAGATCAACCCCTTCTTCTTGCGTCAAAGATCTTACTATTTTCAAAATACCTAGATTTACATCTCCTTTTCATTTCCATTAAACACTTCTTATGTGTTTCTACATCTTTTTGAGGCCCAAAAAAACATTAGACAAATTTCTTTATTTAAGAAGACATACAAGATTCATTGCTACAAATAAAAAAGAGGCTAATGTCAACTCATCATTGACTATTTTATTTATTCATTATTTCATTTATGAATTAGGAATTTCATGGTAATTGAAATAAAATACATGTCTATACAATCGAGACAAAATTTATAACTTGCAATCCTCATGCCTAATAGGGAAAGATTGACCTCCGTAGAAAGGTTGATTCATTTGGATCGATACGAGAGTCTAACTACATTGTATTATCAGAATCCATATTACATTTAAAAGAGGTTGACCTTTTTGCTTCTTTTATAGTACAATCCTCTTCTCAATGAGCCTTTTTCTCCTAGTTTTATAGAGATAAAATGTCGAAATGGTGTTAACAATTCATCATGAAAAGGGGACAAACTAATTCAGGATCTCTAGCTAATACTAATAAAATAAAGAATATGATGAATAGAAAAGAATCATCTTTTCTGTATATTTTTTCCAGTTCCATTGCCACTGCATGATTTATATAATCAATCGAATCATATAGATACCCCTTCAACACAATATAGGTCATCAAAAAGATTTAGGAGATCCACTAAAGCATGAAAGCCATGATCTTTCAAAAAATACATTCCTATTTGAAGAGTTCATAAGCGTATGGTGGGAGGTGTCAAGAAAGAATTGAAATGTAATAATATCAATTTATACAAATATAGAAGAGATTTTGTATTGATTCAAATCTTGTACCTATGTGATATGGATACCAAAAGAGGAAAAAACCAAAGATTCCGAATAATATTTTTCTGATAAAAAAATTAATATGATTTTTAATACCTCTCACTTAATGAGGAAAATGTTGTCGATTCTATAAGATCAAACTAAACTTGTAAAACTTAAGGAATAATAAAAGGGAGTCAAACAAAATGATAATAAAGTTATAATAATAATAAAAAAAATTAAAATTAAAATGAAGGAGAAGTAGAAGTGCTTATATTCCAAATGAACAAATTCAAACTTGGAAAAAAAAATCTTTCTAATTCTTAAAGAATAAGGGGAAAAGGGATTGATCAAGAAAGATTTATTACTCTTATTATAAGTTATAAAAAAGTTATAAAATTATGATTGGATTTGCATATTGTAAAAAAAAAAAGAATTTTCTCCTTTGAGAATATTAAAAAAGAAAAGTGTTCTATTGGAACATAAAAATGTGATTGGGTTTATCCTAGTTACTGTTCAAGATTAAGTAGATGAAGGGTGGAGCTTCTCAAAGGAGGAAAAGGATCCAATAACTTCAAAAGAATTAAACAAGGAGTCGTATGAGATGAAAATCTCATTTATTTTTCTATAGAGTGGTGGTAGTAAAGATGACTTATCTATCAAATTTTTTTACTATCACCCCTAAATCCAAACTTTGCTTTATCTAAAATTGATAGAATATGATTAACCTCTAAATTTGAAATCGCTACTTATATATTTTATATTAACCATAACTTACAAGCACATTTTGTAGTCTTAATATGAGGGGGAAGGGTTAGGGATTTACCCAGTGTGAGATATCACATTGTTTGAGGAATCCCAGACTTTGTCTGAGTAAAGGATCATCAAATAATACAAGTCGTGGATAAAAATCTACAATGCATGAGAATGTAAAGGTTATGGTTAACCCAATACTGAAAGTTTTATAAGGAGACTAAAGCAGGCTACCATGAGATAGAGGAGCTTCTTTCTATATAGATTCTATTTGGAACTATTATATGTCCAAGGTCAACGTTGGAATAATTTAATAAGGTTTCCTTGACTTTTTTGTATTAACAAACAATTGACAATGCCTCAACGTTTTGATTTTCAGAACATGTCTAAGTCAAATAGTAATAATTCAAAGCACTTCTTTATGCACTATTTCAAAAACCCCAAGGACCCCAATTGTATGGATATGCTAAATATATGATTTTCAATCCTAGTTAAGGATTATGGTTGCTTCATTTAGCATAAGGATTATGGGAAGTGCCATTTAAAAAGTTTTCATCTCTCATTTTAACTATCTTCCTTACTATTTCTTTCTTTCTTTCTTTCTTTCTTTCTTTTTTGCTTAGCACCTTGATTCTACACATTATGAATTCATATAAAATTAGAGCAATTAGCTTATTATGAGTTATCATTAACCATAAACTAATTGTTAATATTTGAAAACATAATTTCTTCATCTCTAATCCTAAGTCTTAATCTATATTCCCTAACATTTGTGATTACATCTATTGTAGAAAGGAAGGGTCTACCTAGGATTAGGGATTTTTCTTCATTAGGGATCCTTACTCTTCAAATGACTTTTTGGTTATCCCTATTCAAATCTTTCTAGCATGGAATAAGACATCAAATTGTTACTAGCTCCTAAATTTGCTAATTCCTCATTAATATATGCATCATTAATAATCTATAAAATATTAAATCTCCCTTGATTGTCTAGTACTGGTCGTAATGCTTCTTGGAGGATATTGGTGTTTACTTCATTTAATTTTATCTTTGAGATGTCCTATTATAGGTCCTCCTATTTTTTATCTCCCTCTTCTAGATCTTCTTTATACTCCTTGTGAGTATTGATTTCTTCCTTCGTTGTGTTATGTATCTTATAGGTTAAATAATTCTTGGTTGATATTCCTTCACCGGTGCTTTTACCTTGTTGCTTTCTACCTTTTTAGTATTGATCACCTCTTCATCCCTTAGGGCAATTTCCATCACTTATTCCTTTATATTAGGTATTGTATTACTCTGAAATGATCCTTGTGGTCTCTCAATTATTGTCTTTGTTAGTTGACTGATTTGTACTTTAATGTTTCTCATAAAAACTTCGTGATTTTGTAATCGAGAAGAGGTTACCTCTTTAAAGTCTATCATTATTTCCTTTAAACTTGGCTACTTCTCTTTTTACACAAATTGTTGAAATTCTAGCAAAGGTTATCATTTAGCTATTTGATTGCTCTATAAGAAACTTGGATGATTTCTCTACCCTGAATTGTTTGTCTAACTGTAGAGATTGTTTTTCCTATAGAATTTTCTTATGTAATCAACTTGTTATACTTAATCATTCATAGAATTTCAGCTTGGAATTTTATATTGTGGTGTCTTCCTCATATAATTCACAAATCATTACTTGATTTGTTCTTAATGGCAATCTTAGATTGTCAATTTTTCTTGTTGTTGACTCCATCTGAGCTGTTAGAGTGATTATAACATCTATATTATAAATTCTCATTATTATGTTTGTCCTTAATTTATTTGTACCATTAGTAATTATTTATTACCATCTCTTCTATCAATTCCTAGGATACCTTTGAAATTTTATTATTTAGGCTTCACCTGCTACAACATATATCTTCTACCTTATAAAGATGACCAAACCATTGTAAAAGGTCTAGATTTGCATCCATGTGAGATGACCACATTGTGAGAACTTTCTTAGTAAATCCTTTAGTATCTCCCATGTTTCATACAAAGTTTCAATGCCAAATTGCTCAAATGAAGACACTAATTTCTTAACTTCTCAATATCTAATCTTTGAAAGATGAAGATGTCATTCCTAAGTTTAACTATTCATGCCGGAGAAATTTTATTTGGCTAAAAAGTTTTTCGACAAAACCATTCCAAATGGCGATAGATTTAGGAGGTAAGGATTTCAATCATAATTTGGCTTTGTCTTTCATTGTAAAAGGGAATAATCTCAACTAAATCGCATCATCTAAAACTTTATTAATCTTGAAAGTATCATAAATCTTCAGAAGTTTAGCAATATGTGTATTTGAATCCTCAGTAGATAAGCTATTAAACTACACAAGTTTTTGAACCATTTAAATTACGTCTCAAAAATATTCGCCTCTACTTTTGATAATATAATATTTTGTCTTCGTAAGTAACAATATAGCATAATTCTACGTGTTATAATGTTATCCCTATCTTGTATGGTGCTTGGTAGTTATAATATCAAGTATCTAAATCTTGAAATCCAGCAAACAAAAATAAGATCAAGAAATAAAATCCTAAAATAAATAAATAAATTTGAAAAAAGAAAATTGATTATATTGATACAAATAAAGTGTTTTTAATCCTTGAAAATGGAGCCAAAAACTTGATTTTGTAAATTTGAACAATACTAAAGATCACTGAAGAAGTGCAATTTTTGTTCTTATAGTTAAACTTGGTGAATACGAGTCTCAATCATACAAAGACTATAAGTACTAATACTATCTTTCCATTATTTAATCTAAAAAATGGATGAATGACATAAAAAGAATGATTAACCAACTAAAATTACTAATCTAAAATAATAAACCAAACCAATGGACAAGAATGAAATAATCAATTGATAAACAAAATCTAGATGTAGAATCCCCTTGGAACTTTTCTATGCTTGAATTTAGCTTGATTCAATTATTTATTCTAGACCAATAAAACTCCAATGTTACAATCTTATTGTTTCTCAATTCATAAGACCCCTTTAGTTGACTGATTGAAATATCTTTCTAATCAAAACTCTTAAGAATGTACTAACTCTTTTTATGAATCCCTTAACTTATTTCACTCTAGCCCAAAAGATTTGTGTGACCTTATCTCTAGGATTTCATACAACTCTTATTATTCATGTCACGATCTATTTATTCATATGATAACTTAATCCCTATATAAAAAATACAAATTGAATTAAAATGATAGCATATTTTTATTTAGCCAAAATCAGTAAACATGAATAATTTACAATAAAACTCAGGTATTTCATTAAATCAAATAATTAATTGAAATAAATAATTCTATAATTCATCACATCTAGATCTATCCTAGTTTAGTTCATACTAAGATAAAGAAAACCAACAATAACCAATAAGCCCCATACCTTGGATCCTTTATTTCTCTTATGATTTGCACACGGTTTAAGACACAACCATAATTTAGGCTATATTAGTCTATGAACTTTCTTCAATGACACTCAATCACTCTCCAATCCATGTTATAGTCTGTTTCTCTCTTATACTTGATTCATATAATGCATGGGTTGGCACACGAACTTACGCAAAACCATGTTTCTCTAAAAATTGTAAAATTTAAAGTTTAATTTGAAATAGGCCCTAATTCTTGGTAAATCTCATTCCAAGGTCAAATGTGCACTATTATCTACAAATATATTAAAAACTAAGAAAAACGTATAAATCAAATAAAATACTTAAGAAAATATGCATATATTTCACGTATATTAAGAAAAAGAAGATTATAAATCCTTAAATCAATTCCTAAGAAATGCTTCTAATTGTAACCAAGCTAATGATAGATTTCGTAATTGCCCTCCATGAAAAGTATTTCGTATGGTAAAGCAAGAGGAAACGAGTGGTGGAATTTGTTGTCATCTTAATGGGAATAGTGAGGATGATATTAATGATGTACCTAATTAAGAGTATAACAAATGGAAGAAAAGACTTTGAGGTATCAAAATCTACCTGAGGTTATTTTGTTACCTATTTTCATTACCGTCCTATAAGTATATAAGTCTCTTTTTTTAAAAAATAAACTAGTAATATTCTCCATTTAAATTTTTGTTTAAGTATTCCAAACATTATTGATCAATTAAGATAAGAGTCGGGCATTAGCTTTTCCATTTAAATTTATGTTCAAAGGTTCTGCAAAGATATATTTCTGTAGTCACTTTGCCACTCCTCTCCATCCTAACATGTGTCGGTCAGACTTTGCCATTCCTCTCCACCCTAATATCTGCTGAACGTACTTGAAGCTCCTTACGACAGCACAAGAGGATCATTGCTCGAGCTTCGAAGAATTAAACGAAAATTTAATAAACCAGACTGCGAAAGATACAAGCAGCTACATAAAACACAAATTTACACGGGAAAACAAGCACACACATTAAGCCAAAGCATGATTGATAACAACATTGGGTACCAAATGGTAGGGAACTTGATCAAGACACAAACTAAGGGGCAGTTCTAAGAGAGGGATGATAAGCTAATAGGCTATTTTGATCCGAGAAAAAGCATATGCCAATCCAAACTCACGCCAAGCCTTTTCTTCACATGTTTGAAGTCATCATCGTAACCGTTCACTCCGAAAATCTCTTCCATGTATCATCTTCCACTAGTGAAGTATCAACAGCTTTCTAGGCCCATTAATAGCATAGGAAGAGCTGCCTAAGAGAACTGTCGTCTCACATGTCCATCGAAGAATCATTGGACTCCCTGTTCTGGCAGTATCCTCCCTGAGCAATGTGATAGTTCTGGAGACTCCTGCGGATAGGGCTTGACAAAGCATTCGAGAAAACTGCATTTTTCGTTTGTTGATCACAGTGCTGGTTGGCAGTTACTGGACCAGACGAACCTGGAGAAACCAAGAAACCGGAGTTGGAGAACTGAATTGGCTGAGAATTCTGATGTTGGTTTGGTGCCCTGGGGGACATTGACGGCTCTTCCCCACAATAGTCAAGCTCATTCTGCATCATTATTAAATTGAAAATGTCAATTGAACAGAATAATCTCTTTATAAACCATGCTGAACAAAATTATCAGTATTTATGGACAATCAAACCGAAATGGAATCCCATTGAATGGTCTACTCCCAACTCTTATGGTATGAAGAAAAGAGAGTAAAAGCAAACAGCAATGTTGAACCAACGACAACTTTAGCTTGTAACAAACTTTCTACTATATAGCCAAGTTACATTATACATGTTAACAGGTTTTCGAACAAAATGGTGTTGTGAACTATCAATGCTGAAAATTTTGTATCCCTAAAACCTAGGTCTCCTTCACGAAGAAAATTAGGTGGTGATATTAGAAAAGTCCATATAAAAAATACCACAAGGGCTGCCACTCTCTTCCCCTCATAAACATCCTCGCAAGTAGAAACTTCAATCACCCCTCAGAAGAAACCACATGTACACATGAAACTACACTACATAAAATAGCAGTGTTTTCAGACCAAGCAGAGGAGCTTGACCTGATCAGGGGGTTAAATAAGAGGTGAACAATGGTTAGCCAAGGATGTTTAAAAACTAAAGAATTGAATTTCATTTAACCACGCCTGATTTATCAAGTTTTCTCATGCTGTAATTTGTATTTTGATATTGAAACAGAATTGATCTTTGACAGGTAGGTTGAATACGGTTATCGAACCCTCCAGCATTATAGCCGCTAGGATGTTTTGTTGAACCGGCTGCACCAATTCATATCTATAAAACAGCAAGAGAGTAAGTTGCAACTCTGAATTCCTTTTGATGTTTCATATGACAAGAATAATGTGAAACTCATAGACCTAATTCAATGTTAAAAGAACTGATATCTGATACATCACAATTCAAGAAAATGAATTAGGGTTCTGTATTTCGAATTTCTGAATGCTGAATTACCTAGAGAAAGAAGTAGAGGGGGAGATTAACAATAATCAATTATTACTCCAAAAATTAGTTACAACCCAACACCTAACAGCTACTATAGCCATTGGAAATCAACCAGTTGTTCATTTACACTTCTCCCTTCTTTCTACGACATCATTTAACTCTTAGTTACATAATTCTCTTCCCTTCCACGCTGTATAGATCCTTCTCCCGTTCATAGTTTCAAATAGTAACAATGATCCTCTTTAACTCCACAAGGTTGATGTCAAGGTATCTTTAAGAAATTCCCATGTAACATCACCTTCAACTTCAAGCAACCACTAATGACTAAACCAAGACTTTAACAGCTGACCTGTTTTTTGATCCTCCTATTACAAATGACACTGCTATGGGAAGATGTGGTTGGATTCTCCTTGCATCTGAAACATGTTTAAGTTGAGACACAAGGAAGTAGGATGGGTTCTGGAGTTCTCCTGAAGATCCAACGATAAGCCATCTTACCCACGCTTTGCAGAATTATAAAAGGACCAAAAACAGAGATTACAACTTATGATTCATCTGCTGTTGCACACTTAGTTGCCTATAAGGTTGAAGTTTTACATACACTAAATCGTTCACTGCAAACTCTCTACATTGCATTTTTTATTTGTCAATTGCTTCATCAGGTTTTGCGCTTGTTTAATACGGAACTGAATAAGTTATCAATGCCTCATCCACCACCAACAACTTGGAATCCCCCGCAAGACAAGGAGCATGCACAGGATGGATAAATACATATAAGGCTTCAAACAGAGAACATCATATAGCCAAATGAAAAGTGGTGTTACACCACCATTCTGAAAGAGGAAACTAACTACTGCAATAAGTTGGACAATTGCTAGATATACACCATAAATAGGTCTCCAAGTTTCAATTCAAAACCTCTGTTTGAGGATGATAGGCAGTCAACATCTTTAAGGGTACCCCTTGAGCCTTGAAGAATTCTTGCCAAAAGGTACTAACAAAAATCAAGTCCCTATCACTCATAATCATCACTGGTATACCATGCAACTTGTACACATATTGAACGAAAAACTAGCTACTTTAGCTGTAGAATAAGGATGAGACAGAGGAATAAAATGAGTGTATTTAAAATGATCCAATACAGTCATTATCACACAATAACTCTTAGATTTAGTTAGGCCCTCGAAAAAATAGAGAATAATATCAATCTGCACTTAATATGAAATAGGCAACAGCTATAGCATCTGTAAATCAGGCAAATGTCACACCTACAAATGAATTCGAGAACATCTCCTTGCATTTTGCTCTAGAAAAAATACATATGTAGTCACTTACACGTTCCCAAATAACTGGAATGAACACCCACAGCCATATCATCAAATAAGGAGATGATTTTGTTGCGCAACTCCATATTAGCACCAACCATTAACCTGCCTTTCCATTGCAACAAGTCACTAGACCAATTATAAGCTATAAATTAAGGTTAACTAGGTTAAGCCATTGAATCACTTTCTGTACTATTGCATCCTCCTCCCAACTATTAATGATCTCTCATAATAAGTTTCTTTACACTGGAGAGACCACTAGATTATATAACTCCCTACTATCCATCAACTACTGCATTATCAACTACCTTTTTGTATCAGATTTCAAAGTCAAATCCTAATAACTTTGGTAACCATGCTTGTCGAAAGGGAGTTGTAATCTTTTTCTCCATCAAATACTTCAAGATTTTGTGGTCTATCTGCATAATGCACGCCCTACAATAAGGCTTTGCTAACATAAGCAATAAGATGATCTCCTTGCATCAGAACAACTCCTAAAACAGTCCTACTTGCGTCAACTTCAATGATAAATTCTTTATTAGAATTTGGTAAGGCTAAATTGGGTGAAGACACTAATGCCTTTTGATAGCTCTAAAAGCATCATCAGCCTCTTAAGCCACCCAAAAGCATTCTTCACTAATAAGGAAGTTAATGAATGACTTAGTTGGCCTTACCCCTTAATGAACCTCCTATAATATCTAGCTAATCCTAGAAATCCTCTTGATTGCCTCAAATTAGTTGGAATGGGTCAATTTTGCATTGCACTAACCTTTCTAAGATTTGATGACACTCCTTTTGGCAAAATGAAATGGCCAAGGGTCCACTTGACTTGATCCAAAAGAATACTTTGATTCCTTCACAAATAATTGTTGCTCTCTTAGAATCTATAACACCTGCTAAGATGTTATGTCCATGAACTATTATAAATCAAAATGTCATCAAAGAACACCAAAACAAAATTCCTTATTGAAAATAGAATTCAGCAAACTCTGAACTGTTACAGATGAATTGGTTAAGCCAAAAGGCATTACCAAAATTCATAATGATCATCACGTGTTTTAAGGGTTGTTTTATTTACATCCTCCTTAAACGTACAAATTCAGTGATATCAACCCATAAATCCAACATAGAAAAGTATTATACGCAATAAAATTAATCAAGTAACTCTCAATCAATGAAATGCAGGATTTATCCTTCATAGTACATTTTTTTAGCATCCTATAATTCGTACATGTCCTCCATGAGTTATCTTTTTTCTTCACCAAGAATAACAAAGAAGAAAATGGAGATCTGCTCTCCTTGATTATTCTCTGCTCCATCATATAATTACACCATAGCCCCTTTATGCACCCCAACATACTTACAAGGCCTGTTGTTCACTACCTCTGTTCTCTCCTTAACACAATGCAAAGATCATGTTTCTTGATTGGAGGTATATTGTTCCAGTAATTGCTTCAATGACTCACATTCTCCCATCATCTCTCTACTACCTATTACCTCCAACTCCATCCACTGGACATCACATTCAGTTGATTGACGTTTTAGTAGAATGCCATGTTGAACTTTATACATTTGCAATGAAACTAGCATATTCTACTACTAACTTTACCAATTTGTTTTGTACACTGCAAAACAATGATAGAAAACTAGCTATTGTTTCTTAGCTGCCTCATACACCGACTATAATATTTCTTGTATCAAAAAGCTCAATGGATATTCTATTTCAGGTTTCAACCCCTTTAAAAGAGAATAAGGCTCCAGCATTACCAATTTATGTGAAAGAAAGTTGGATTTTGCACAATAATCTTTTATGCTACCTATCTGCTTCAATTTCTCAAGTTCCCCCCACCAGATCATCAAACATAGCCTCTCCAAATCGTTACTCCAATGTTATCAAATATTCCCCCAGCTGGGAGACTCCACCATCAAGCTATTCTCCATGTATAATTGGTACCATGATAAAGCTTCGAAGATAAATGCATACATTTGAAGACTCAATTACAAAGGCCTTATCAATCGAAAGATGGAAATTCCACCCTGTTAAACCTAGTAGGCATAGTATACCCATTATTTATTGGAAACTCATTCGATACCATCTCCAACAGTCTTCTACCCAATTCTGAATGTTATTTTGACACAGTTGCAAAATTATTTCTTCCAACTCTCCAATCATGTTTTCATATCTTACTTCCATTTTTTGCATTTGGGCCTTCATATTTTCCTCTAACTGCCAAGCATCTTGCTATTTGGTTCCTTCCGCCATATTATTGCATTCCGACTACTTCCTTGGCTGACAATCACATACTTTAATAGCAACTTGATATGGCACAATTCAAGCAAAAGACTAACTTTTGTAATTGGAAAATTTTTGAACGTTGAAATGATTAAAGAAAAAAGTAGATAGAAAGATTAACAAGAATCAAATATTAATCCAAAAATTAGTTATAATCCGACACCTAACGGCTAATATAGTTGTTGGAAATAAACCATTTGTTCATTTACACCTGCCCTTTCCTTCTGACTATACATTTGATCCTACAAAATCGTTCAACTCTTAGCTACATAATTATTGCCTTCTCTTTGAAGTTGTATCGAACTTTCTCCCTTTCATAGTTTCAACTTGTAACAATATCCTCTATGGTATAGGGTTCTTTCCAATTAGAACCTTATAGCATGAATTTTGTTTCGAAGAACACTAATATTTGAATCAAAATTTTCCTATCATTTTAATAATAATTAATACTAATTTTTATCAATTTGAAAAAAAAAACATAAATTTAAATAGTTCTAATAAAATATTTTGAGGTTCAATGATGTACTCGCACTTCTAAAAAATCATCATAAAAAACTGACCATGCATTAAATTGTTAATTCTCAAATAAAATGATTACTTGGGGCAAAATTTATATAAAGTGTCTTGTTTAATAAACCTCTTACCATAAGCATATTTCACCTATAACTTAAAATTACAACTATAGTGGCTTTCTTATCTTTATGATCATGAATGACGACTCATTTGCTTCACCATGACTAGCTTTCTTGCTCAACTCACTCTCTAAACATATAAAAAATTAACTAGACATTTGAAAGGAAAATATATCTATTATTTTATCAATTTGCAACAAAAACACATGAATCCCATCACCAGTAATTTGCAAAGCTTTAAATCTTATTGTCAAACAACTATCTTAGATATTTGTAGCATTAGTAAGAAGGTGCCTTGTAGATCAGGTGACCAATTTAGAAGAATTAATTTATCTCGTAAGATCATTTGTTGCCCTTCAATTTAATAATGGAGAATATAGTTAGATTTGTCATCATTTTATTTCCAAAGCAGATAATATTAGAAAACTGCTCATATTGCAATTGATATAAAAGAACTGTTAGATAACTTTAACATTTCCTTGTGCATTTGCATCACAAATGTTAAAAAAAATCCCCCAAAAGTTAGGATTTGAGGTTATTGAAATGTATTCATGATTACAAGCACATAGTTTTCAGGGGAGCAATATCTAGACATGCATTAAAACAAATAAAATAGCTGCAACTTTGCTTAGATAGATATGCAAGTAAAGGTGCTCATTTATAGTGAATTATTAGACATTATAACAAAGACATCATCAAAAAGAAAAAGAAAAGATTAATAAATCGGGACAAACCTGTATATAATTGAGTATATCAATGGTTGTAACTTTTGATCCCTCTTCTTGTTGTCTCTTAATGGACTGATATAACTTTTCCTAAACACAACAGAAACAAAAAGAAAGCTCATATCAAACAAGTGCAGTCTTTGACCTAAAGAAAAATAATCAATGCAATTTGAAAGTTTAAAGTTCATGCATCATTGTTGAATCCAAGCTAAAAACTTAATTTGGGAAGCCAAAAGGAAAAAGGCCAAAGAAGTCAACAAGACTTGTGCTAACAAAGAGTGAAAACAATCTTTGTTCGTACTTTTTTTTTTTAGTGCATGAGGGAAAGGATAGGTGGTGGTAAGATACACATGAAAGGTTCTTAATTTCAGGTAACATTCATCTCAGTAATATAAAGTTGTATACGACGATATATAACAAATTTGGTACAATTTTCAAATAAATTTGCACTAGAGGCCATGCACCTTTCAACATCCAAATTCACCAAAAGATTTAGGGACAATATATATAATACATATCCATATAATTACTGAACAAGGTTCCATTTAAGACAAAATACATAACTACAGAGCAAGACACTATTAAATGGTTTATTCAAAAAAATTCCAAGAAGTTGATCAAGTGCACTAAGATACTCTCATTTGCTAAGCTGCAATAAATTGAGTAATGACATGTGTTTGGATTATACCAGGTAATAAAGGCTTAGTTATCGTTAAAACAAGAAGAAGACAAGAAGACAAGAACCTTCAAGTTTCAGACTTTCAACAAAGTCTCTCGTATTAAGAGGCAAATTAATAAAGATTGTGATAGGAAAATAACGAATAATTGAGTTCAATTGGAAAAAAAAAGACGCACACTTGGTATTATTTAAACTTAGAACATTCATAGCTTGGCATTATTTAATAGCCCAAAAGGTACTACAAGGCTAGCTGGCATTTAACTCTAGATTTTGTACATGAGTGTCAAATTAAGAAATTCGAAGATAATATTAAGAGCTAGATTATGTTCACATCGTAACTAGAAAAGAAACCAAATACTAGTCCCAAATCCCAAATCCCAGATCCAAAAATGAACAAAAAATAATATGTGATCCATATAATTTAAACAAGTATGAATTCGTTTTTTAATGAAGTTGGGAATTTTAAAATAGCAAGCTTTAGTCAATATGTTTACTTATCTTTTCCATATTAGAAGTTAAATTAGAATAGGTTATTTTAAGCTCTCATTAGCATTTAATATTACTAGGGTGCAATGAGTTAGAATTCACGTACTGAAAGGATTTTGTTGCGAAGAATCTTATCAAAGTTTATCTTTATCAAAGTTTATCATTTTAGTTTGTGAAAGAGAAAGGGGGAATTTCTTTAGTAGGGAAGTGTGATGCTTTCTTTCAAAATCTGATACTTAGATTCAGGTGATTCCTAAAACCCCAGAGAGACTAACAGCATTAAACCTCATCTTGAGAATGTTAAGATCAAACATAGAATCCAAAGTTAGTAATGTCAAAACTTTCTTTTCAACGTTACAAAGATCAATGCATACAGTGCTTGTCCACTGCAGAAGAGTATACCGATACGCAAATCACAAAATTCTAATGCCATTAGAAGCTAAAACAGATACCATCAAAACCACCCTAAAACAAGTGAAGTTAGAGGTTGTTCCGATGTTTCAGTAAGATTAATTACTAACCGCAAGCAACGATGAATTATCACTAAACAACATGATTGCATTAATAAGAACCTTCCACATATTGAGCCACCTAACCATCAGTCTGTCCATCCATGTACCCTTCAAATTCGTTTAGAAAAGTGGAAGCAATAGCCCCAATGAACAATTAGAAACCACCAGATTGAAAATGGATATGTGTCGTCCCTAATGTACGTGAAACCCAATAACAAAAGCCAACAGATAAAAGGGGTTTATGCTTGAGCTTGATCACCCACAAAACCCAACAAAATGACTAAAACAAATGTATCCAGGTATCCACGTAGAGAACATACACACATAGAAATGAATTATTAAAAATAATAAGAACGTTTAAGAACAGAATTGAAGGGATTAAAAGGATCTTACAAGACCGTGCCTTTCACCGGCTTGAAAGGAGAGCTTTTGGTGGTTCATGGCCTGTGTATAGAGCTGAGAAAGAGAGTTAGCCCCGCTGCAAAACGAAGCGTACATGGTCCGATCCACTTCGTCGAGGCTCGTAGCTATGGATTTCCTCTTCTTACCCATCTTTTTACCAAATAATCACCCTACGCCTAACCTACCAAATTCAATTAAATAACAAAAGTCTCTCTTAGCGGATGATTGATTGATTTTGATTTCCTATTTTCTGGTGAGAAGTAATTGAAGAAAATATTAGGACCTTAAAGAGATGGATGGAATATGGTGGTTGCGGTGGTGACTTTTGGATGTAGATGCGTTCGTTGTGTTTTTATTTAGCAAGAAAGCATATCGATGGCGTTCGGGGTGTGCTTGTGTACGGCTAAAGAAGTTGTGGGTTTATAGATGGCGGGCATTGTCCACAAATTATAGAGGATGCGGGACTAGGCCGCACAATACTGGGTCCAAACCGATGACACCACTTAATTCCAGTTCGTAAAGATATTTCATCTTTTTTCAAGAAAAAAAGGTAGTATATTGATTCACAAAAGGTAAAAATTACAAAAAGAAGTGATAATCATCTCCAACTGAGGGAGTATGTACAAACTGGCTAACTACAAAATTCATTAACAATACATGCACTATCTATATTCTCATTAACTACTCGATACTAGATGAGATGAGATGTTGATGAAACTTTGTCAAAATACTCATCTTTACCTTGAGATAGAACTCCATCCGGGTGAACTTATTGTAAAGTTCGGATTTTCCAAATATCTTAGTGTTTCTCACCATCCATATGAAATATATAAGCATTATAAAACCAGCCTTGAACACTTTTAGATCCTCCTTGTTTTTCCATTTTAACCCATTCATCCAATACGGATAGTATTCCCTACTGAGGTTCATTTCCTGTAGCTTAAATAAGTTGAGAAAATTTTTCTATAGTGAACTTGTGTGGAAGCACTTAAAAAAGACATAGTCAATTAATTCTTAAAGACATAGTCAATTAATTCTTCCTCACTGACATATAAAGGGCATAAGTTACCTAAGATTTGAAATTTTATCCTATCTTTAGTATTTAGCTTTAGTCTAGCAGCTAACTAAAGTATGAAAGAGTGTATCTGAGCTCCTCCAGAACTATATATTAGCTTGTGAGAGGGGAATGTGATCAATGGACTAAACAACATGAAAGAGTGTGTCTGAGCTGTTCCAGAACTCCATATCAACTTGTGAAAGCGGAAAGTGATCATTGAACCAAACATCTATTTACTTGATTGAGCAATAAATTTGTGAGATTTATGTAACTCCTATCTAACTTCGTCCTCTTGCCTCATATTAGGTGAATAATCTCGCATACAATCTATTATTGGTCTAATTTCTCTCCGTGCATGAAATGGCCAATACCAAGTGTCATTGCTAACAAATATGTGCATTTTGGTGTTTTTTGGGATTAACCGTGTTAGAGCTGAAAAATGTCGAGTCTTGTATAAAGGTCCAAGAGAATGCCAATTGTCAAACCATAATGTTGTGCCTTTTCCATCTCTAATGTAATGATTGATATAAGAATACATAAAAGATCTGGTGCATAATATTTGTTGAAAAGGATAAGATTGAGTACTTTTTTGAGCCACATACCAAATGCTTCCTTCTTTGACATGAAACATGCACACCCATTTTACCCAGACACTCTCCTTATCATAACAAATCCTCCATAACTTTTTAGCTAACAAGACCTTGCTCATTCTACTAATTGAGCTGATACCTAATCCACCATATTTTTTGGGTAAACAAATTATAGCACCCTACTCTCATAGTGCGTATCCCTGAACATACTGATGGTATTGGAGAATATACTCTACGAGGGTGGCATGCTAGAACAGTCAATCAATCATAACTACTAAAAACTTTTCACGCATCACATGTATATTTCAGAAAACCGCTAATCAAATTGGGCCCCATTTTTTCATAAACATCATAATCACAATTATTATTATACTCATTGATCAATCTCATTTGGAAACATTCCCAATTTGGAAAGTCATTATAAAACAGAATTATTCAGATACACATGACACAAAAATTGCGGAATACATTCTTTAATACAAAATAATGAAAAATCTATGCAGACGCAAGTTGATCTCAACCTTTATCTCTTACTCGAATGCAATGGCTAGACTCCAATTTGTCTAATTGGAGATCTTCTCTAAGCTTGAAAAATGTTGCAAATTTTGGGTTGAGTTTTGCAAACTCAGTAAGCGGACCATCCTCAATGGTTCACTCAATCATATAAAACATCAATTTATCAATTCAACATGTTGATTCACATACATTTCATATTCACTTAAATCATATTTCACATTCAGAAATCATTCAAACTATTTATTTCCATTTAAATCATGCATATCAGATGTATATGAAATGCTCATGAGACTCGCTTTCAATTATTATTATTGTGACCGAGTGTCTGTAACTGTCCTGTATCTATTGTGGATATCGAACTCATTAATAACTGTCCCTTATCTGTTGGGGGATATATAACTCATTTTACATAGTGAGCTTTTGGCTCTTAATCACGTTCTGAGCTTTAAGCTCTTTTTCACTTTCTGAGCTTTAAATTCTTTTTCGGTGGCTACTCTGGTCACAATAGCCTTTATGTTTTCATGCATTTATGTAATGAAATGCATCACATTCACATATATTCTATCAGTCATTTGATTTCAATTTCACATTCACATTCACATTTATCATCGGACCTTGGTTCAGCATTCAACAATAATGTTGAGTATCACTTATTCATTCAAATTCACATTCAAGGAAGCACTTCCTATGTTCTCACATTTATCAAACTCCTCGAACTATTAATGTCCGAAATTGTCTTAATCACATTCACATTCAGTAGTAATTCAATACAAAAATTTAAAATAGAACAAACAAGGAAAGTGAGACCATCTAGGTCGACTCATAGGACGCTCCAAAATAGCATTTGCTTCTATGATCTGAAACGTCTAAATGTTGGCTTTCAACCCTGTGTATCAACTTCATGTAATACACACATTACACACTCACATTACTAATTGCACAATCACATAAACATTTAATCGTACACATATGTATATGTGTTATATATAATGCATGCTCAATATGACTATTCCGGGTATGTTTCCTTTATTCACATCTCATGATCATTCTTACATCAAAACTCATATAAGTCTAATTTGAACTTTAGTTTACACCTTAATAATACAAACTTATTCCAAGTTCATCACTCAATCATGCACTAAGGTTTATGGCTCAATACACTTGATTATTATAACGTCATCAATCAATCATTTACCAATCATTTCCTAATGAATTCAGATGACCATGAAATTTCGTGAAGAGGAAGGAAAATGTGTGAGGAGCTTGTGGTTCAAATTTCAAGTCAATCGGAGGTCAGAGAAGAAGTTATGGTCAAAAGAGTGAAGGTTGTTTAAAACTGTCAAAAAGCATTGCACCTTCAGTATCACGATTATGCCTGTGCACGATCGTGCACTTCCTGTTGATTCCTAGCACGATCGTGCACTACCCGAAGTTTCCTCTCTATCACAATCGTGCACTACCTGATATCTCCTCTTTGTCAAGATCGTGCTTGTGCATAATCATACAACTCCCCTGAGGTTTCCTTTAGCGTGATCGTGCATTACCTTATGGCTTTTCTCAAAATAGATTTTCGGGGCAATATTGCATGGCCATTTTGACAAGGAAAGAAGTATTTAGGCAGTACATTCTCCTAAAAAATGTTCCCATATGTCTTAAGTTTCTAATGACACCAATTTAATGCAGTTTGGTTTAGTATTCTGCAAGTTAAATCTGAAATACTACAGACTATTCCCAAACCGCGACAGCACACTGTACTCAACTTTAAGATAAAATTTGAAACTCTTAGAGACAGAATTAAAATTCAATTCCTTCATAAAAAATATAGCCATATGTCTATAGTGTAATCTAAACTTAAAATCATCCTATTTGGATATCTACAAATCAAGATATGGCCAAAATACAGTTGCATATTTAGTGAAAACACTCCATCTAACATATTCCAGCCATTCTCTTTCAATTTTTCAGGATTTTTAACTCCTACATTTTACATCTAACACATATTATGTGTAGATCATCAACTTTACATCATTTCCTCATCATTATTAACTCCATTTCAGCTCAATATCATCCATAAACAAATTATAGTCCATGATTGATCATGAACACTAAAAACATAACATATACATATACATATACATATACACATTCATCATTAACTTTTTGCACATGTTCAACTTCATTTACACTTTCATTTCACTTCTAACTATCACCTTAATTCTTTCAATTTCAAGACACCACATTACTCATTTACGCTTTAGCATGTACCCATCCTCATTTTATGATCATTTAACTCTTAACTATCATCAAAACATGTATGCTTTATGCTTACTTGTTTAAGCTGCAAGATTTTTCAAACTCTTCACGATTTCTCTTAACCTTAGCTTTCTTCTCTCACATGTGCATCATTATTCAAGGGTGGTATGGTTGGGTCTTCTTATGACAATTGAAGAAGACAACAAAATGATAGAAGCAAAGAAGGGTGAGAGTAAGGCTTACGTTGATAGGGAAGAAAGAGAGGATTGTAGGTGAAGAAGATCGAAGGAGATGAGAAGAGATATTAACAAAAGGTGAAGCAATCAATACAGTGAAAGACCAATT
>JANIHZ010000003.1:41970304-41990454 GCA_027478365.1 Erythroxylum rufum | reverse complement strand
GCATTAACCTCCAAATATCATTGTAAAACATTCAACACAACTTACTACATTCACTACCGATTCCTCATTTAATAATTTTAACTTCCAATCAAAGTTCAGGGTCCAACAAAAAGACTTATTATGGACCTAAGGATTATAGGCTTACAGTTTTTTTTTTCAAATTAAGGAGCTAAAATCACTTCTCTTACCTATTAGTCTGCACATTTTCTTTTTGAGCTAGGAAGGTAAAGAGACTTTTGTTAGACTTAAAGCTTACTAACATGTAGGCTTGTATTAATCTGAAGAGACTTTTTTTTCACCTAAGGCTTATCACTATAGGTTTTTTTTTTAGAATCATAAAGTTGAAAGGACTTCTTTTATATATGAATCTTATGGTATTGTTTGTAAGATTTGACTCCTTTTGTATCCAAATGAGTAATTTTTTTTCTTGAAAACAAAGTACATATATGTATGTATATATCTAAAGCTTCTATCTAATGGTAATACTTTCTTAATTAGATAAGTTATTCATTAAGGCTTTCCTATAGTGGTGTCTTCTTTATATGAGATCTTAACTCGTTACAATTTTTTCATATGATCATATGAATCATCCTTTAGTAGGGTATGACTTTTTATTTGGTTTTTGCGTTATATGGTCATATCTAATGTTTTACCTTAGGAAATGACTTAACCCTTTGTTTGTTCAAGTCATTGGCTACTTGTCCAAAATTTCTATAATTTTTTATCTTATTATGTCCAATATCTCAATAGAAATAACATTATAAATTCTTGTTCCTTTTAACATTGTTGATGGTCATTATTTTCTTTTTTTAATGTCATAATCTAAAATATAATCAATAACCTTATTTAGCAACTTATTGAACCTTAAAAAGACGTGTCATACCAAATTTTAGTACGATTATATAATTATCACTAATAAGATTGATAAAATTCATTATCAATACAGTAGGACACAAGATTATTCTATAAAAAGTAAGTTAAAATCTAACACAAAAGAAGAATATGAATTGTCACACTCTAAAACAGATGGGTTAAGAGTGATAAAGTTCTAAGGTTGATTGCCACTAGTAAGACAAATAAGATCAATAGTTAGTAGAGAATATAACATAAGAGTTTCTTTAAAAACAATGATGAAGAAAACTCTCTAAAAGTTTTAATTTAACAATGATAATGATTTTTTTTAGTTACAATTATAAGTAAGCCTTTTATAGGCTTAAATCCTAGAACTAGAATCTTAAAAGGAAATAACAACCTAAAAATAGTCTAATTAAAAACAAATAACTTTAAAAGATAACCAATCCCTACCTAAACATAAATATGGAATTTCAAACAAACTAAAACACTTAATTAGAGTCATAAAAGAATATAACATCTGAAAGTAACAAAGCCTAACTAATTAAAATATAAATATGATGTCGTCTTAGTTAACATTAGTATGTTGATTTTTGTTCTAGAACTTTTAGTGTGTGAATCAAATATGAGTTCATCTACAAGTTGAACTCAAGATTGATTTGTTTTTAGAACTGTTGTCTATAAAACCCCGTAAAAGACTAGTGTAAGTTTGGTTCTGAGTCTAGCAATGATTACGTTATGTAATTGCAATCTTAAACTCCTTTTTATGTTTGACTTAGATCTTTTGTAAGTTTTCAAAGCCCCTTTTTATGCATATCATATGTAAAAATTTATGTTACTCTAGTCGATGTTATATTTCTACATTTCTCCTTTCCTTAAAAAGATTTGCCTCAAATCAACAACTTCATCTACACAATCATATAGCACCTAACTCTTAGCTAAATATGCACCTCTTGTTTTGACTTCCACTAAAATACTTAAATTTGCTATTGCTTCTTTTCCCTTAATATCCCATACTCATTCTCCTATTAGGGATATTTTGATGTGATATGTCATTTTCCTAGACATTTGTAGCACTGGACATCCCGATTCCTAAATGTTGAAGAGGAATCAACCTTAACTTTTGCTCTATTTAGTGCATGCACTTTTCATCTAGTTACTTTATGTTGTGTCTTTGGAACCTGTCTTCCTCTCTACTCCTTGAGTTCCTCCATAATGAAGAATATGTACTTAAAAAACCAAAGTATCATATCTCGTTTTGAGCTGCCTCTCCACCTTCATAGTCATATGCACTACATCCTCCAACTCTATATAGTACTATAGCTTTAGAATATTAACAATGGATTTATCGAACAAATAAATTGAGCCATTATCACCTTCTTATCTTTCTCTATATTTGCCCTAGCCATTACAACCTTCAGTTCTTTGTAACACTCCTCCACGCTTTTAGAACCTTAGCTTAGCGTTTGCAATCTTTGATATAGCTCTTTATAATAGGAACCTGGTACAAAATGCTTCCTCATCACCAGTTTCATCTCCTCTTTAAGTTCTAACAGGTAGCTCTCAGTTCCTCCTCCTAATAAGAGTTTATTAATACCACTAATCCATTGCATAGTCACTAAACTTCATAACAACTAGTTTATTCTCCTCCAAGAAGTTATAACAATTAAACACTAGCTTTACTCGCTTGTCCCACCATAATTATGCATTTGGATATATCTTTCCTATAAAAGGTGGTATTGTCATCTTAATACTTCTCATAGTCTTAAATATCCTTTCATCATACTTCGTTTTGTATTCTATATTAAACATGCCCCCTCTTATGTCCTCATTCTTCCTCCTCTTCCTCATTTACCACCCTTTAGGTTTAGTTCTCCTAAGTAGTTGGTAGCATCATTAACTTCATCATTTGCCTCAAAAGTTGTCCATTATAATAATTGTAAGTGGATTATCATGTAGGTTAGCTATGACAGCTTCATATTTCTAAAACTTTTTTTCTTACTTCACCAAATTATAACATAAATTGTTCGAATTGGTTTGGATAATGTTCAGAAATGGCTCTTGGTCTCCTCTCAATCTTTCCACCACGCTTACATCCTTGTTATGGTTTTAATATAGTTTTGAGTCATGTTATATAAGAATGAAAGGTTAGTAATAAAAGAACTCTCTAACATGTTACTCTTAAAATCTCATTCAACTCACTACCTATGATCATGACTAAAAGTTCTTTACAAATTAGACAATCTAAATTAAAGAAAATCTAATTTGAATCTTCCTTTTTTGCCAAATACTTCCAAATAAGTAAATTTGAAAAAAAAAGAGACAACAACGACATTCCTAGAGGCCAAGAAATAAGAAAACTAAAAAAATTAAAGTTGATGGTACTCAATTAGACTTAATAAAAAGAAAAGAAGAAATTGACAAGAACGAATTAATCAATAACAAAAAAGATAAATAATAAATATGATTTTATTTACTTGTAAAATCACGAAATAAGAAATAAGAATCTAAAATAAATTTTTATTGAATATTTTCCACAAATGATGTAAGTAAGAAAATTGAATACACGAAACAAAAATACAATAATACTAAAATTATAAACAACAATATCAAGAAAAACATGAATATATAATTGACCTCTGATGCCAAATTTTGATACGCGTTTTATTAATAAAACTGATAAGATTCGATATCAATATGACCTATCTAGGATTGTTCTAATAAAAACAAAACTAGGTTAATCTATAAAATCTAACACAAAATTACACAAAAAGGGATATGAATCGCCACATTCTAGAAAAGATTGATTGGGAATGACAAGATTCTAGGGTTGATCACTATTAGTAAGCTAGATAAGATTGATAGTTAATAGAAGACCTAAGACAAGAATTTCTCTAAAAACAAAGATGAAGAAAACTCTTCAAAGATTTTTAATTTAATTTTTATATTGATCTTTTTATTACACTAATAAGAAATTCTTTTATATGATGTAACTAGAATCATGAAAGTAAATAACAATCTAGATGTGATCTAATTAAAAACAAATAACATTGAAAAATAATCAATTCATATCTAAAAATAAATATGGAATTTCAAACAAACTAAAATACCTAATTATGGAGTCCTAAAAAGTAACATCTTGAAATAATAAACCCAACTAAATAAAATGTAAATCGTATCTGTCTTAGATAACATGAGTTTTATTTTGAAGCTTTTAGTGCACGAATTAAATACGAGTCTAGTATCAATTACAAATTAAACTCCTATATATTTGTTTCCTCTCTTGTAGCAATTCCCTGACTTGTTCTCGTAACATCAAATTTTCGATAGCTTGGTCTTCAGACATGTTGCTTCCATAGGTGTCCATAATTCTTTGGGTAAGGCAGTAACAACTCAGATGATGATTGGAGATAATCTCTAGCGGAAATACCTTAAGATTTTAAAAGTTATTTACATATACGAAACTAAATGATATAAATTTAATTAGTGGTAGGTTGTTGGGCTAGTCTCAAGTCTGCAGGCCTAACTACTTAAAGGTTGGAGGTGTTCCCAACAAAAGACGTTAAGGGAGATGAAGAGTGGAAGGGTAGTAGGGCTTGATGAGTTATCCATAGAGGTGTGGAAGAGCCTAGGAGAAGAAGGTACTACTTGGCTAGCTAAGCTCTTTAATGTAATCCTAAAGTTTGTCAAAATGTCGGATAAGTAGAGATTTAGTATGTTAATTCCTTTATACAAGAATAAAGAGGACATCCAAAGTTGTAACAACTATAGATGCATCAAATTACTTAGTCACACCATGAAATTATAGGATACGGAGATTGAAAAGAAAGTGAGAAAGGATGCTTCTATCTTAAGAAACCAGTTTGGCTTTATGTCACGAAAGTTTATGACAGAAGCTTTACATCTACTTAGAAGATTAATGGAATATTACAGAAGTTATACCATAAAAGAAGTGTTTTAAATATCTAAAATATATCATTCAGAGTAATGAAGAGATTAATGATGACATAATTCATCAGCTCAAATCAAAGTTGCTTTAAATGGAGAATTACATCAAGAGTTTTATGTGATAAGAAGATATCATTCAATTTTAAAGGTAAATTATATCATTTAGCGATTAGGTCAACCATGCTCTATAGGACGGAGTGTTAGCCTGTCGAATAGGTGTATAGTCATAAGCTAATAGTGATGGAGATGTGGCTGCTCCGTTGGATGTGCAATCTTACTAGAAAAGATAGGGTCATGAATGTAATAGTAAGGGACAAATTAAAGATGACTAATATTATTGAAAAATTAAAAGATACAAGGTTACGTACTACTGGACCTCCTCAGACCATGTGTTTCAGTAGATTTTTACGAAGTTATTATTGTTGTTGAACTCTAATAATTTAATAAAATTTAGATCCAACTTATCCTAAAAAGTTAATTTTATATTTGATTAGGACATTATTCCTTATATTGGTGAATATTATTTTAATTAAACCTACTCTTTTAAAATAATTTTATCTCTTGCATCAACCTTTAATCCATCGATTTAAAGAAGTGACATGCAGAATAAATCATTAGGGATATATCAAGTTAAATTGAACATTTACTAAAATGTATATATTTCATATTAGTCGATTGTACGCTAAAATTGATGAGACTTTTATATAATGAAATATTCCGTATATTTATAATTAAAATTAATAATCCACTTGATTTTGGGTCAAATCTAAGTTATGAATTTGTTATAATAACAAGGTGATGAACACATGAGTTCGTACTTAATTCATTCAATTAGCCTATTGGAAAAGTTTTATTATTTACAAGAGATTATACATCCAAATCAATTTTTTGTCTTCAAACAAAATTTAATACCAAAAAACAAAATCATCCATCCCCTTGTCTCATAACTGAAACATGTAGGGGTAGGGCAACCTTTTATTTGGAGTCAACTGTACATGAGCCAATAGAAGGCTGAACAATCACCAGTGGCATCTGATTCTGTCGACGAGCTTCATCATC
The DNA here is from genome assembly GCA_027478365.1 of Erythroxylum rufum. Classification (NCBI taxonomy): domain Eukaryota; kingdom Viridiplantae; phylum Streptophyta; class Magnoliopsida; order Malpighiales; family Erythroxylaceae; genus Erythroxylum; species Erythroxylum rufum. The sequence continues at coordinate 41,984,595 of JANIHZ010000003.1, read as the reverse complement.
CATGACGTTTTCCCTTACCTGTTATGAGCAACTAGGTTAAACAGCAGGGCCCACTCTTTGGAAGGAGCCCACGTAGGAAAATCAACACCGTCAACGTGTCCACTATCCTAGCCTCTAATTTTCATTTCCACAACTGGCATCCGTCCATCCACCTTACTTTATGCCTAACAAAGTGGTGTGCGTAATGGACCGCATCGGCTCATTTCTGTCCTATTGTCATTTCCAAAGCTTATATTAAATTAATGCCAAATACACAAATGGGTCTTTCTTCTACGGTCTACCAGTTGAAAGCGTTAGTGCGTCCAGCTCCAGCCTCATCTTTGACTCTTATTAAACATGTACCAAAATGTTTGGTGCTCCAAGTAAAATCCACAAGATATATTATATTTCCAAAAAAACACATATAATGCTTTGTAAGAAAAAAATATGCTTCTCAAAATATATTTTATTGTATAGTTTCCTCTTTAAGTTTTATCAGAAAATGTGAATAAACACATTTCCATCATAAGAATGGCCGAAAAAGAAAAAAAGGTTCCACCGTCCATTAGCTCTTCCAGTGGACCCCGAAACACACAATGAATCAATGATCTCTTTACGTGAAGTACGGATTGAAATTCTTTAAAGTGGGCCCAAGTCCACCACAACACGGTAATGGACCAAGTGGGGCGCTGTGGTGGACCCCACCATTTAAACCCCAAGAGTCATCTGGGGTCCTCAATGAACGACGGTCCTGATTGGCCTCTTCTTCTCTTGGTGTTAACGGGACCCATCACCTCAGGCATGGTCTCTTGCCCTCTTTCCCCTCGAGTGGTCCTTTTACAATTCCAGAGGGGGACCTCTTCTCTCACGGACCCCACTTGCTCCTTTTGTGGTAAATGGACCCCACTGCCTTTTTATTTCAACTTTTCAAGGCCCCGCGTCATTTTAGTGTTAATTTTTTATTTAAAAACAAATCTTAGTTTTTTTAATTTAAGATACAACTCATTTATTAAAATTTATAAGAATTGAATTTCAATTTTTTATTTATGATGCGATTGGTTTATCGTATAAGAAAATATAGTCAATTCTTTACATAATTCAGATAAATTTAGAAACGTAATTGTGGCTAAGGCAATGATAAAAGTTTAATTCAACCATGAAATAATTAAATTCTAAATATTTATTTGAGACTTTTCACTAATGACCAACAACCCTCAGCAAATGACATTTCCACCCATCATGGTTTATAGTGGATAGACTTTGACATTTCTTGTGGGCCAAAGGCCACTTGGTAGTTGGTACGAGAGACAAATGCGATCCTCTATTATCACTGCCAATAGGGAAGTGGCCGAGCATTTTCTTTTACATTGGAAGATAAATTAGTGACACTACCCATACTCTGTCCTCCATTTTTGGTTACGATTTTCATCTCCTTTTAATTTAACAAAGAGATAAAATAATTGTATTAGTGCTAGACTTTATGTGGTACAAAATTCTACAAACGCTGGCTTTACCTCATCATATAGTATTTATGATCAACTAAATTAGATTTTTGTGTGCTTACTTTGGAACATAAGATAAGCTCTGTGTGTATATATATATAGACATGTTATTGTTAGCGACGAAAACACTCTTTCCTCTCCAATTGTCTCTTATCGTTAGTCTGCTAACAAGATAATTAAGTAGGCAGTTTATAGATAAAAGTAATTTATTATTTATTGAGAGACTTCTAAAGAAAAGCTAAAATAAAATTAGTTTATTTATGACAATTACATTTTTATTTTTTAAGCAAAATAAATCTATGTGCATTGGGTTGGATGGAAATTTTCATTAATAAAAGTTTTTTTATATATTGTTACGCGAAATTATTTATAATTTAGTTTAAATAAATATTGCTTATATTTTCAATTTGATTTTAAACTTTTTATGATTTATAAATAAAATTATTACAAGTAGAAGAACACTTTAAAACAATATAGTATTACAATATTATTAAAAAATTAGATAATTCAAAAGTCAAAATTCAGAGAGGATCGCTTATTTTAAACCTAAATTTGTAAGAAAGTTGGGAAAAGGGAAAATAAAAGTCCGCTCCACGAGAATGTTGTGGGGTTGGCCATCACACAATCTCGTGGAGAGGGAACAAACCACGTGTCATAATACAGCCAAAATAGTTTAGGTGAGTTGACTAAATTAAGTAGAATATGTTTTCTCATTAATGTCCGTCTTCTAGGAGGTGGTCCAAGTCATTCATGATAATTTCTTAACAACCTCCTACCTGTTAGAAATATTCGATTTAAATCTCCGCAAAGGACTCCTTAAATAATTTAAACATTATCTTAAAAAATGTATTGAATGGAAACTTAAATATAATAATTACAAATCCCTAGTTAATACAAAATGTCTTATATTTATTTGTTTAAATATTGAAAATAAATATTCATGATATTAAATTTATCCACCCAATTAATTTATCTTTAACTATTATTTAGAGTATTTATTATTGAATTAAACATTATTTTCTTAAAAGGAAAAACCAAAAGAATTATGACTATAAAAACCAAAATTACAATAAAAATGTGAATTTGAATCAAACGGTTCCCTTTTCAAAAGATCTAGACCTTACTTTTAAACCCAACTATCCACAGATCAAAACCCCAAACCAACCGTAAAAGTAGTTTGTCAACAATACAGGGTTAGGTCTAGTTCAATCAGATTCAAAAAATATAAAGATTAAATATAAATTCGACCGACACTTTGACAACCTAGATTCAATCGAACAATAGGAACAAGCAGAATCAGGAATAATGATTATAACAAACTGAAGTTTTACATTAATTTGTGTGAGCAGATTGAGTCGTAATCCAGACATGAAAACCAGGCTTCCAATAATAAATTAACATGAATTAAAAGAGCTATTCATTTACATTAATCGTGAAAGTCATATCATATATTTCGAGTATAGCACTGTGTATATACATAGGAATTTCTTAGGTCGTTGCATTTAACTAGTAATACAACCAGGTTCACGCCTCAGGAATCCCCGCTAAAGGAAACCTTGGTCAACAAGACAAGTGGATAAATAAATTAATAACTCACTATAAGCTATATTCATGAAACAGAATAACATATTTGAAGGGAGCTAAAGCCTAGATTACAATGGTGGACTGAACTAAAATAAAACGAAAACCTGGTAGCATATCCGAGATAACTGCTTAGATTTTGGCATCATGCTCGGATAAATTAGCATGGTTCTGTTGTCGGCTTGTGGGTAATGAAAGGCTGCGACGCTCTTTTCCTCCAGGCTTAGATGAGGCATTGCCGTACCAAATCATTCCAACTACAGCTATGATTATGCCCAGAACCACCTGTAGACTAAGACTTTCCTTGCCAAAGAACAAGAACCCCATTACCAACACGAGGATCGTCTTCATGTGACCAAGTACCTGAAATGAGACTGCTGTGAATCTGCCAATGCATATGAATTGGCTGAGGTTGGTCCCCACGGCAATTGTACATGATAGCATTATAAATATCTGCAGACAAAAAAGTGTATTGTAGAAAAATCAGTAGAAGTAGAACCCAGACAGGAGAAGGTAAAAACAATATTCTGAATAACATTAAACTCACAACGGAGGCCCAATTATAGTTATAGGCATCAATTCTGTTATTTGTCAACCAGTAATCCAGAAAGGGGCCTAATAGTAGCAGGGTTGCAGCCTGGGCTGGAGCAGTATGACCCAATAGGTTGAAAGAACTCAGCGAATACTTCCGTTGAAGGTAATGTACATACTGCAGCAATATAAGATTTGATAAAACTAAGACCGGAGGATTAGAATCCCAATAAATTGATGGGGCGGCGCGCACAACTTACATATTGTTGTAGAGAAGTGCTCCAAACCGCAATCAAGGCTGCGATCAACCCTCTAACATTAACGCTCACATCAGTGACAGTGCAAACACCAACACCCAAGAGAACCAATCCTATACTCAGTTTTGTGTCTCTTGAGTAGCGAATCTTGTCAAACACCACTTCCAAGAGGCAGGACACAGGAATCATACTGAGTTTGGCAATCTGACAAATTTCGTTGTGCAGTTTATGAGCATCTGGGCAAAACACCTAATTACATTAACCAAAATAAGAGAGACAATTTTACCTGATAAAATCCAACAGAGTTAAACATCAGACTGACATTCATTCCAACGATTGAGAAGTTGGCAAAGAGCACAAATTTAACAAGCTCCGGGATGGGAAGATGAGAGGGTTGGATATATCCCAACAACCTCAGAACAGCAGTCATCAAGGTTGTAGTAAGGAAATGCAAACCAGTTAAGGTTGTAGCTGCCAGAAAGCGTGTTCAATATCAAATGAACGAAAAAGAGCCCCAGTCGTTTTGAAGTTAAGGAACAATATTAGATAAAATCATCAGCATCATTTGAGTCAATCAAACACTCAAAGAAAAGAACAACAAAAAGAAAGGGGAAACAGACCAAAACTAAAGCCATAGGTAGCCATAAGGGCCTTATTGACGATGATAATGCCCACCGAAGTCACTACATTGAACATCCACGCCGCTGCATCCACCGTCGCCCTTTTTCCTGCCTTGCTCGCCCCTGCCATTATTCTTCTTCCTCTTCTTCTTCAACTCCTCCTCTTCAATCCTTCTTTCTTCCCTCACCCTCCTCCCTCCTTAATTATCAACATCTACATTTCTTCTAATCAACAAAAATCGATCCATAAAAAAAAAAAAAACAGATCTCGTATCAACTACAGACACATAAAGAATGAAGCAATAAGCGTTCGCATTAGAGAAGTCAGATCTAAGGCAGATTAATTGATTGGCGAGACATACGAAGAGGACAGAGGCGTGGCTATTAGTTACGGTTACAAAATGACAGTTGCACTTGCTCTTTACTTTTCTCTCCTTTTCTTTTTGTTTCTTTCTAGAAATGGATGTAAATTATAAAAGGACAAAGGTCTTGTGATATACGTATTTATATTTACGGGAAATTGCAAGGCCAAATTGATACAAAATATACTTAACTATTCTCAAAATATTTAATTAAATACATTAAAATTATATAATAAATAAAAATTAAAAAAATGTATTCAACTTGCAGTAATTACATTACAAATCAAATCCTTATATATGATATCAAAACTGCGCATAAGGAATATGTCAACTCGTACTTATTGCAAAGTATTCTTAGTTATAATTATGGTTCTTGTTATAAAGTCTAAGCTCACACTAAAAATTTCAAGTTGGCACTAAAATACATTTGACCAAGTTTGGCCCATATGGTCCGGACTCAGAATCCTGAACTGCCAACTTCCAATTTAGCTTAATTTATTCATAAGAATGATCTTTTTAGACTCTGTTCTCTCCGATTAACTCTCGACCCACATTTTCACTGCTCTACTAATCTCAAAGTAAACTTTAATAAAAAGCACGGGTGTAATTATGAATAATGAATTGATCAGCTAGCTTCACGTACGACGATTGATTTATATACTATTGTGTAATATCATGCTGAACAGATAAACTAGAGGGAAGTAGTTTAGTGTCGTTGCTTGTGGTGGCTATTTGCACGTGCACTTGTTATGGTGGTGAAGATAACAGTTAGCCACATTTTTTTTGGTGGTCATCTCAATCCAATAGTTACTCTGGGCCTCTGTTTAGGTGGTCCCATCGTCGTTGTCCAATTCATCCTATATTGGATTAACCAATTGCTTGCTTCTTCAATTGCCTGCCTCCTTCTCAAGTATCATATCGGAGGAGAAAAGGAGAATCACGAAGCAAGCAACAGAAAAACCAAAAAAGAAGAGAGGAATCACGAAGTAAATAAAGTAAGTAACCCTCGATAATTAATATATATGTGAGGCTTCATATTGAATCGTATTGTGAATTTTGAACCTAAGCTTAATTTGAAACTAAAAAAAAAGGATGAGCCTAACTCGAAGCTCAATCAACTCAAGTTAAATGTGGTAACTTCAAGCTAGATTGGACCACGCCTAGACTTATTTGTCATTCCTAGTCTTTATAAGACCATTGGACTCCAACAATTCAATCCAATCTTATTAAATTTACCTTATTTAAAGCATTCCATATGAAAATTTAAGGAAATAAATTTGTTTACTTTAGTAAAAGAAAAAGGACAATAATAATAAAAAAGAATGTAACAATAATAAAAAAAAAGAATGTACTACAAAATTACAATACTTATCTATATTGAAAACATTTGCTTAAATAAGCTATTTATAGATATTTAGAAACTTGTGAACAAGAACACTCATAACTGATATTTTTTATATGATTGTCTAATTCATTTTATGTGATAATATGTATGTTTAGTATACATACTAGGATGTTTAGCCCAAGTTTCGTGTTATTTTCATATGACTTGCACGTGTATGTAATTTTATATGATAAATTGCATGTTAGGTTATAAATGAAGGTTTTTAAACTTAAGTTTTGCATGTTTTTCATATGTTTTGATGTACATACATCTTGCATAGTTGTATGTCAATGTTTGAGAAGGATTTGGACCTTATTTGTGTTGATTATTAACCTACTTGCATGTAGACTTGTTGTAGATATCAAAGGAGAAAGTTGGAAGTTTTTAGGAAGAAGCTAGAATTTTCCAACGCGCCAGCTAGTAATTCCAACTTGCATCTCATCCATACTAGGTCAGTTTAAGCACCCAAAAAGGGTATAAAAAACCCCATTTTAAAACCTAGAAAGGTAGAGGGTCGTGCAGCAAACAAAAAGGAGGAAGATAGACACATTTTTAGGTGGATTTTCAAGAAGAATCAAGTGATTTCAAGAGATCTCAAAGTTGTACACCAAGTTCCAGCTTGTTTCTTCAACTCATAAGCCTTCTATTCTCTCTTCTCTCATTTGTTTTTGTTTAGTTATTATATGGAGAAGATGCATGGACTTGTTTTGAGGATGTTGTTGATGATTGTAATGGATTTCTATGTAGATTTTAGGGTTATTCTTAGCATAAATATGTAAGAACTCATTTTGTTTTAATGTATGGTTTGCTTTAATGCTTATAATGTATAAACTTTATATACCTTGCTTACAATGAGAAATGGGGTTATAAAATCAGTTTGGATGTACCATAAGAGTGGGCAGCCTTGATAACACTTCCCACATCAAGCTAACATGACATTTAGAGAGAGATCTTGGATGTTTTGTTGGTTTTCCAATAGGTTACTTCATATCCATTTAATAGTTAAGTAAAGTGTATAGGTTGAGAGATCACATACTGAACTTTAATCATTATTTTGGGCTTAATTAGTTTGAGTATTGAGAGAGAGAAAGGGCCAATAGATTAAAATGCCTAGGACTAAGCATGATTACATTAACAAAGTGAGGGATTATATGGTATGAAGAAAATGACCCTAACCTTTATAATTTGATTCGCTAAACCAAATTATGTTCTTATTTTAATGACATTTTGAAGTGTGTTTACTAAAAAAAAGTCAATTTGAATTACTAGGTGACTAACCAATCCTGGAGGGAATGATTCCTTGCTATGCTATTTTATACGAGTTATATACTAGTGGTATAGCAACTTTAATTAATTTTAAAACTTTGAGCTAAACACGAAATAGCTATCAAGTTTTTGGCATTGTTGTCAAGGATTGCGCCTAGCATCAAGTGTGATTTGAATTTTTTGATTTGAGCTTTATTTTTATTTTTATTTTATACTCCTTTCTTGTATGTAACAGGTGTATGCACATAAGAAGTTTCGGAAGTGTGAGCAAATTAAGCAAACTTGACATTACCAAACTTGAAAGGGAATTGAGAAAAGCAAGGCATTAAGATGAAATCGAAAAGATAATGACAGATCACAGAGATGAAGGCGATGACCAAAGAACATTAATGGATTTTATTAGCCCGGGTTCAATCCAAACCAATAAGGGATTGCCAAGCCACCTGTTAATGCTTTGAAATCAAGCCTACTTTATTGAATATTTTGCAAACTAGTGTTCAGTTCTATTGTTTACCACATGGGGATCCAAATGCTAACCTTGCTTTTTTTTTGGGAAATTTGCAGTACATTTAGGTATAATGGATTATCTGAGGAGGCAGTAAGGATGAGAATCTTTCCTTTCACGCTGAAAGATTGAGCAAAGGCATGGCTAAATTCTCTTAATCTAGAGTATGTATCTAAATGGGATCAGTTAGTGTAAGCTTTCCTAGCTAAATACTTTCCATTAACAAAGATAACTCGAATTGTTAAGGAGATCACAACCTTTCAGCACTATGTCGAAGAATTCCTCTATGAAGCATGGGAGAGATTTATGGAGCTACAGAGAAGTTGTCCTTATTATTATAATCTACCAAGAGAGTTGTTATTATATACATTTTATAATGGAGTTATTGCAACAACCAGGGTACAATTGATACAGTAGTTGGACGCTCGTTGATGAGAAAAACCATCGATGCTGCATACGCTTTAATTGAGGATATGGCATCTAACAATTGTCTGTGGTCAACTAAAAGAAGTAGATTATACAATGTGAAAAAAAAAGGAATCATGGCAACAAAGTCAGTTTCAGCCATACAAGCGCAAATAAAGATATTAACCAGAAATCTTAACAACATCAATGCCTCATCTAGTTCGATAAACGCAATGCAACAAGTTTGTAAAATATATGGACAATATGACCACACATCAACATAATGTTATTTGATGAAAAATGATGGAACAAAACAAGCAAAATATTTGGGTGTGCCATAACAATCAGGTAACAATCCTTTCTCAAACACTTATAACTCAGGGTGAAAAAACCACCTAAATTTTTCTTGGACTAATAATGCATGTGCAAATTTGAGTCCACAAAGACCACCAGGATTCCAAGAAAATTCAGGCAATTGGGAGTCAAAAAGCCTTGAATCAAAGATGGAATCCCAGTTTGTCAAAATAATGGATGCGATAGGTTCTATAGGCTCTATAGGCTCCAAGGTGAACAGAAGAAGACACAAGCAAGGACTGACTTGATGCTCAAGAATCATGCGTCTTCCATTCATAACATGGAGGTATAGGTGGGCCAGTTTACAATTACATTGACAGTCAAAAATTCAGGTAACCTTCTTAGTACTACTGAATCTAACCTAAAGGAGTAAGTGAAATCAATACATTTGAGAAGTAGGAAGGAGTTAATAGAAATAGCTCAGAAGGAAGCCAAAGATCAAGTTAAGACAAGTCTAGAGAAAGGAAAACAAAAGGTAATAGAAGAGGAGAAACCCCTTACATTCCACCTCCACCATACGTACCCAAGTTACCATTTTCATAGAGATTAAGGCAAAACCCTACAGAGACCTAATTTGCAAAATTTTTGAAAAAGTTTAAGAAGTTGCATTTGAGTTTTTTACTTCCAAAAGTGCTTGAACATATGCCCAAGTATGCGAAATTTTTAAAGGAGCTACTTTCCCATAAGCAAACTTAGGATTCGAAGCAGATAGTAGCATTAACAACCAGTTGTAGTTCTAGGATCACGAACAAAATGCCATCAAAATTAAAATGGTGTGGAAATTTCTAAGTGTTTGTGTGATCTTGTGCAAGTATTAATCTTATTCCATTGTCTATTTTTAAGAAATTGAAGCTGGACGATATAAAGCCAACCTCAATGATAATTCAATTAGCAAATTAATCGATAAAGAAACCATTTGGGATTATGGAAGATGTTATGGTAAAGGTTGATAAGTTTGTTATTCCTGTTGACTTTGTAATTCTTAATTTTGCAAAAGATAGGTAATGTCCACTCATTCTAAGACATCCTTCATGAACATTGGGTGGACACTCATTGATGTTGATGATGAGATCTTAATTATATGTATTGGTGATGAAAAGGTCAAATTCAATATGATTAGGATATTTAAAAGCAAGGCTGAGAGAAACATTTGTATAAACGTTAATGTGGTGGATGATTGTGTGGAGGAATAACAAACAGCAATTATTGAGCAAAAAAGTGAAGTAGACGACAATGAGATAAGTGTAGAAGAAGGGGAGTTAGATGACAGTCAAAAGCAAGAACCCTTAGAGAAACAGAGTCACCAACCCCACATTCTTGAAAGAAACCACCAATAATTGAGCTTAAACCCCTACCAATGCATTTAAGGTACACTTTTTTGGGTAAGGATCAAACACTACCAACAATTATTTCAAATCAGTTAGATGAGGAACAAGAAAATAAAGTGGTTGAGATTACAAAGAGAAGAATGAGAGCTATGGGATGTAAAATATCAGAAATCCAAAAGATAAGTCCCGACATTGTTATGCATAGAATAAATCTCCAGGATGGGTGTAAGACAGTGAGGGATAGGCAGTGGCGATTAAATTCGAACATCTAGGAAATTGTAAAAAAGGATATTATCAAGCTTCTGGATGTAAGAATTATATACCCAATATTAGACAGCGAGTGGGTGAGTCTAGTACATTGTTTACTCAATAAAGGTGGGACAACAATGATGAAAAATAAGAAGGGTGAGTTAATATCAATCTAAACAATTAGTGGGTGGCTAGTCATGGAAGTTTTACATGAAGCTCAACTCAACGATAGATAAAGACCATTTTCTATTACCTTTTGTTGATCATATGATAAAACAAGTTACTGGACATGCATTTTATTGTTTTTGGATGTGTATTATGGTTACAATCAGGTATTTTTATATCCAGATGATCAGGAGAAGATGACTTTTACATACCCATATGGCACTTTTGCGTACCGAAGAATTCCATTTAAACTTTGTAATGCATTAATTAATTACATTTAAGCAATGTATGATGGTAATTTTTACAGACATGATTGAGGATATTTTGGAATTATTTATGGATGATTTTTCAGTATTTGGAGATTCTTTCAAGCAGTGTTTGACAAATTTAGGCAAAGTTCTCTAACGGTTGAAGAGTTGTATTTAGTCTTAAACTGGGAGAAGTACTACTTCATGGTTTAAGAAGGAGTTGTGTTAGGACATAAGATTTCTTGCAATGGTATTGCAGTGGATCAAGCGAAGACTAAATTCATTGATAAGCTTCCACCACCAAGCAATGTATGAGGGGTCAGAGCGTTTTTGGGGGATGTCATATTCTATGAATGATTTATAAAGAAATTTTCATTAATTGCCAAACCCGTTACTCATTTATTAGTAAACGATGTACCTTTTGTTTTTGATAATGATTGTTTACTTGCTTTTGATAGGTTAAAGGGCGTATTGATATCATCACCTATTTTACAGCTGCCAAATCGGAGTTTACAATTTAAATTAATGTGTGATGCCATTGACTACACAATTGAATGTGTATTGGGGCAACGTAAGGAAAAAAAGTTGCATACCATTTACTACGCCAATAGGACTTTAACAAGATCTCAACTTAACTATATAACCACAGAAAAATAATTGTTAGTTGTAGTGTTCGCATGTGAAAAGTTTTGTTCTTACTTACTGGATTCAGAGGTTGTTATGTTTACAGATCATGCAACATTGAAGTATCTTTTTGTCAAGAAGGAATGGATCCTACTCCAACAAAATTTTGATATAAAGATCAAGGATAAAAAAGGAGCGAAAAACATGGTAACTGGTCACCTATCAAGGTTGATATACCACCCATACTTTATTTGATCAAGCTAGGATTTACTTTTATGAAACTTAGCATATAGTTGTTTCTACCCTCGTGATATGTAAGATTTCTTCAAGTATTCAAATTGTTCTCTTTACTTTCGAATACACTCAAAATACCATCTATGATTATAGTCGCTTGGATCACTACCATAATTCTGTCGGGGGCATTGTTAATTTCCTTGTGCCCATGATTTGTTCTCTTTAATTCTTTAAGACTCTAAATCCTCAATAAGGTAATAGTATCTCATGTTATTTTCGATTTTCCAATTGATTTCTTCTTCTCAATTGATTTTCTCAATTCATTCTATTTCCTCTGATTTCACATTGACGTGTTCTAATGTTTGTTCATTCTTACTAGTTTCTCCACACAATTTGCTTTATTGAAAACCTTAACTTCCTGTGTTTGTAACACATTCATCATATCTAATTTGTATCTTCCGAACATAATTCCACAGAATATAATGTAGACTTATATGCGTCCTCAAATTTAATAACCCAATCCCCTAGTTGGATACTTTACATTAAACAAAATGCAAGCCTTCTCAGTAGCATACTATACCTCTTATGCTTGAGTCTCCATTAGGGATACGACTCCAATACTCGGTTTTAATTCATTACTTATTCATTTCTGACTTGCCCCTTCATTGATCATTCTTAAATTGAATCATTTGCTCAACTTAACAGAATTTAGGGAAATTTTTCTTTGAAAGAAGATTTCTTGCTGCTTTCATCGATACCACTTATGAAATTCTTATCAATCAATTGTCTTCACCATTACTTGCAGCCATTCTTAATGCCCTAAGAAGATCAATTTCAGCTATTCATAAAATCTCAATAAGATCAATTTATGCCATAACTCATATGATCAGAACATCTTTTTTAATAAGGCTCATTGAAGTATTAAGCAAATTATTTACTCTAATACCTTGGTATGTACCATTCAAATCATTACATCTTATCTAAAGACGTATTTAGGACAACCCACCAACTAGTAGCTTATGCTAAAGATCCCTTGATCTCATTTAATTTTAGACACACCTCCCTTTTTGCACCTGCCCTCGATCGTGGGGATTATGCCATGATCGTGTCCTTCTTCCTTTTTTTTTCAAATTCATCATATATGGTAATATCATTAATAATCTTAATTCATTCCCAATTGATCACTATAAGCACTTTCACGTCTTACTTCTTAGACTTTAAACTATAGGAACTATGACAAGAAATTATTCAATAAGTCACCAATTGCTTCCTATATCGTTTCCACACATATAATACATATATACTTAATATTTTCTCTTGTCACGGAGCTCCCATTATCAGATATGCATTCATATAGGCAAATCAACTAAACCTTGACAATTTTTTTTCTACCATTTTCGTCGTCTCACCTTCCAATTTCCATGATTTTGTCATACCTACGTATGTTCACAATCAATTCGGAATCATAGCTACATAATCATCCCAAAATTTTGGTTTCGATTCTACTAACATATTCTCTCACGCAGTCATAAACTCTTATCACAATAATCAAATAACCATTTCAAGCCCAATTTCAGCCTCTTTAGATCATAGAAAATTTTGTTTTCATCCAACTTTGTTTGTACACTTTAAATCTTGCCATTTCTACCATATCTCTATTTTCCTTTATCAATCCACAACAACATATACATATCTATCCCACATTCAAGGATATATATTACCTTAGTATAACATTGATGTCGTATTCTATAATACATTCACCAATACAATTATGTTAAATCTTTGTCTGTCATATCATATCTAATCATATACAATTTCTCATTTCTACATATCCATAACTTCCATTTTCTCACATTATGACATATCATCACTTTCATTGTAACATCCCATTACCTATGGGAAGGTTAGAACAGTAAATATAGGTGTACAATGAGGGTTTAGAAATGTGTTTGCATGCTCATGCATATTGTGACATACACATACATGTGAATAATGAATTTTTTACACATGAAAATAATTGTACATGCATTCATTGACATTCCCGGTATAATTAGTAATAAATGTGATTGTTTTGAGAATTTTAGGTTATTGGTATTGAAAATTAATTTGGAGAGTGAAAGTGTTGTTTAAGAATTTTTGGAGGATTTTAGAAAATTTTTCTGAAAATTTGGGGTAATTTTTTGACTAGGAAAAATGCCCAATGGCAGACCAATTGATCAATGGTAGTAGAATTTACTGTCAATTGGCAATGGAATTTTTGATACATGACTTTGGGAATTATTGACAAGTTCCATTACTTAGGGGATAATTGGAATTGAGTTTGAATGGATTAGATAGTTGGCTCCATAGAAATTGGACATGTTGTCACTTGCCAAGCCATGTCTTTTACCCATCAATTGTTTACATTTCAAGCTCTTTTTCTTGTATCTCACGATGTTCTCTTTTGGAAGCCCATGTAGTGTTTTATTTTTGCTCTCTTCCTTCTCTTCGTGGGTTTTGCTCTCTTCTTCATGTTATTTTGTGCAAATCTCCTCCAACACTTAGCCTAGCTCTCTCATCACTTACTTGCTTCCCTTTCACCTACTCTCTCTTTCATTCTCACCATAAACCTTTCTCTACCTGTAACATCCCGTCCCCATATTAAGGGTTAGGACCCGAAATCTTGATACATGTGAGCTCAAAGGGAAATTAAGACAA
>JANIHZ010000003.1:41957826-41970204 GCA_027478365.1 Erythroxylum rufum | reverse complement strand
CACGATGCTTTTCTAAGTTTTTGTTCACGGATGTCGGAGATTTGTTTCAGTTCGATTTGAATTTGATTTGTGTTCGATTCTTTCGCCTTATGTTTCCGCTTCGGACCACTTTGTTTGTTTTCGTTTCCGCATCCGTTATTGATTTGTTTCCGGAATATGATTTGATTGAACCGTTCGTTTGCCCTTAAGTTTGATTGAATCGTTTTGGCTTCTTTGATTATAAGATTTTTTGTAAATCCATTCTTTTGTTATTCGATTTCTTTGGCTTCCGCACGGTTTGCGACTTTTGTTTCGCTTCTCGTTTCTGATTTGATTTCTTTTTTCGGTTGGGGTCCGACTTCCGAAGTCAGGTCCCAACACTTTCTCTCTCCCCCTCAAGTAATCCAAGCATAATGAATAAGTCCCGCTAGTGACTTTAAACGTAGCACTAGTTTAAAAGAGAGATTAAAGCACGATTGGCAAAAATGGAGCGCCAACAACATTCTTAGACCAAAAAACCGTTCAAAATTTTCAAACTTTAAAAAGTACATGTGACATCGCCGACACCTTCGCCGCCATAATCTCCATAAGCATTCTCTTGCCTCTACTTTTTATTTATTTTATTTGTATTTGCTATTTATGGTATATGTTTAGTTTTCCCATTGTATATAACTTTCACACAATGAGGACAATGTGTCATTCACGTGTGGGGGAGTGGTATGCAGTTGCAGTTGCATTTGCATTACATGTTGCTTGTATACATGACTCCCCATGTTTGTGTAATGTGCATTTTTTGCATATTTTTCTAATTTTTTTTCTTTTTATCATTTGGTTTGCATATGCTTGATTGTGTAAATGGGTAATGGTTGAAATTTTAATGAGAATTAGCTTACTTTTGAACAAAATTGTTTAACTTATGAAAATATATTAGTTTAGGAAGTTATGTGTTAAGTGTCTTTAATATAAATTTGTATGTTAATTAGGATATGGCATTATATTAATTAGGATATGGTATTTAGTTTTACATTTTATGTCACTCACTTTCATGTGTTTATCACTAGAAGTCATTTAAATAGGTAAATAATCCTAGTTAACTTTAATGTAAATAATTGTCTGAAAAAAATGTAGGATAAAATTGTGAAAAACTTAAAAAAATTGTGTGCATTTTGAATAAGGAATTGTTTCGCTGACCCGTAGGGTTAAGAATATAACTAGTAGCTAGTTGTGAGTGGAGATATAGCTGAGCAACCAAGGAAATTCATCACAAATGTTTGTTTTCACATCAAAAGGCTAAAATAACTCTCCAACCAAGTTGAATAAATACGTAACCTAGTTGAGTAACTAGGGAACATTCACCATAAATTGTTTGTCTTCGCATCAAAAGACTAAGTTACCATTAAAAAACTTGAAAAAGTGACATGTGTGAATAAAAACCTACTGATCTTGTAAAAATACCAATAATTTTCATGGAAGGAGAATTAGTGATAATTAACCTTTTTAATTGAGCGACAATAGTAAACGTATGTTTATAAGTCTAATAGGTGTAAGACTAAGTTGTTTTTATCTTTATTAATATATATGTTTATATTAAACTGCTTAAACGTGATGGAATTGGTTGATATATTGGAACTCGTTGAATAATTATTGTTTAAGACAAGTTAATTCCATACGGTTGAGGCCATTGAACCATTAATTTATATATTGCATGTGAGCATGTTTGTGTGAATTTGTGTGCATTGTATTGTTTTGTGTTTGATTTTACTTAAGGACAAGCAAAAGTGTAGTGTGGGGAAGTTGATAAGTGATATTTGTTATATGATTGTCTAATCCATTTTATGTGATAATATATGTTTAGTATACATGCTAGGATGTTTAGCCTAGGTTTTGTGTTATTTTTATATAACTTGCATGTGTATGTGATTATATATGATAAATTGCATGTTAGGTTATAAATGAAGGTTTTTAAGCTTAGGTTTTGCATGTTTTTCATTTGTTTTGATGTACACACATCTTGCATGGTTGTATTCAATATTTGGGTAGGATTTGGACCTTATTTGTGTTTATTATTAACTTACTTGCATATGGAATTGTTGTAGATATCAAACGAGAAAGCTGGAATTTTCCAGATTCTAGCTGGCAATTCCAGCTTGCACCACATCCATAGTAGGTTTATTTAAGCATCAAAAAGGGGTATGAAAACCCCATTTTAAACCCTAGAAAGGCAGAGGGTCATGCAGCACACAAAAAGGAGGAAGATGGACACATTTTGGGTGGATTTTCAAGGAGAATCAAGTGATTTCAAGAGATCTCAAACCTGTCACACCAAGTTCCAACTTGCTTCTTCAACTTATAAGCCTTTTATTCTCTCCTCTCATTTGTTTTTGTTTAATAATTGTATAGGGAAGATGTGTGGACTTTTTGTGAGGATGTTGTTGATGATTGTAATTGATTTCTAAGTTGATTTTAAGGTTATTCTTAATTAGAGGTGACAATTAGGCCTAGACTCGTGTGTTTTTAATTGCCCATGGGCCTAGCTGCCCAGACCTAGGCCCATTTAAAAAAAGACATCCTTTTATACTTTTATTTTTAAAAAATTGAACATGTAGGCCCATGGGCTGACGAAATGGAGCTAGAAAATCAGTTTGGATGTACCATAAGAGTGCGCAGACTTGATAACACTTCACATATCAAGCTAACATGACGTTTAGAGAGAGATCTTAGATGTTTTGATGGTTGTCCAATAGGTTACTTCATATCCATTTAACGGTTAAGTAAAGTGTGTAGGTTGAGAGATCACATACTAAAATTTAGTTATTATTTTTGGCTTAATTAGTTCGAGTATTGAGAGAGAAAGGGCCAATATATTAGAATGCCTAGGACTAAGTATGATTACATTAACAAAGTGAGGGATTACCAGGTATGGAAGGAATGACCCTAACCTTTATAATTTGATTCTCTAAACCAAATTGTGTTCTTATTTTTGTGACATTTTGAAGTGTGTTTACAAGCCTTTAAATTGTGATTTATTTATTTTTTTGCAATTTCAATCTCTCATTATTTGGTTTACTCAACAAAAGTCAATTTGAATTATAAGGTGACTAACTAATCCTCAAGGGAATGATACCTTACTATACTATTTTATATGAGTCGTATACTTATAATATAGCAACTTCAATTAATTTTAAAACTTTGAACTAAACATGAAGTAGCTATCAAACATAAGAAAGTGGACACTATACCACGAAATCCACTATTTGATGCTTAACATCTCCAACCACTTAAACACTACCTTATTAGGTTTTTTTACGCACTAATCCATTGAGTCCATTAATTAAATAAAAGAAGAATATGAAAAATAAAGTTAAGAAGTATCACCTCACTTTGTCTTTTTGTTGTCGTGTTCTCCCACTTCCTTAATACTTTAATCATAATATTTTATTGAATAATTATTTGGTTCTTTTTTTATCTAAAAATTCCTTTAGTCAGTTAGCTCACTATAGCTAAAGCAATCAACACACATAACAGTCTATTATAGCTAACTGAAATTTTAACCATTCTTGATCCCACCTAATTAAGTTACATTAATTCATTTGGCATTGGTTTCTCATATATAAGTTGTATTAATCTTTGATCAAGGCTAACAAATATATAACAAAATAGTTTTGCAAGTGTTAAGGGTCTAACAAAATAAACACTCTTACCAGATGAATTTGACATCCTCATTAAAACAAATTGAAAGTAATCATTTATCTGATCTTTGAATTTCCATAAGATTGTGTTTTTCTCTCAAGTAGCTTTTGAAATAGGCTTGTTCTTCTACTGAAACAAGAATTTTTTCTTTTATTCTTCTTATATTGTTTTATTATTTAATGATCTAAAATCTTCTCAATTTGTGTCGTCAAACTGTTTCTTTACAACTGGTGGAACTCTCTTAACTTGGCTCTGTTGGGATTTATTACATCCTTATCATAAAGATTAAGGAAACTAACATGAAAAGGAAGGTATATATTTTTGGTCAATTTAGTTGGTACACCATATTCTCAACTTTATTACGTTCTTTGAATAATCCATCATACTTTGACACCAACTCCCTATATACTTGTTTACTACTAATTTTCTTTCATACCTAAGGAGTAAATTTCAATGGTACCTTATTTCTTAATATTGTACTCAAATGGCCTCCTTTATTGATCCAAATGTTTCTTCATTTTCTTATAAGCCTTTCGAAGACTATCTCTTGCATCATCTAGTAATTTATGTTTTTTCTTTGTAAACCAATATGTAACTAGGTGTTTCCACCTAAATTTTGTTGAGCATATTTAATAGAATCAAGAGGTTATCATCATAACATAAGTTCAAATAAACTTTTCTTTATAACTTAAGATATGTTCAAGTTATATAAGAATTGGCATTATCAAGTAAATTAAGCCAATTTTGTAGACTTATACCTACATAACATTGAAAGTTTCTTATAATAAGCTAATGATCCACTTAATTTATTCTTATAATTATGTTTGATTTGTAATAGAAAACTTGAGATGACAACTCATCATGCTAAAAAGAGATGTTAAAATCATCTAGTGAATTAAGTATCTTGATAACTTACTTTTTCTATTAAAACTCTCAAATGCTTTACCATAATTTTTTAGAATAATTTCAACGCAACATCTGGGGGATATGAAGATGGTATAGGATTGCATATCCAAAAAATTGATCAATCACCATAATCAAAGCCATATTGTTAGCCGTTAAAAATCTATAAATAAAATATATTAAGATCGACGTCCATGGTTTTTCATAATGGACAAAGGTTGAGGCAATCTTTCATCCTTCTTTCGTTCAAGTTTATCTAATTGACAGATAAGGAATGTTTTGACATATATCTTAATGTTTTTTTTTCATCTTCAATCAATGGTAGGACTGAGAAAGGAGTGCTAACATTTATTAAACTCCTATGTGACCAAATCATTGTGATTCATATGTCTCCTTCAATAACTATTTTTGCAAAGCATTAAAGCTTGACATATACAACTAGATACTTTTTTTCATCAATAACCTATCATCATTAAGCTAAAATCTTTGAACAACACTATCTTTAACATATTGAACTATCCTAGAATAGGTGTTGTCAAAAGGCATTGTTGTTTTGACTTGCTCTTACAAATTTGACTTGCTCCTACAAATTTGAATCAACTCAAAACATGGAATGCACCACTACCAACATCATCTTCTTGATGAATATTATTACTATTTGAAACCATTAAGTTTACCATTTTCAAAAGTAATAAGATGTCTTTCTTATACTAAGACTCTAGTAGTGGCTTTTTCTAAAGCATCTGTACATACCTTAAACTAGATCAAATTTAGAAACTTTAGAAAAAGATTCAACTAAAATCGCCACCTTCAATTTCTTGAAAGCTTCTTGACGTATTTTTTACCAACATCACTCTTACTTGTTCTTCAGTGATTAGTCAGAGGAACTGATGTCTTCAAATAACAATGAAATTCTCGCATTACTTTAGGAACTTCCAATCAATAATAGCTTTTACCTTGTTTTGGATCCATTCTCACTTTTCCCTTACTTACCAAGTGTCTCATAAACTTAATCTCAAGCTAGGAAACTCATATTTATCCATCTTTATAAAGAGTTTATATTGTCATAACCTTTAAAACACTTTCCTTAAATATTGCACATGCTCTACCATATTAGTAATACAAACCATAAAATCATCTAGATATAGCAAGATGAAGTTTCTAAAAATTCATACAACATATCATTCGTCAGTTTGTAAAAATTAGTATAGCTATATGAAAAACTAAATAGCATGACTAAAAATTTCACAAGATCCATACCAAGTTACATAATTTGTTTTTTTTTCATCACCCTCGACAATCCACACTTTTCAATACCCATTTCTCTAATTTAAAAAACATCACCTCCCTTGATAATAAGTCTATTAACTCTTGAACTAAAGGAACATGTTTTTTTTAACCTTATTTAACACTCAATATTCCATACACTTCTATAACACTTCAGTTTTCTTCCTTTGAAAATATGTAAGGGAACCATAAGAAGATTTTAGTGGTTGGATGAATCTTGCCTCCAATAGTTCACCAAGATTCCTTTTCAATTCCACTAACTCTAATAGGGACATTTGATAAGAGGCACGAGTAAAAGGAATAATATCTGGTATGAGTTCAATATTATGATCATTTTCTCTATGAGGGAGAAGAATTTTTGGGAACTCTTTTGGCATCACTTTATTGAACTCTGTTAAAACTTTTGCAAATGCATCTGAAACTTCCATCATATAATTTTTAACTATCTCCCATATGGATACATGGATACATGGAACGTTTGCAAACCTTTTATGGCCTTTCTCAATGCTCATAGTTAAAACATGTACTACCTTTGTTATCTTATCCATCATTCCTCATTGAATCAATAACAATTGGTATAGTAAAAATTTTGTCCATACATAATCATCATATCTTCGAGATGTGGATATAAAACCACTTTCATTGACTTGAGGAATTTAATACACAAATTAAATCAAAAACATTAAAAGGTATCACCATCATGATACATTCCAAAATTTAAAACTCACTAGAATGTTGTAGGTAGCTCGTATCACTAATTTTGCTTTCATTATGGAAGCATTTTATTCTAATCAAGGTTTTGTTAATTTTTATCCCTAACTTTTGAACCATTTGCTCTACCATAAAGGAATGAATGTCACTAGTTTCTGGCACATCTATTAGTTCTATTCCAATAACTTATATTCCCATACATATTAATTATTTGAAGTTACCAAACTTCAGTACTCGTCATATTAAGCACCACAATCAAATTAAATCTAGCTTTTGAAGGATTATTTTTTGCCTTCATCTTTTCCTATCAATGAATTCAATTTCACCTTAATTATATAATCTCAAAAAAATTAGGGGTCACTATATCAAAAACAACGTTGTTTTTCTTTGAAGATTTGTCATCTTGTTTTGATTATTCATGCGGCTTAAACGTTTCTTTGTAATCATTATTCTTTTTGCCGCTATAGTCTTTCTTCATTTTTCCCCTTGCACTTCTCTTATTAATTTTTTTCTTTTAACTATTAAAATAAGGATGAGGAGGCTTTGTTCTCCTTCACTACCTTAATATTTACCAATGCATCTATAGCCACACATGGACATAAAGTTAAAAAGTTTTTTCTCATCTAAATTTTTATCAATATCCAAATTTAATTAACTAAAATTCTTGATATAATCCTCTTTATTGATCCATCTTACTTTTATTGATTCAAGGTATCTTTAACAAGCTTAAAAGTGTTGTTTAGAATGAATTGATCATTCGAATCCTTTTTCATTTTCTCCTATATTTCTATAGGAGAATGGTATTAACCAAAGTTTTGGTTCTTAAAAATAATCCTTAGCATTTTGAAAATCCTAGAAAAGCTTTTAGTTTATGCGCCTTAAGTAAAATGTTTTATCGCACCTGATATATCAATAGAAATAGCATGCTTAAGGATGGTTATCTCAAAGCTAACATCTCTAGTGTTTTAACTAAGTTAGCCACTTAATCTTTCAAGCCTTGGATTTACCTCTTTATAACTTCAAACTGAGATAAGTAAAAAGTGAGTTCTTCAAGGTTTGATGAGCAATTCTATTGGAGTAATATGCACATTAAGGTTGATGTATCTTGCTATTTAATCACCAATAGTGGCATTGAAATAAGTTGTTTCAAAGACTTTAGTAAGAACTGTAAATACACACCAAAATGCAGCAAAGTCTCCATATGAAAATTGCACAATTCAACTTTAACTTTTTAAATCTCTCATATTTAGAGTATTTCATACAAAAGTTTATAGAAACAATTGTGCTTAATATAAAAAAATGGACAATAAAAAAAGAGAGAATATACAAAGATTATAACAACAATTCCAAAATTTATTAACTCTCATGATAGTTATAAAGGTACAATACTCCAACTCTCTCTATATTGAAACCTTTGCTCAAATGAGCAATTTATAGGCATTTAGAGACTTAATAGGAAAGAATATAACAAAGTGCACATAATTCAACCAAATCCACAAATTTAGTTAGTGGTGGTTATCCCCAACCACTTAGGCATTATTGTAATGGGTGGTGTACTCTAGACCACTAGTTCCATTATTAAAGTAAAAGAAGCATGTTAAAAATAAAGCTAAGACTTAACAACCCACTTTTTCATGTCCTTCTACTTCTTTCATGCTTCAAGCTACTAACTTTGTCACATCTCCTATGATGTCTATCCAAAGGTGATAGTTAAGTTTCAAGCCAATTTGCATATAGTCTAACTAATGCACTCACACGATCTAATTTGTTTATCTATATTTCTTTATTTAAGCATAATTTGTTTGGTACTCCATCCAGAATTGTTTATGGTGGATCCGACTGACTATAGCCAAGTTAAAAAATATACCGACAGTATGTCATAACTAACCATATTTTGAACTATAATTGATCCTACCTAGTTAAGTTATCTCAGTTCATATGGCATGTCTTTCTCATACCTAAGTCGTGTTATCCCTTATCACACCAGTGGATAGTAAAATGGTCTTACAAATATTAAAAGGCTAACAATTCTCACCTTACTTGTTATCTAGTGCTGAAAAGATTTCTTATTTTTTTGCATATCCTTGATTAATTTTATAAACATTTCAACTAAATTGAAAAATTAAATGATATTTACTAATAAATTGTAATGTATAATGAGAAAATATCAAATATTATTTCACATAGTACCTCAAAATTTGAGTTAAACTATTATTTATATACATTCTTAAATAATTTATGATATTCATATATTTTAATAATTAAATGATTTTGTAATTTTCTTTAAATAATTTTATTTAAGGTCAAATGGAATACCATCTCAACTATATATACCAGTTTTAGATATAGTTAAACATTAATTAATCACATTTGAAAAAGATCAAATTCCTTTATGTCTTTCTAGCCTCAAATATACTATATCCTCTTTCTTGATATTAAATTTGGTAAATGATTTCTTTAGGTAGTGGTCAATTCAAAGTGATAAAAAATATATAAAATGTAAATCTTTTTATCTTATCCGTTGATATAAGAAGCTTACAACATATTTATACATGAATACAAGTACACATGAAATGATAAAACTATATACATAATAAAGTCAAACTACCTTTACAATATAAGAATCATATATATGCGTTATTAGGATTTCTCTTATTAAAACATATGAGAGTATGGTTAGTATTATAATTAACATATATTATCATACCCCCTCAAACTCGTGATTCTTGTTAACAATGAGCTTGCCTCGAAGTTAGTAAAATGTAGATAAAGCCAAAGCCTTAGTTATGGTATAAAAGAATTGAATGGAAGAAGAAATGTGCTAAATAAAAAGAGCTTTAAGGTTGACCAGGTCTCAAAAAATTATGAATGTCAATCTCAGTATACTTCATATAAGCATAAGATATTAGATCCGTAACAAGAAAGGTAGCACTAATATTATTGCATCATACTGTGGATTTGATGTCAGATAAATGTATTTCACCTAAAAGAGGTTTAAGCCACTATATCTCAGCAATAATAAGGGAAGTACTCTTGTATTTTGCTTCATTACTAGATTAAAAATAGTGATTTATTTATTAGCACTCTAAGAAACGAGATTAGGACTAAAGAAGTTATCGTAGTCAGATGTAAAGCGATGATCATTAAAACAACTAGCCTAGTTAGTGTTATAGTAAGCTTATATTATTAAAAAAAAACAATCCTAGTTAAGTGAATACCATGCAAAAATTAAGATACTTTTATTTACAAAGAATTAAATTTTAGGGTGAGTGAGACAAAGATATTGAAAAGCACCAATAGTGCTTCAATTAGTAAAAGGAAGACCATGGTTTTTAGATAGACGAAGGGTGGGTGTCATTAGCGTGTTAGAAGTTATAAGAGTTATCGATACATGTGTGATGAATGTCTTTATTATATTAGGTTTAAGCAAGTAAAAGTCCATTTAGTATGGTTATGGCTTTGATACCAAGGAAGTAGTGAATATGTCCTAATTCTTCAATAGAAAGGAGTTAAGATCATAAATAAGTGAGGAGAAAAAATATAGTAAAGAATCTGTAATAAAGATATCATCCACATAAACAAAAAGGAAACTTTTATAAGATGGAGTGGAGTGAACAAAAAGAGAGGTGTGAAATTTAACAGAGGTAAAGTTATGTTTATAAAGTTTCTAACTTGTACAGTGAAACCAAATACAAAGAGCTTATTTAAGATCATAAAGAACTTTCTGAAGATGAAAAATATATGAAGGATGGTGACAATTTGTAAAATCAAAAGGTTGGGTCATAAAAACTATTTCTTAGAGATGATTATGAAGCCATGCATTATAGACTTCAAGTTGATGAATGGGAAAAATTTTTAAAAGAGCAAGAGTGAGTATAATGTGAATGATGGTGGGTTAAAGGTGTTAGTATAATTAATACCTAGATCCTGATGATATCTTTTAGAAATAAGACAAGCTTTATAGCAATCAAAGGCACCATTAAAGTTTCTTTTAGTATGAAAAACCTATTTACAGTTAATAATGTTTCCATTTGATGATTAAAGAATGAGAGTCCATTTATGATTGTGATAAAGAGCATTAAATTCATCAAGTATAGTTTGACACTAGTGGGAAATTTTGTTTATTTGAGTGGAGGAAGTGGAATCAAGTGTCTGAGGAGTATAGGTAAGGCTAATAAGTGAAAAAGTTAGAGAAGGTCCAATCAATACATGAATGACCATACGTGTGAGTGATTATAGGATATAGATGAGAGGATGGTGATGAAGAGGTAGGGGAGAGAATAGGAGTTGAGACAAAGCTAAAGAAGTAATTGAAAAGAGTAGATCAAGTGGTAAATTTCATGTGATGGTAGAATGTGAAGGGGTTAAAGGAAGAAGAAGGGATGAGTTAATATATGAAAAGTCATTCTTAAGACAAGAAACATAAAGAAAGATATAAAGTTTTGAAATTTAAAGATCAAAGCGTTAATAAAATTTGTATTGAAAGGAATGGCCAAAGAAGACATGGTTTAGATTTTGGTTCATCAATACAAGCAAGACCTAAAAAGGGAAACTAGGCACATACCAAAACACAAAGATAAGCAAATTTTAATTTGGTAAAAAAAAGTAGCTTAGGAGCGGGGGCTTATATTTCATTTTTAACAATACATGTGTTATTTATCCTATTTTTAACAATTCTTAGGTAATCCCTATACAGGTTGTTCCAATAAAGACCATCACTAAGTGGCAAGTGTGAATAGATTATAGAAAGCTTAATGACACCACTTAAAAAATCATTTTTCCACCTTCTTTTTGTTGACTAGATGTTTAAGTGACTAGTTGGTCATCTTTATTATTAATTTTCAATGTTTTTCATACTATTTTCAAATTCCTATAACCTTAAAGGACTAGGAGAAAACAATATTAATGTGTCCATATGGTACATTTTCTTATAGGAGGATGATCTTTGGATTGTGTAATACATTTTCATCGTCTTATAGATGTATGGTGATCATTTTTTATGATGTAGTGGATGATATCATTAAGTTATTTATGGATGACTCTTTTGTTTTTGGTGATTCTTCTATTTTATGCCTCCATAATTTCAAAAGTGTGCTTAAATGATGTGAGGAGACTAATTTGGTTTTGAATTAGGAAAAGCATCATTTTATAGTACAAGGGGGCATAATTCTAAGCTATAAGATCTCGCATAGGGGAATAGAGGTAAATAGAGCAATAATTGAAAATACTGAAAAATTACCTCCCCTAGCTTTGGTTATGGCTATTAGAAATTTTCTATAACATCCAAGTTTTTGTAGAAGGTTTGTTAAGGATTTTCACAAATTACTAGGCCTTTATGTTGGACCCCGAACTCTTCTTGGAAGTTAGAACTATTAAATGAGAAATTATTGGTGATTATTTATGAGTAAAGAAAAAGGAGAATTCTTGAATTAGAAAGGAGGTAAGAAATGGTTTAGGTACAAGATAGGTTATATGTGAAATGTTGGAAATTAAAAGCTGGAAAATGTAGTTGAAACATGTTCACTGAGTATGCTTCGGTATTTTGTCAATATCTTATTCTGTAGTTATCCAAATGGAGTGATTTTTAATTTGGAGTAAACTAGAGACATATGGCTACAAATTGTCTGTTGAAATTAAGTTTTAATTCAGTCTCTAAGAATTTCAATTCTTGGATGGAAATTTAGCACAGAACAATGTTTCAGTATAAGAACAGTCTGAAAATGTTTGGGGCATAACTTTCAGATTACTGAACCAAATTGAATGATTTTAGTGTCATTAGAAACTTAAGACAATGGGGAACATTTTTTT
>JANIHZ010000003.1:41928839-41945828 GCA_027478365.1 Erythroxylum rufum | reverse complement strand
TGGATGATATAGAGAGGAATATGACTTTGTGTATGGATGAGGTTGAGATGATAAATTTGGATCATGAATTGTTAATTTGTGTAAGTATGAGGGTTTCGGATTAAGTAGTTGGATTCCAGAAACGGGATCCAACATATCATTTATGGTGTTTGCTTGTGGGAGTTTATTAAATGAGTGTTTGATTATGATCATACTCTGGTTTGATTCTTAAGGCATTGCAGTTTGAAATATAGGTAGATGGTTGAGAATGAGTTGGTGGATATTTAGAAAGGTTAAAAAATAAATTATTATTTATTTAAGGAAAAGCAAAATGCCTAAGTGTGGGGAAGTTTGGTAAGAGCTTAAGCATTTATACTTTAAGGTTTGTATTTAGTGCATTTTGCTTATTTATTTGCATGTTTTTATTATTTCTAGTATTTGTTTCATTCATTTTACTTTCATGACTTAACTCACTTGTTTGGAGCAAAAGGGGCGAATTCAAACAAGTTCAAAGCAATTTAGAGTTGTTTTGACCACGTTATGAAGTTGGAGACCGAGAATACAACCTAGTACATGTCTATGTACTTACTTGTGTTCTATATTTTTTAAATTTCATCTTATTCGGTCATGTTTGAAGAGTTTGAGGCGTATTAATGAATTTCATTTGTTATGTGCACATATTCAAGAGGTACATGCTCGTGTTGTATACTGATGATATTGTGTTCACATCTTAGGTCATGTTTATAAATGTGTTTGTGCTGGATGGGATTTCATGTTTATTTTGAGTACACGAACTAGTACTTGACAATTTATTTGCCCATGTTCTACCTAAAAACTTGATTTTCAAATTATAAAAGGCAAAAATGAAGGGGCAGTAAAAAACAAGCAAGGAGACATATTTAGAGTGAATTTACATCAATCTAAAGTGAATTTTGTAAAAATTAAAAAGGATTTCATCACGTTTCTTTTAGTTTTCTTTTTCTTTTTTAGTTTTGATGTTATGTCTTCCATGATTAGGAACGAAATCTTTATGGTAACTAGATATGATGAACCCCTGGTTGATTTTATAGTGATTTCATCTTAATTTAATTTATTCTTCAATTTTACTGAGATTAAATTTTGTGTTCTTTATTGTTCTTGAATTAATTTACGTCGATATATTGTTATATGTTTAATTTAAACTTTGTATGAATTGATCTAGCATAATTGAAAAAAGGATGCAAGCAATCTTAAAAATAGGTTGACATAAATTTTTTAGGCTAGGGTCAAACCCAATAAAGGAATTTATAAATCGATAAATGCAATTTTAGAGGTTTTAATTGGAAAGTGATTTTGATTAATTAATCTAGGATTAGTTATTAATAATATTGAGAAAGATATTAACATAATTAAGGAATTTCTATGGTCTAATAGATTCTAAGTTGAATTGATGTATGAAATCTTACTTGCATGAGAGGTCTATGAGGATTCACCATTCGGGTACCGTTGTTTTTTCTTCCAAATGGTTCTTGATTAATATTTGTTCTAGTTAGTCAATTATGTGTGATTTGTTTTAATTTATTTCTTTAATTTTGATTTTGATCAATCACCATTATCATAATTTATTGGTTAGATAATAGGAAAAGGAATAATACTAGTAATTTCTATAAGATCGAACACTTAATAATCTATAACCTATACTTTGGAAGTGATAAGTGTACATGCTTAGAAAAACTGTAAGGTAGGAGATTGGACATTAGTAAGCCAACCATCCAATCCTCTAATGAGCGAACAACTCACTGAATTCAATGGATGCGAACAGCACAAAATTGACCTTGCTATTCACTTAGAAAAAATATGGATATATAGTAAGTTCTTTTGCGAGAGAACAAAAAAAATATAGTAAGTTCTTTTGCGAGAGGACAAACCAGATATTGTAATTAATACTTTGTTTGGAACACAATGCAGCAAGGAAGGACGCATTTGGAGCCCACAACTTTGTTAAAACAATGTGAAATGAAAAGGAGTAATAAACCGAAAGCATAGCAGATGGCTCGAAGAAAAAAACCAAAAATAAAAAATAAACTCTTGTTTAAGGCATGCAGAAATCAAAAGTACAAAGTTAAACCAAAGCCTGGAAACATGCAACACAGATGCAGATTGAGTTGGACAATATTTTTCCCAAAAATATTAAAATATCATGCCCTGCTAACTCTCTATTCACTCTAAAAGTAATCCTTCAGGCTTTGGAGCTAGAAGACCAAAGTAAGTGCAGCCCATAGTTATTTAATCCAAATTATGATGTATATTTTGAAACAAAAGGTAACACTGATACACATTAGACAGTTGACAAAAGCTAGTCTTCATGTTAAATGGATATTGTACATCCTAATTCCTTGGCAGCTATGTCAAGAAATTGAATTGGCATCTCTCTTGCAAGTCGGCCATGAGCTTCCCAATTTAGGCACTTCTCTATATCAGCTCTCCAGTCAATGACATCTATGTTTAAATGCTGATAAGAGGGACCATAAATGATGCCATTTATGTCTGCTTGTTTTGGAGTAGGTGTAGCCGAACCAGTATGCAAAATGCCACGAAGAACTGATGTACTTAGAGCGCGAACGTGTGCACTTGGATGACAAAGACATTGAATAGTAGCAGGTAGGCGGCACTGCAAGAATTAGCACAAAATCCAAGTCACTAACTATGAATGTTTTGTTTCTAATGTCGACATGGCACATACACGATTCCAAGTGACCATGAGCATTTTGCATGTTTCCAAGGTACATATCTAAATGAAATGTTAGCACAAGAGAGGAATGCTTACCTTCAACAAGTTTGAAAGGCCACCGGCAACGGCAAATCCAGATTCTCCCCACTCCAGCACTGGTTGAACTGCCCTTGCCGTAGCTTCCAGTAGCTGATAACTCAGTAACAAAAAACAATAGTCAATTGATACTACACATACTTGATTGTCAGTGTTCTCAAGATTTGAGCAGTTGCTATTAGGATATAGGTGGTCATATCAAAGTCCATGGCATTCAAAAAGTAGGGTCAGAAAAGACCAAAGAGAACACTGCAGTTTCTAGTCATCATTTCTCAATAAACGATAAAAAAGTTTATTTTCAGTAAGTTACCTCCAACTGTGGTAAAGTGCAAGCTTCACCATCAACAAGCATCCCATCTGTGGCTCGTAAAAGTAAATCTGATGCACTTGCCAAAATTACTAATGATTCAGGAGTGTCATGATTTCTCATTAGCTCAACAATTAGTTTGACAATGCGCTGGTTGACTATCCACATCTTCTGACCTTGATCATCATCTTTGGAAATCCAAGGTTGCAATTCTCTTTCCGCCTGACAAGTACTCAAGGTTAATAAAGAGACTGACATACGAAGAAAGTAAATTACAGATGAAAACTGACCAACAATTTTAAAGAATGGAGTGAAAAGAAGAATACTACAAACTTTAAAACTTTGAAGCAGCACATCCAAGTTGGGCAATAAATCATTCTAAGGTTATCCCAAATCATTTTATTCCATATACTTTTCTTAATTTCCCAATTTTTCAGATGTTTGGTCGCCAATGGAAAAAATTGCATTATGGAAGTTGGCCGAAGAAATAGGAAATGAACAACGTAAATCATAGCCTAGTCGAACAATTTGGACCTGAAGAACAACAGCTGTAGATGCTTTGGTTGGTGATGCTGAAACAACATTGCACAGTGCGTCAACAACCTAGTCACAAACAGATAAGATGATAAGGAAACTTTCATCGAAAAGAGCTTTGAAATATAAAATATAAGAGAATAGTTTATTAATTTCAGTAATAAAATGTATTGCTCTGACATCACTTTTCCCAATAAACAAGTATTGTTAACTAATTTGTCACATATAGTCAATGTATTAGTCTTAGTGTATGATCTACTAATCATTACCTAACAGCTTAATCTTTTGGGTTAAATAGTTCCTTGACATAGTACCAAAGCCTATTTTACCAGTAGTTATTGAGTTCAAACAATGCCCAGCTTGTCTGTTGGTATAATGAAAATTCAGTTCCAACACAAGCCGTGGTGGCCTAAGCGTTCTCCACAGTTTCAACTCCACAAACTTCTAAATGAAGGGGCTTATAAGATTATCAGTAATCTTGAAAGTTGTTTCAGAAACTGTTAAAAGATACTCTGTAAAATATTAATAAAGCTCCTTGCATTTGAATAAATTAGAAATTTGCCAATACTATTTAAGTGTACCAGGAAAACTTAAAGAAAACAGGGCAACATATGGTCAAAATGGATATTAATAGTGTTGATGAACTGCAACTCAAAGTTTACTTGAGAGGATTCTCTTGTTAACTTTAATGCATTAAATTAAATGTGAAACTGCAGGCCCAAAGATTCTCAACAAGTTTCTGAATCAGTAAGTCAACATCATCTCTCCATAGTTAAGTTCTACAACATCTACATTAAAGTGAATCTCTAAGTCAACGTGATCACTCCATCAGCCTAAAATGAAGATATTAAATGAGGCACTGAAATGAAACCTTCAATATCAAAGAGGATCAAATCTTCAAAAATTAAAAAAATAAAGGTCTTCATGAGAAAATAAAACAAGTCATCGGGAGGAAAAAATTGTGAACACTATGGTAGCACAGTTTATAGTGCCACCATTTTGTGAATAGTACCACTAGTAAATAGTGGCGTCATCAGTATTTAGATGACATTATTACCAACTCACAACACTTCCTCTTCTTTCATCTTCTACTCATTTTTCTTCTAAGGTTTTGTTGGCACTAAAACCATATCAATAAATTATTTAATCCAAAATTTTAAGCTGGTGGATTAAACTCAATAATGGATCAAAATCGTTCTAACAATAATACAGAAATTACAAGAAGAATCACAGTTGTAGTTCTTAGAATAAAGAACATATCATATGCATGTGCTGGTGCTTACCTGTTGCCATCCTTGTTGAGCAGAAGTGCTTTCAGCACTAGGTTGAATTTCAGGTGCTGCAATCAGCTTGTGCCATAGCAATGAAACAACAGAGAAACACAACTCTTGTTTCTCAGCAAGCACTGATCTCAAAAGAACTTGCGCATTGCAATTAAAGCCAATGTGCCTATCCATAGTTAAGAAATTGGCCAAATCTGAAGCATCTAAAGGGAAACCTGCAATCCCTTTGCCGAAGATGCTGCCTTTGTGTTCTTCTGAATGTGACGCTCTCTCATATTTGCGTTTATTTTCTGAACTAGGTGATTCTTTACACTGCAGGATAGATGACTGGCCTGAATTAAAACAGCTAATGCTCATGGTTTTAGTTTGGCTTTTACCATTTAATGCCACAAAAGAGTCCTTCCAAGCTGGTGCATGCAAATGAGCTTCTAATGGCTCAGCCTTGTTAACTATGGATGCAACAGTTTTACTGTGGATATCTATGAGGTTATACAGTGAGGAAGCTCTGCTATAAATTTCATTATCCCACTTGCAGCGCATCAGAACAGAGAGAGCATGCATACAAGCCTTTGACCTCCTAAATAGCTCAGAAACATGAGCTGCTACCATTGCTGCAGCTACTATCTCATTTGAACTATAACTCCAAGAGGCACCAATGGAAGATGGTTTCAGAGAAAAAAGTGCCTCCAAAATAGCTAATATTCTATGTGTGTGATGAATTGCAGAATCAATACTAGTTTGAAAATCACTAGTAGATCCATTTACTTTTGCAGGCTTGGCTAGAGTTTTTCCACCCTTAGGACTTAAATGATTGCTCCCCCTTGAAACAAAAGGAAACAACTGGAGCTCACAAGCAAGGGCACATACTGCCGCCAGCACAAAAGAATCAAATGCTGCAACTGGACCTTGCTTTCTAAATTTTCTGGATCCCATATGACTTTGAATTTCAGACATTAGAGGTGAATCTTCAGTACTATCATCAGGTGGTTCCTCACCCCTTGGTCTCTTGTTCCCATTAGACTGAGCTTCGTGACTAACACACACAGTTAAGACAACAAAAAGGAGGCGTGAAGCAAGCTCCGCAGAGGCACATGACTCCAAAAAGAGAGAATGAACCATCGTACGAAGCTCTGCCACAGCAAGATTTTTGGAGAAAGGCCCTAATCCAGAGAGGTATCTTGTTCTATTGGCTTGTTCTCTAGAAGATTCGGGTGGAAATGTTCTCTGGAGAATTGCTTCCACAGTGGCAACAAATATTTTCATGAGGCATGCTTCCGATGGACTTCCACGAGGAAGATATTCCAGGACCTTAAGGAGAGGTATGAACAAGTTCCATGATAAAATTGGGGGCTGCAATGGAGTTGAAACAATTATTTCTGGAAGATCAACTGCTGATGAACCTACAGGAATAAGGCCATAGGCAGCTTCCCATATGGTACAAATTCTCCATTCAACCTCTGGACCATGAGCACGAAGCATAGATGCAATCCCCTGGGCTGTTGCTTCAATAGTTGCTTCAGCTGCAGGCACTTCAATCTGATCATAACAAAATTTCCAGCTTGTAGTCAGTCTTGAACATAGCTTAATGGTGTTTATACCAATGAGGCTGCAGGTCTGCAGTCCTCAGAGTAGCCAGTTCACAGAAATATGAAACAAAAGACAAAAAACAAAAAAAACAAAAACAAAAGATAGAATTGTGTCCACATTCCCCATCATGATTGCTGTGAGATGAAGATTTCAGTTTTAATTAGGTTCAGAAAGACTTTTTCGAATGTACTTCTTGAACATGTGAATGAGACTATAAATATAGTATGAAGAAGCCATCACTTGAAAGGTAAACTAAGTCAGATTGGTTTGCTGATCAATAACATTAATGGTACCTGCTCCTTGTAACTTGAAATATAGCCACTGAAGGGTTCATGTTGAACTTCAACTCCCTCAACTTGCCTGAGTGGAGGAAAGAGCAATGCAGGCTGAGATAGTATGCGAAACAGTAGAGCTGCAGCTGCATCAACAGCTATACCTGCTCTCATAGACATCGCAGTCCCTATTGCACATAAAAAATGCAAGTGCATCCAGTTCCTAGGTAGCTATACCATAAAAGACAAAGGAATTAAGGAAAAACGATATTGAAGAAGCTTAGCTAATGAATAAATTAACAGATTAGCAGAGGAATGTTAGATATGGTAGTTTGAGCAAACAATATTTTTTCCGGATTATAGTTTCCAATCAAACACTTTACATAAGGGATCCTGACATCCACTTTCAAGTCATTGCCACAGGCTTCATAAATTGATATTGGCAACAGAAGAATTCAGCAGTATCTCCATATTTAAGTTCACCACCAAGCATAGTAATAAGCAAGAATTAGGAATCAGCACTACATCAAAGGAAGAAATGAAGAAAACACTTGAGCACAAAAGCACAAGCCTTTGTCGAGGCTTAAGAACAGATGCAAACAGTATTTTAACAAGCCCCCCTACATGAAATGCAGACAAATCATAAATTTACTATAAACAAGAGAAGCCTAGCTTGAACTTAAGACATCTCAATCATAACAACTCGAAAACCATGTCAAGAAAGTCATTCAACTCAAAAGAATAAGTTCATGGGTGAAGCTTGAGACTTGTTCGAAATATTTGTTTGAACGGTGGTAAATGGAAACAAGTAGGATTTGTTGATGAACAAAATCAAAGAAGATAAAGCTCTATCAACATAGTTCAGTTGCAAATTTTAGAACTAGAAATCTAACCAACAAATTCAAGGTTCATCACATCAAATGTGAACTTAAATAGTGAAGGAAAGTTTCGAAACAATCAAAAATTATGGTTAAATACATGACGAACCGTGAGATTTGAGCATTTTCAAAACTGAACCCCATGTGGTTTCAGTTGATCTCAAGTCTGGACTCCATCAAGGTAGAGAAAATTTTCAATGCTCCATTAATTGCAACATATCATTGCCTTGGTAAATAACTGTCAAAATTATTGTAAAAACACTTCCAGTCCAGCATCATAGTAGTACAGTTGGACTATTACTAAAAGTAAACACTTAAATTCTGCTGTCAACATTCTTTTGTCTTTTATGATTCTTTTAGTGGCTACAGGTAAATGACCAAAGTTAGGTAATAAAAAACAAACTAAAGCTATTTACCATAGTGAACACCACACATTCCTGGGAACTAGGTCAGAAATAAAACTATGGAACATGATAAAATATGTAAAATACACGTTCTTAGCAATCAAAAACAGCCAGCTTACCCTAATACCAGAGGCATAATCCTCAGCAGCTCGAAGGAGTTCCACCAGCTGCACAGCAGCATCAAGTGCATCTGGGGCCCATGATGGAGGCGCTTCCAGAAGTCCAAGAAGAAGTCGTTGAGTAGCACTTGGTGTTGCAATGGCATAATACCTGCAAAAGTACAAAAATTTTCACTAGAAAGCATGAAGCCTGTATCCCGTATGAATTGCAGCCTAAGAATTGTGGATAAATAATTTCTAACAGCATTCATACCTCTTTCCTCACATGAACAATTTTACACCAACATTTCTAGATTTCTTTTACATGCTAAGAAGAATAATTAGAAAGTTTTCTGTTTAATCAGTTAGAATTTAAGAGATTGTTTCTAAAAGATAATATGCACCTCCCTAAACTGTAAGATTAATAGCAATTTACAAGCGCAAATATTTCAGTTGATAAATTAAAATTCTACCTATGAAACAAACGTGCATATGGCTCAAGAGCTGGTAGCCCGGCAACTAGGTGTTCATCCAAAGCCGTTGTTGGAGGAGGGAGTAAAAGTGCAGGAACAGCAACTGCAGTTAATGTAGCCGTCTCATACCGAGCAACTTCATCGTCGCAAACACTTAATATAACCCCAGCTCCATTTGCCACAGCCCACCTTGGCGTTGATGGCATAAGCTGAGGATGCTTTCCAGATCCACGAGAAGAACCTAAATTAAATAAAACAAATGTTATTAGTTGACACTGATGTTTGTCTGTGTATAGCCTATTAAACTATCCACTTGTGATTATATCAATAGTGCATATAAGATGAGATATAATCTCTCTTTTTTTTTTCACTGTAAAGTTAACCACCTGAAATCATAGACAAACTGATTCTAAACAATCCAATAGTGGAAGAATATAGCTGAAACTTATGGGGAGATCTAGTTCCAACCTCGATAAATGAAGCATAAAGGACCACAAATTATAAGCATTTTTATCGTTGATTAGGATAAAATTATATGCTCTAGGAACTGATGCTTTTTTACATAGTTACCTTAAGGAGACAGTTTTCATGGAGCAACCTCTAGGTTTTGTCAGCACTAATGATATTTCAAGCGAGCACTTTATTGCCAAGATCATTGATATCAAATGATGAATTTAATTACATGTAAATAATGAGATGGACCCTAAGGATACACCTAGTACATGCATACAAATGCATTAAAAAGGGTGAGAGAGATACCCAACTCCACAAACATAGCAAATAAACTCTTCCACATGTTTTATCAAAAATCAATTTAACCCCTCAATGTTGTATATAAAACTCATCCATATTCTCAAATACATGATTGCATATAAAATTTTAGGTTTTTTTTTTTTTACTTTTTTAATCAGCAACTTACTATGATATAAATAAAAATATCATTAAATAACAAACAGATTAATTGAATTTCAGAGTGCAGATAGCATTGGGCCACTATTAAGAAAAGGTGATAATAAACAAGATAAATTGTGATAATTCATTTACACAAATAGTTTTAAATCAGACTTCCTACTTTTACATGAGACACCCATTTTTAAGGTAAGTTCACAGTGCCTATTGTACATTTTTTATTTTAAAATTAGCCTAGATTCTCTAGAACGAGAGAAATCAATTATTTCTAGAAAAACTAACCACTTGTTGGTGGCTTGAGCTCTCCAGCAGCATATTTACCCATGACGCCACTACACCTGAAATAAATGAAGAAAAAATTAGGGTCTTCATGTCCAGAATCAGGTTTCCTAAAAGAAATGAGAGAATATATATCTACCAGCAAAGTTTACTCTAAAAACTGAGATTTTAAACAATCAATCTAACAAAGCTTAAAGAGTTGCCAGTAAATCACATTGAATATAGCATACTCTATGTGGACCAATATTTAGCATGAAAGGAAAAAAGAAAACAATATTCATGATGCTGGCACAGAATGTAATTGATGACATCTTTGTTTGATATACATCGTACAAAACAACATCAAGCTAACTATACTGACAACCACTGCTGGAATTTGACGAGGAAACAAAAGATGACTTATGAAGCTGTCGTTTAAGTAATTATGTTGGATAGATGACAGCATAATTCAATTCAACACTGCTAGAATCAGACAACTTATGCCTATCAGGAATTAGAGAATAAGTATCATATTTCTGTTTTCATTGATTAAAAAATAAATTCATATTGCTCCTTGGGGGCATAGACGGGACAATGTGAAATTCAAAATCTGCTACATATAACCTTCTATAACCTCCCAATCCCACTCTACATAAAGTAGATTGAAAGATCCCCTATCCGACCTTGCCCACAGAAAAGATACATCAATCTAAAGCATCTTTACTGAGAATCATAAAGCCTACACATTCAACTGCTATGATCTGTAACCAAGTTATCCCATTCCCTACTCCAAACTCTCATTTTAAGATCACCAAATCCATGTGACTTGAAACAATGGGGTCTGGCAGTGTATACAAATTACTATTAAGGCTTACTTATATAAATATTTGCTCAAGTATATGCAAGATCATTATAGCATTAAGCTTTTCCAAGGTAACATACTTGAATTAATTATAAAAATCATATAAAGAAACCATTCAACCCAAAAGATTACACTCGCAGTTGAGGTTTAAGAATGGAACATATAATATTATAACAAACTCCCTCCTAAGAAATTTGAAGAAATCACAGCAAATCAGAGATCCACCATTAAAGGGGGATCTTATATCATGTCAAGACATTCAAACCAAAATTTAACCTATTGAATAAGGTCCACGAAATAGATAACATATTGTTTTATCAAAACCTAGCAGGTCAATTTTCATTATTTCATTGGCTTAATGATGATTTTTCTTTTTGTCTACATTATTTCCTTATGGTGAAAATAAATCCTTTTGTTGTTCCACCTTTTAGAAATCGATAATGATACAGCACCAGTATTGTGTGGCTCAACAAACAGTAGGTAGGTTTATGGTTATTATTGCTAGCAATGGCTTAGGAATGTCGATTACTGTAGCAGGGATTTACTTGACATATAACATATTTGTTCAACTCTTCAGGTATTTGTCCAACCTGTAGTTTGGCATTAGTGAGAAAACTAGCTCCCCATGACTTGTTACTCTGGGGGCTCGAGGTCTAGTTATTGATAGCTATTTACTATCATAATATATATTTACCTCACATGTGTTATTTGCTTTACAGGAATCAATCACAATGAAGCAACAAGACTGTGACTTCAACAATGTAAGATATGTCTGACTAGGTATGTTACCGGACAGAAAATTACTTACCTAAAATTTCTACCCAATAAGGATATTATTCAATCAAGACACTTGATCTATGAATATGACACATTGTTTGATTAAATGTTACAGACTTAAGTAAATAGAATTTTCTAAAGTTTCCAAGATAATCAGCTAGTTAGGTTCATCATTTTCTTACAATAAAATAAGAACCACTCAGCGCACTACAAATACATGACTAAAATGCCACAATGGTCAATCCTTGTAGTCACAACGTGCACAAATATTCAGAAAAAAAAAAAACAATACTTACCAACGGAAGTAGTCACTTCTAATACCTAGAGGTGCAGCAAGCAATATGTCAGTAATCCAGGGAGACAAAGGCCTCAATGGTTTTCTCTCCTGTTGTACCAGTGGTATTTGTCTGGATCCCACATCAATTGATCCACTACTGGTAGCTTGGCTGCTACTACTACTTCTCTCCATTTCACCATTCTGTTGTTCCATCTTATATATTGGGCGATTGTAATGAGTTAAAATTCGCAAAATCTCTCCACATGCCAGAGCCCATTGCTCAGAATATTCATTCTGCATAGCACAAACAAATTCTGTCAATGTCATGTTTCTTTTTGAAAGACAAAGCAATAGCACAACCTTATCAAAAAGACAAACAATATAATGAATAAGAAATGAAGCAGAAAATATAACTCATGAAGAAATGCAGTTCATGAAATAAGAATGAGAAACAGAGTGTGAGGGCTTTGTTAATTAGCATACCTCACTATCTGGGCAAACTAAGGATATGAAAGAAGCAAATGGAGGATTGCTCTTGTCATAAACCAGTGTACCATCTATGATACATGAAATAATTGGAAGAACAACAGCATGCCCATGTTCCGGATGATGAAGGACAAAAGTAGCTGAAAGTTGCCAACACATGTAAACTAGTTATTCATCTACGATTGTAGTCAAGATAATCTAAAAGGCTATCCATTCTTTGGAAATAATTACCCAAAACATCATCAAAGAGAAGCTTCTCTTGTGATGGGTAACGGTTACGAATCAGCTGTCAAAACAATAATCATGTCAATATGCATGTTGTAAACAATGCATGATAAAATGTAATTAAAATTTTCAGAAGATTATTTTATTAAGTTGTTAAAACTACAAAATATTATGATTGAAAAACAGAGAGCTTACCTCTGCAATATCGTCAGGGAATTGTTCTGATGTAAATTGCCCAAAATACTCAACGTAGGCAGTAATTTGTGCCTGTCCATTTTGGAAAACATAAGCAAGAGCATACATCAAAATTCAGAAGCACAGAGTTGACTTCCAGTGGAAACATTATAAATGATCAATATGATAACCAAAGAGTCAAACTTAAAAGTAACATGTAAAGTGCAAAAGCTCACTTCCAGTTCTAGTGTATCTAAGTAGTACAAACGCTATGAATAACCATAAGATCAGCTTACGGCATGAAAGATGCAAATAACCTTTAGCCTGATTAATTGTTTAGCATTCCAATCACTTCATGTTTATGTTCCTACACAAAGCTCAAACAAGTTGCATGTTCATTTTTCACCTTGAAACTTGTATGCAAACCATTTTTATAAAAATCAATATATTGATTACAATTATCAGGAGAGTGATCCCCTCATCCCAGAAATCACTTCTCAAATCATTCAAGAATGAAGGATCATATCTGAGAAAGAAATTTAAGGGAAAACCAGTGACATTGCATATTGTCTAATTAAGATAATACGATGCCTACTGTTAAGATAGAGAGGTACAAACAACTCACTACAACCAGTACATTGCACACCTCAAACCATTTGTTCCATTCGTTTCTTAACAGATCTAAAATAACCCATTTCTCATTGGGGATTTTTACATTACTCTAATGTAGAGTTAAGCTTCCCATTCAGGATAGCCTGACTTATGAAATGAACCCCTAAAAGTATCGTAGAAGTCCAATGGGCAAAGTTCCACGGGAAAACCACAGTGGTTAACAAATACTCCAAATTCAAGGGTAATTCAGGGTATGAAACAAAAGAATGCTAGTCAACATAGAGCTGGCTCAATGAGCTTCAGCCAGGTCAAAATAAAAATATAACAGTCCTCAGAGTCAAAGAAAAATAGTGCACAATGTCAAGAGCAAGAGATTCATGAAGAGGAATCAACACAGACTAACTTGGCACTCAGGTCTAGATTTTGCTTGAAAACAACATATTATCATTGTTCCTTCCAAATGCAGTTTATCAATTACAACAGGGTTAATCCAGCAAGCAATATGATCATATCCTTCTCAGGGAAGCCATGAAAGTTATGCTATTAGACATGAACCTTACCAGTTACCTCATAGATAGAGATACTTCTGCTAATTGATTATAATACGAACATGCAAATTCAAGTATGACAAGGAATTAAGAGCCAAATTATATCAGTTTGGCACAAAGACAACAACCATCAGAATTCGTGAAATTTCAAAAGAAAAATGTTAATTAGAAGAACAAATTTCACAAACCTTTCTTTGTTGGGCATCTTGTGGGGGAGGCCAGAACAATGAGGAGAATTGGAGACGATCAATCCACCTCTCAGAAGAACTAGCCATTAAGATGGTTATATGCGAAGAAACGCGATAAATAATAAGGGAAACCACAACCTTCCCCTTCAACAGCTACCAATCAAGAATCAATATATCGTAATTCAACATTCCACCCTGCTAACTGCCACAATCCCCTAGAATTCTCAATGGAAAACAGAGAATTGAGCTTCACTTGGAGGCTA
This sequence comes from Erythroxylum rufum, assembly GCA_027478365.1. Lineage (NCBI taxonomy): Eukaryota > Viridiplantae > Streptophyta > Magnoliopsida > Malpighiales > Erythroxylaceae > Erythroxylum > Erythroxylum rufum. Next base: position 41,931,628 of record JANIHZ010000003.1, on the reverse strand, counting down.
TAGATTGCAAAAAATACAAGTCACACCCCTCTTAGTAAGAAACTTATCTGGCTTTCTCGGTCTCAAAGCTTCAGTTAGACTGGTAGCCAATTGTCACTGGAATCTGCTGCTCTACAAAAATAGAACAATAAACGGTTTATAATCAACAAATGAATTTGTGCAGAAAAGTTGAAATCTTTCCTAAAAATGAAAAAAGAAAAAAGAGAGAGATTTGTAACCTAAAATCTAGAAATCTCACAGGAGAAATTAAAGAAAAAATAAGGCTATGAGGAGACCAAAAGCAAGGTGATAAAAGGAGGAACACTTCAAAGGCATACCAAGAAACAAAACATGCAGAAAGCAACCAGAAACCATGAAAATAATAACAAACGAACCCAGAAAAAGTCCTGGTATTGTTCAAAACCAAGAAGACAGAAAAGAACAACAATCAAATACCCGGAAACTGTAAGCAAAGGGATGAAACTAATATCTAAGAAAGAACACGTCTTAAAAGACAAAAAAAAAAAATTAGTTGGATATCTTGGGTCTGAGAACTTGAGGCCACCTGAAACTTGTGTTTGGTTTCGCTGATTTGTGCTGGATATTTGTTTATCAGAGTTTCAGTTCTCCTCGCAAATGTGTGTGTGACTAAAAATGAGAAAATAAAATATATTAAAATTTCCTTATCAAGGAAATTGCAAAAACACAAGAGGGAGTACTAGTACCTGTTAGCTTAGCTCCCGTGAAAACTTTTGGGAGAGAGAGATCTTTCTGTGGTCTCTCCTCTTAGATTGCTTAGCAGACGTGGCAATGATATTTTCCTCTCACCTTAGAGGCCCACGTCATGTCCATTTGTTGCACCCACACGCACCATGCATGTTCATGTACAAAAACAACACATGCATGATGTTACTTACATACATGCATCAACATTTGTATTCGCATGTGAACGGTTTAAACATACCAAGAGTTGTCAGTGCGTGATAAGCGCAAGGGAGGGAACACAATGATGGGTGGGAAGAGAGTGTAGATCTCAAATTACTGGAGTACCCCGGCTGGATGACTAAGAACGTTCCAAGTGTGGTGGATGATTGGGTAATAAAATAATAGTTGTCTTTTAGTGAAGTGAGGGGGAAGTGTCAAGTGGTTGCTGTTGCACCTAGATATTTTTAGCAGGGAAAGAAGGGGCGTTTTGGTACTTTAACAATGGTATAGGCCTGTGCTTCTATATAATTTATTGGGGAATGTCTCCTTGGCTTTAACCCATTAGCGTGTGATGAAGGGAATCACCGAACAAGGCCCTTAAGCAACTTTGGTGGAACATCTCTGATGTAACCTCCCCACATGTCATCCTTTTACTGAACCTTTATTCTTCTATTTTTTTCTGTTTACTTGAGTAAAGGTAGTACTAAATCAAGTTTACAAACATGGTAAAAATTATAATATTATCTTAAAAAATTTTAATCAAAGAAAATAGAAAATGATCATAAATTATAAAGTTCAAAGGTTTTGTTAAGATTTAATGAGAACTTTTAACGTTCTCTTTTACTTAACCAAATCCAATAATAGACAATTTTATTTTAAAATTTTATTGCATGATAATTATATTAATAAAACGGGACATTGAAATAGTTTCTAAATGCATTGTTAACTTGGTAATAATTGTAGTTCTCTTCTATTTTATTAGAAGTACTCATGACTATGTGTGATATAATCATATATATTAAAAGAAATATTAACTTAAATTTTTGAAAATTTCAAATTATTTAAGTCTAAGTAAAAATTAAGGATTAAAAATGATTAAAAAACACTTTTGACGAGATCGATGTGGTGAGTTTTAAATTGTTGTGTTATTCATAAGGAACAAGATTCTCTATTGAACACTTTCATAACTAAATTCTATAAAAGTATAGATTTGTGTAAAGAAAATTATGTAGGATGAGATATTGTATAATGTAATATTTATTTTTTTTATAGCTATGCCTACTATTACAACTTGCATTCAAATGTCTCAATTAATGAGATTTCATATTAGATATAAAATAATAAGACTTTGAAAGAGTCAAAGTTAAAGATTTTTTGATGTAATGCTTAGTTGACGCAGGTATTATCTAACAAGTTTATAAGTAAATTAGATAATAGAATGTTATAAGATATTTAAAAGATTGGATATAATCTTACATATATTCTTAAACAAAATATTATTTCAATGTATACTTATAAGAGAAAGTTGTGGTGAGAGTAAGATGAATTTTAAAAAGTTCAAATCTTACGAAAATACATCTAATTGGAACTAGTGCTTTAATTAATATATAGTTGACAGGCTACGAGATGTTGAAAGATTCACTTTCATGATGAATTCAAAGAGTTTATTTTGAAGATGATTCTGAATTTATTATGCCAATAAGAAGGTTGGTGAGAGGATATTTGTCATCTTCAGTATGAGTTTGTAAAGAGATATTGCTCATAGAGAATAATAATTCATATATTTCAACTGTTGAAAATATAATTGCCAAATAACAATTTATATTGGATATGATAAGATAACAGCTTAGTTCTAGAAATTAAATCTATATAAATATGTATGAAGGTTGTTTACCTATTATAGTCCAAGTATATAGATAATTGCTACGTTTGGTGACCAATGAATAAGCTAAAAATTAGCTGATTCATGCCTTTCAGCTGTTTGACTATTTCAAAAAGCTGAAAGTTTTATTTGGTAACAACATAAAATGTAACATCCCCATCCCCATATTAACGGTTAGGACCCGAAATCTTGGTACATGTGAGCTCAAAGGGAAATTAAGACA
>JANIHZ010000003.1:41829300-41841446 GCA_027478365.1 Erythroxylum rufum | reverse complement strand
ATGAATTATGTATGGATGATGTTGAGCGGAAATATAAATTTGCATATGGATGAGGTTGAATTGAAATTAAAGTATATTTAAGGAAGTTATCGATTTGAGATGATGAATTTTGAATACGAATTGTTGTTATATATATATGTAATATAGTCTATGGAAAAGAAAGATAGGAAATGGTGAAGGATGAGAATTAGTTGTAAGTAGTGAATAAATTGAGTAGAGATTGGAGAGTTAGACGAAATAACATTGGTAGTTGAATTGTCATGAAATGATGTTACGTTAAAGGAAGTGAATTCGGGACAACTTAGAGTGAAAGTAACGATTGGATAGTCTTATGATATTCTACAAGAGTTAAGATAAGAGTGATTGTATGGTTTAGGGGTTGAGATTTCAGGGGTTTCGCCGCAGTGAAACCACAAGGATCGTCGCGGCAAACTTTTCCTAAAGGATCTCAGCAGAAGTTCCTGTCCGTTCGCCATAGCAAACTCCTTGGCTTCATCGTGGTGAAGTCAGTCTTTCAAGGTCGCCGTAGCGAACATATATTTTTCGTTACAGAGAACTTTTCCTGAAGGAGTTAGTGGAGTTTTCTCTCGGAGAATTTTGGCAAGTACAATATGATTGAGGACATAATCATAAGAATGGATTGTCGTTTATCAATTGATCAAAAAAAATCAGAATGGTATGAGACTTTAAGCTTCATTATTTGATTGATTTACGCTCACGTTTGTATGACAAGTAATAATACGCTCACATTTTTATGGTTCAAATGTTGGGCTCCAAAAATGGGGTCTAACACTTAACACCATTCATGATCATGCCATTCTAGAACTTTGCATATCATTTCATTTCTCTACCATTAAAATTCACATGCAAAATCGTAAATCAAAGGACTTTTAAAGGTTATAATGTGGGTAAACTAAGGTGAGATGTATTTGGGTAAAGTAGCATGAAAGTCGTCAAAGCTAGTAGAACAAAAGTAACACTTAATAAGGTATCAAGAGCACAAGTTAACATTCATACAAAACTGGGTATCGTCAGCTATGATGAATGCAACAATTATATTTCACAACTTAATTTAGCTCTCATACACAAACCATATGAAGCATAACAAATCAAAAGGGATTACTTATAGAGATTGATGATAACACAACATTGAAACTATAATGAGTGAACCTTCCAAGACAACATCTAGCTCATATTCAACATACTCAAGTAACCCATTAAATACAACTTTAGGAGGAAAGATTAATCATAAATAACTTTTCAACACATTTACACTTCCTCCTTGATACATTTATTTAAACATTTTTCTTTCTTTTTTCTTTTTCTTTTTTTTCTTTCTTTCTTTTTCTCTTTTTTTTCATATGAACATTGAAAGATGCTACATCAACATGGGAATTTCAATGATAAGACATACAATAGCATCCCAATATTATAACCAACCCACACATATGTACAATCCCGCACTTATTCTTTTATACATACACAAACTCAACAATCACAAATGTTCCCTGAGCTTTAAGGCTTGGGAAGGACATTTGGTTAGGTTTAAAACATGTAACATGGTTTATACAAATAAAAGGAAGATAAATCCCAAGGGGGTTATCGAAAGATAAATTATATAATGGGTAGGCTATTTGGCTAATGTAGTTCAAAAAAGCAAAGAATGTATGATCATCTCCGAGTTAAAGAATGTGATAAAAATGTAGCATCGAATAGAAATTCAAGGCAAAATCAGGATGTACATGTCATGAAGGTCACACATTATCAAAAGTAAATGAGACTGATATGGATGTGTCAGTCTAATAAGGCTCAAAATCTCACTGGCTTTGTTTACCATTACCCACTACTCTTCTAAAGATAATGTACATTGAACAATCACAAAAGTAAAAGTACATGCTTAAGTTGTTATGAAATTCTCTAGTCAAATCTTTCTCTAATCATGACTATATAATCCTAGAAGCAATAGAAAACGAGTAAATGCTTGTTTGTTTGTTTTATTCTCTCTCTCATTGTGATTGAAAACTTAAACAAGCAAGAAACAAACTAACATACAAACACACATGCATATCTAACTAATGCGAAAAAGTAGAGGCAAAGAAATTTACTTCCCTTGGGTTGACTCCCAAAAAGCGCCTTTGTTTAGGGTCGTTGGCTCGACTCCATGTTTTCTCCTTATATGACGAAATTATGATCTTCTGGTATCATAGTTTGTGCCACTTCCACGTGAGGTTGTTCAGGATAGGGTCTTGGTTGATATTCTGTCATATTCAGCTTATGCCCTATTTTTAAACATCCAATCTCTTTTGAGTCCATACTATCAGGAAAGTCCTCAAATGTCTCTTCACCTTTTTCTTCTTCGTTCACTTTCTCTAACCTGTTAGGTAAAAGTAAAGAGTTATTTTTAACAAAAATTGAAAATCGATATTTACCTCCGAGCTAAAAGGTATATCATTTTCTACTTCGAGCTTTTCCTCCACTTCTTCTTCATCACAAGCAATTCCTTAAGTGTTACACTCAAGATTCTCCAGCTCTTCATCACTTTATAAGATTTGCACAATAACTTCCGTTGAGATTCTAGGCATTCGATCCTCTCTGCCATCTCACCCATTTAGCATCCCAATTTTTGTAAACTCGATTTTATCTCCTGCTGGAACTATTGTATAGCCTCTTGAAGTTACTGTTGTATATCATGTTATAGTTGTTGTACATTTTGTTGAAGCTGTTGCATACTCTATTGAAACTGAAGATCGTTAGCAGTAGAGATCTTAATAAAGTCATTTAGAGATATACCTGAATCTTGTTGGCTCTCCACATCTTAGACATTAGACTTTGTATCATGCCAAAATTAGCATCCAACCTATCAAAATTGTTGGGCATTATGTTGAAATTGTTGCATACCCTATTGCAATTGTAAAGTATTAACATTCCTAATATTAATCAATTCTTCCAGAGATGTACATGAATTATGATAAGAAACTTCTGATTCATACGCGAATTGATGTGTGTTCTGTAAACTATCATGGAAGTAACTTTGTTGATTATCCCATTCATAACTAAAGTTAGTTTGATCAGTTCAACCTTGGTTATAGGATTGAGAATAAGAGTTATAAAAGAAATTACTTTTGTCCATGTCAAAATATTTTTTTAACATAACAAACACTAAATGAAAAGTGAAAAGATTGAGAAATAACTAACAGGAAACTAATTAAATAAAATTATGTACAAAACACCAATTAAAATCAAGAACAAAAACTAAGCACCTACTCCTCGATAATGGTGGCAAAATTGACATGCAGCTTTGTAGCACTAGTCAAAATAAACTAGACAACTATTATAGTAGTGGCCAGTCTAGGTTGATCCCATAGAGAGTGTTTGGTTAGCTTTTAAAATGAAATAAATTGGTGTTAGGTTTGGGGGGTTTTGGTTTGGTTTTAGAATAAGAAAATAAAACTAAACAAATTATGAAAAGAAAATTGAAGAAAACATTTAAAAATGATGAAAGTAGTCAATTCATTGGGAGTTCGATTCTTTGATTCAATCTCGTCCTACACCATAATTAAACATATTTCAATGATTTTTTGTTCTCAAATCTCTCATAAAAACTATTAATCGTAGGTTAATCTGTTAACTCGAGTTTTCCCCTAAGTATTGTTTAATAACCTAACTACCCAATAACCTAGGATACGATCTCTAGATTCAATTTGATAGTAGCATTATGAATTAGGAAAATCGATTAATCAAGGCAATAACAACATATGATACGTCATTTAACTTAGGTTATGTTATCCCTAATGATTACGAAGTATTAGTCACTACAAATGAATTTTAACATAACAATTACAAATTACATTAAATATTTGAGCAATGGGTTTGTATAAAATGATCCAATTAACACATTAAAATCATCTTTTCATAATTCCCAAATCCATACACATCAAATAAAATAATCAATTTCTAAAGAGAGAAAGAAACAACAAATACAAGAAAGGAATGCTTAACCAGGTTGTCAGCGTTGATGTCGCTTCCGAGCCAGCGTCAGAAAGCTACCCCTCTATAGGTCTTCTCACGGTGGAGTGTTTGCCTCCCTCTTTATGCTCTCTCAAAGCTCCTGAAGATCCCAGCCGAAACACACCAAAACTTTTCATAAAACCTTTGTGTCGTGACACCTTCGATATATATTAAAACACTAGGCTAAAAAATTGGGTGAGGTGGCATCAGAAGGCAACATGTCACACCCATAAGTAGCTTCTCGCGACTGTGAGAGGATTCTTATGACCATAAGAAGCATTGTCCAAATGGTTTAGCCTTTTCCCCATGTCACACAAAACCTCTCTTCTTTATTTATTAAACGTTAGTGAAAAAATGTAGCAAAATGGAAAGCTGGCTCTCTCTTTTGGTTCTCTCCAGTAGCCACATAACACCCGTCTTTGATTTATATTTAAAAAGCTATGTTAAATGGACAGATGGTGTGTGTGATTTCCCATTCACGTGAGACACCATGCAAATCCATGTATAGCCATAAGTGATGCTCACGGCTGTGTAGTAATTCTAGCATGCTTTATGTAATATCCCATTTTTCGAAATATGCTTAAGGTTTAACCCTAGATTAAATATTGCATATACACGCATAACATTAGCATTCATACATGATTTGATATTTGTGCACATTATTATAAAAATATTTTCTGAAGTGATCTTGATGTGAATTGTTTTTTTGGTACGTCTTGAATTTTGGTATGCTCAGATTTCAATTATTAAAATGGGAATTTAATGTTATGGACTAGGAAATTGATGGATTAAAATATACATTTGGACTAGGACAAATGCCAAGTGGTAGGATAAATTGATACATGAAAAATTTGGATGATTTAGCCTATAATTGAATGACATTTGGCATAGTTAAATTGATGACAAATGGACTAGTAATTAAATGACAGTTGGATCAATTAGTATGTAACAAACGAATCAATTATTGTGTGACATGTGGACTAATTATAATAAGACATATGGACTAATTAATTGGTGACTAATGGTAGCATAGGAAATGGGTAAATGTATTACATACCTTAAGACATATGGTGAGTTTAGACGTTGACACCTAGCATATGATGTAGCCAGTTTTTGCAGCTGAGTTTTACTGCTTCTTTCCTTTGTTTCTTCACCGAAATTGCTCCAACTCTTTCTTTGTACTTTTTCTTGAACCCTAGCCAATTTGTTGCATGAAACCCATACGTATATCCTTCACCAAATTGCCAAAAAACTAGTTGAATGTGATTATAAGTTTGTGTTGATTTTTTCTTGCTTGGGAGGACTAGTATAATCTGGAGTTTTGAGCTGAATTGGAAGCCTAATAGGTAAGTAACAATCTGAGTTTTATGGCATGTCAAATGATATAAGAATAATGTTTAAATTGGATTGAAATGCATGTGATATTGGTGAAGAAGAATTGCTGGAATATGTTCTTTGTAGTGTTTTCATCGAACATGCTTTAGTATTTTGGCCATAACTTGATTTGTAGACATCCAAATGAGATGATTTTAAGTTTAGATTAAACTAGAGACATAGGGATATATTTTTAATGAAGGAATATAATTTGAATTCTATTTCTAAATGTTTCAAATTTTGGCTTGAATTTGAGTTTCTGTATTTTGTCACTATTTGAGAACAATCTGTAGTATGTTGGGTATAACTTTCAGAATACTTAACCAAATTTCATGAACTTGGTGTTATTAGAAACTTAAGACATAACGTAACAATTGTTTAGAAGAATGTTGTGCTTATATCCTTCTTTTTACTTGTCAAAATGGCCATGCAAAATTGTCCCGAAAGTTTGTTTTGAGAAGAGCTGGAATGAAGCTTGAATAAGAGGTAATGCATGATCGTGACAGAAAGGGTTCATGAAGGGGTTGCACGATCGTGCACAAGCTTGATCGTGACAGTGGAAGTATCTTGCTGTTTGACAACTTTGAACACCCTTCACTCTTTTGATTATAACTTCTTCTCCGAACCTCCGATTGACTTAAAATTTGGACCACAAACTCTTCACACATTGCTCTTCCCCTCCACAAAATTTAATTATCATTTGAATTCATTAAGAATGGATTGTTGTTTACCAAATGTTCAAGTCTAAAATTTTGGAGATGTTATATGAATGAATGAGAGTTTAGATATTGTATAATCATATAATGTTAGAATAACATTGGTGAATAATTGATTGATGATATTATAATTTATTAAGATGTTAACCTAAGTTCAAATTAGACATATATGAGTTTTGAAGTATAAATGATTATAAGATGCGAATTAAGAAAATATACCCGGAATAGTCATTGAGCATGCATTGAACATGACGTATGTATATATGTGCACAAATGAATAAGTATTTGATTAATCGACTTTGTAATGTGAATATGTGTGAATTTTCTGATTTTAGACGCTCAAGTTGAATACTAGTTAGACATCGCCAGACCATCTAGGCAATAACATAAATTAAAGCATACTGTGAGTCAACCTAGATAATCTTTCTAGGATTGATTTATTCTATTTAACCTTCTCATTATTGAACTGTTTGTGATTTGTTTGTGAATTTTGGACTTTAATGGTCCAAGGAGTTTGATATTTGGGAATGTATTGGAAGTGTTTTGTTTGCATCTAAAATTTGAATGATATCTATTTGTATTTGAATTCTGAATGATATCTGAATACTCAACGAAAGTTGAATAACGGACTGAGGTCCAATGAATCTGAGATTCTGTCTGTGCATTATAAGTGAATGCTATTCATGTCATATTTTGTTATTTGATGCATTTCATAAAATGCATGTTTAGATAAAGGCGTTGTGATCAGAGTAGCCAGTCTAAAAGAGCTTTAAGCTCAGAATTCTACATGTAGAGCTTTGCTATGTGATTTTTATATTTGACTAAGCCCAATGAGCTAGTATCTGTATCTATATTTGTATCTGAAAGGCATTCGATCACAACAAATAATAACAATCTGGAGTCTCATATGCATCTGCATTTGTATATATATAATTATGAAATTTTTTATGAAATTGTAATGATAAAGTGATGTGCCATGATAATGTGATTGTTTGGATTATTCATGTTCTGAAAGAATGTACGTGAAATGTGTGATATTGTGTATTTAACATGGGTGAGATCAATGATGGTTCACTCATTGAGTTCGTAAAACTCATAAAAAATTGCAACGTGACTTTTTAGGTACGAGACAGGAGACCTAGTTCCTAATATTTGTCTAGAGGAACATTTTGGATTAAGATATGACTCAAAAGTCTGTCAGCTGACATTAGAGGAGTTATAGTTTGTATTTTGTAGTTTCTTTGTCATGTAAAACTTTTGTGTAAGGATTGTAAATATTTGTTTCAATGAATACAATGTAAACTTTTGTCAATGAATGAAATGAAGTGTTGAGGTTTTTAAGTATTGTATATTCTTCATGATGCCATTTAAGAGATTATGTTTGCTCTAACATACTATTGTCATAGGATATATACTTGAATGTTCTCTGGATGTTCAGGTATATACTCTATAGTAGTGGGATGTTACAAACGGGGGAGCTACAATAGATCCCTTCTCTTGGCTAGCTAAGTGACAATAGTGAAACTTAAACTCTGGTATGCCATCCCAACCGCTTGTAGCCATCTTTGCTTTTTCCTCATATTGTCTGAGCCATCTAATTCCTTAGTAGGAGCAAGGCTGGGAATGTTCTTAGCTTAAGAAGAGATGGATAAGGGATTAAGAGAGTTCCAATTTAGAGGTAGGAAAGAATCAAAGTTCTAGGGCTCAAAGCACATCATTGCTAAATAAGGTAAAAGATGGAGATAGGTGGAAAGATATAACATAAGTTAGCAAGAAAGTGGAAAAGGCTAGAGGAAGGAAATTGAGGGAACTAAAAAGTGAGGCAATGGGAAAAGGTAGTGAAAGAGTTGAGGGAGAGACTAGAAGCAGAGGACACAAAAGACTAGATATGAAAACAAGGAAAGATAGAAGGAGAACATAAAACTATCCCTAAACTTGAGAGAAGATAGAAAGTAAACCGAAAAAATGCAGCTGGAAGCTAAGAACTAAAAAAAAAACTTGATAAAATGCAAATTAGGTCAATAAACAAGTAAGCCAACATTTAAAGAAATCCAATAAGGAGCTAAATGAGGTAAATAAGGATATGATAGAAATATTCAAAAGTTAGAAGAAATCAATGAGAATCTAGGACAAATGTATGAAATGGATGATAAAAGATCTAAGATCTCGAAAGGATTCAAAACTGAGATGAAAAGAGTTTCCAAGATAAAAGAGATGGAATATATGAAAGATGAAATGTAGCATAAAAACTAGCTAGAAATAATTGTTTAAGGAAAAAACTCTAGGATTAACAGTACCAAATGAGAAATTTATGTGAATGATCTTTAAAGAAGTATAAGGACCCCATCATAACAATAGAAAGATATTAAGTTCCGATGTAAAGACTAAAGTATCCTCGACTTACCTATTAAATTATGATTAAAATTCTAAACTTTTCTATAGGATCAAAGCTTCAATCTTATAGAAAATGAATCATTTAATGAATAGTTTCTTTTTTTTTTTACTTTGTGTTCATCTTTTCAAAATTAGGGATAATAATTAGTTTTATATAATGATAAATAAGAGCATGAAAAATTTTAGTTGCTCAAGCTCTCCAACTTCACTATATTAGACCTTTTCGAGAGTTTTAAATTAATCATTAGGATATCCCTTCACTCTTAAAGTAAAAGATTCAATAACAATTATAATGAAATAATATATAAAAGTAATGTAAAACTAATAATTTTTAACACTAAAATAAAATTAGGGCATAATATTCTCAAAGTTTTAAAGCTTATTGATGCTCCTAGTAATTCCTTATTAAGACCTTAAATAATTAAAGGAATATGTATTTAATAATTCCTTTTAAAATTTTTATTGTTAATGAGAAGATTCAATCATTTTAAGCTTAATATTTCAAATAACTTAGTGAAACTTGATTAAGTTTGTAGATAAGTATTAAAAGAATTATCTATAAGATGGTGGTCGCTTATAAATATTTGTACAATATACTATTATAAACACGATATGCTTATAGAACAGTTGAACCTCAACATGGGTAATACCTTATTCTCTGGTGTACGTGAACAAAGCAATAATCACTCTTGAGGTTAAGATTCCTTATTTTGGGGTCCTCCTGAAGATCAAATTATAAAAAGTCGAATGGGTAAAGATACATCATGAATAAGTCATCCTAATTGAAGAAAAGAGGTTATTTACTATTTGCCATGGTCAATTCTAACAGCAATGGATTGCTTAAAAATATGATACAAAAACAAAGATAAAAATATTATTACCAAAAATTTTGATTTTGAAGAAAATTCTTCTAATACAAGAAGATCAAAAGAGGCAAATGGTCTCCTAGTAAAGAATTCATATGTTGTAAATAAACTTTTCTCTAATAGTGTGTTAATTTCAAGTACCATAGATGGGGAAGATTTATCTAAATCAGTAAATTTAAAGGTCTTGAGAAATGTTTTTGATAAATTTTTTGGATTGAAAATTAACAAATATTGGGATAGATAAAGAAAAAGAAATCTTCCTAGATAAAAAAAATTGATAAATATCAATTTAGGGAAAATCTAAAGCAATCTCACTATGATGAGAACTAACAAATGATGGTTTAGGAAAAAATTAAAATAAAATAAAAATAATCATATGCATACATCAAGAAATGGCTTTGCATTCACCATTGGGAACATATTGTAAACATGGTTAAAATAGTCATTTACCATATTACGATTTACCATTAGATCTAAAGGGGAGATCATATTGTAGTGCTTATTTATAAATCAATCAATGTGATACATCAAGCAATATTAAAACTTTTTTTTAAGAAAATAAATGAATTTTTTAACAAAAGTTAAAGTTATATAACATTACAAAGGCTCAATGTATACACTGGCTACCTGAGCAACTAAAAGAGACTCTAAGAGAGAATTTGGATCATAAGAATTACATGGGTAACAACCTTATAAGTGCTATAAGTTCCTCGTCCTGAAGCTATCTTTTATTTGATCTCAATATGCCATGAGAATTTCTCTTATCCAGTTTACTATTTTTTTTAGCTAGGACATGCTTCTCCATCTCCATATCTTTATGAATTCTAGTATTTCTTCCCCTCCATATAGTGTAAATGGAGTATATGAATGTGGTATATCATCCTAATTCATATCATATGTTGTGTTGTTAGCCCAAACTAATATAATTGTCTAGTCCTTTGTCCCTTAATAAAATTGCATCATGTGTTGTATTTTGGACCAAATAATTTGTGAATAACTTTAGTTAAAGAATAGATGCATAATGGTTTTAGGATGAGGCTTGCATGCTGCTAATCCATCTATATTTTATTCTGATCCTTTGTTTAACCACTAACCAACTGATAAAGGAAGCTTAGGAATAAGGTTTTTATCCCAAATTAGATTAAACTAAGGAACCCTAGCTGAGCAAAACATAAAAATATGATAACATGATACATTATTGGACTTGAGGGGTATGGATTATATTAAGGTAAGTAATTGGTGATACTATTAGATCCTCTAAAGTTACTTAACCAAGTTTTTCCCTGAATGATAGAACATACCTTGGCTCTTAGTGGAAATCTAGTTGTAAGATGGTTCAACTTACCTTATTGAATAAGGACTAAAATTAGTCAATTAAACCAAAATATTGTTTTGTTTCCATTCCCAGCATGATTTTTTATCAAAGGGTAAAGTTTCTCTCTCATCCTTAGTATGTGGATGAAGCTCCATAAATGCTTCCTGATTATGCTTGATTGTCAAAAATCGATTCCATTTAATTAATATAAATTAACCCATTTAAACCATAATGCTTTTTTATTATTAAGCAATCTCTATACTCTTTTGGTTAGAATAACTTTTTGCATAGTCTATATAGGGATTAATCCCAATCCCCCTCCTATTTTCATTAAAAAAAATTCTTTCCATTTCACTTTTCTCCTTTATAATCTTCAGCTTTCTCTGACTATAGGAAGTTTTTGATGTAACTTTCAATCTCCTTAATTATCTTATTTGGCATAAAAAGATGAGCACTCTAATAAATATGAACATTCCTCAAGACTGAGCAGTTTAGCTAGAGTCTACTTGTTGGATCCTAAATTGTTCTTGGAAGTTAGAACTAGATATATATGAAGTGTTAGAGGTTAAAAGTTGGAAAATGTTACATTGAGCATGCTTCAGTGTTTTGGCCATGAATCTATCTCTAGTTATCGAAATAAGATGATTCATAACTTGGATTAAACTAGAAAGATAAGGCTACAATTTGTCTGAAGAAAGTGAATTTTAATTCAGCATCTAAGAATGTCAATTTTGGATGGAAATTGAGCATGAAATATTGTTTCAGTTTAAGGATAGTTCCGAAATGTTTGGGACATAACTCTCAAATTACCAAACCAAATTAAATGATTTTGATGTCATTAGAAAGATAAGACATTAAGGAACATTTCTCTAGAAGAAAGTTTTAGCAAATTCCCTCAATTTGATGGTGAGAAAATGTCCTAAAGTAAGTATGTTTTGAAATATAATTTCAGGGACAGTTTTGGAAAGTCACTTAAATGGTTAAGTTCTAAGGTTTATAGTTGAGGGCATTTAGGTCATTTTGGTGTTCACTAAAGACAAAAAGGAGGGGCTGTCGTGCATGAAGGAGAAAGCACGAAAATGAGGGAGAAAAAGTGTTGGAACCCATTACCGGATGTCCAACCGAAACCCTTATACTTAGACTTAGACATGATGCGGGTGTTGAAACCCAGATTCGAATATCCAACCTCTTACGAACACCAAACTAAACTCGAGCATATCTGTTGGAGTCCAAATCCGGAACCCAACTACTTAATCCGATACCCTCATCCTTATATCCAATTTGGGTCCTAACCAGAAAACGAAACAGAATAACATAAACAAAAGCACATCAAAAGCGACGAATCGGATAACATGGTACGGAAACAAATGAAAGCGGAAGCAAAAGCAAAGCGAATAAATCTGAACACAATTCAACCAAGTCAAGGCAAACAGATGGCTTAATTGAACTTGAGGACAAAGGGCAAATGTCAAT
>JANIHZ010000003.1:41817019-41829200 GCA_027478365.1 Erythroxylum rufum | reverse complement strand
AATGAAAGAACCTTTCGAGGTAATGTCCACACTCAAGGTTTTATGTTTTCGCAAGAGAGTTGGGTTCCAGAAACGGGGGCTAATACTACTAACCATATACAAGAATTTATTTTGCCAAGCATTTTGGTTTTGAGAGTTTATAAAAAAGGGATGCAATCTACATATCTAGGCTTTTTGGTAGTGATAGGCACTTCAGGGTATTTGAATAGAGGTTGTTGTATGATCAGACATGATATTTTTCTTAAAACTTCAACATTTTGGATATCATAAAAGAGATATAAACTGCTCTTAAGGGTATTCATTGTTACTCCGGACAGTTTGGATAACTCCTTCAATATTCTCGTAAGCAGGCTAAGGGAATCAAGGCCAACTCCATTAAAAAGCATCATATCATCCATAAAGGCCAAGTGATTGATCTTTAACATCTTACATCTATGATGGTAGACAAACTTGTTATTGCTTGAGGTGAAAAGTTGAATTATTCTAGACAACACTTCAATGGCTAGGGTGAATAACTAATAGGAGAGCGGATCCCCTTATCTAATATCCTTAGTTTCTTTGAAGATCTTAGAGGGATTCCTATTGAGCCGGATGTTAAAGCATGTTAAGGATATACACTCCTTTATCTAGTTAAGAATATACACTCCTTTATCTAGCTCACAAACATGCCATAAAACTCCAAAGCTTGCAAACACTTAGTGATAAAATCCCAATTGTCTTTATTGGCCTTTTAGATTCATAATCTTTCATCAATTCTTATAGTAAAAGAATATTATCATTGGTTGATGTATCATTTATAAAAGCTACTTATGATTGGTTGATCAACTCCTCAAGTGCATCTTTTATTCTGCTAACTATGATTTTTTATATGACTTTATAAGATGTGTTGCAGCATGAGAAATAGGACATAAGTCATTTATGGTGCTTGGATTCTAGATTTTGGGAACTAGGTAAATTATAAGTCTTATTTAGTTTCTTTAGAATATTTGAGCTTAAGAAAAATTCTAAGCATACCATGGCTCTTAGTGGAAATCTGGTTGTAAGATGGTTCAATTCACTTTTATTGAATAAGGATTAAAATTAGTCATGTTATTAAACCAAAATAATGTTTTGTTTCCATCCCTATCACGATTTTTTATCAAAGGGTAAAGTTTCTCTCTTATCCTTAGTATCTGGATGAAGCTCCATAAATGCTTCTCGATTATGCTTTATTGTCAAAAATCCATTCCATTTAAGTAATATATATTAACCCATTTAGACCATAATGCTTCTTTATTATCAAGCAACCTCTATACTCTTTTGGTTAAAAGAAATTTTTTTCATAGTCTATATAGGGATTAAATAATTATTTCCATTTCACTTTTCACCTTTATAATCTTCAGTTTTCTCTGACCATAGGAAGTTTTTGATGTAACTCTTAATCTCCTTAATTATCATCTTTTGCATAAAAATATGAGCACTCCAATGAATATGGATATTCCTTAAGACTGGGGAGTTTAGCGACAGTCTACCAACCATATACAAGAATCTATTGTGCCAAGCATTTTGGTTTTAAGAGTTTCTAAAAGAGGGATGCAATCTACATATGTAGGCTTTTTAGTAGCGATAGGCACTTTAAGGTATTTAAATGGAGGTTGTTGTATGATTAGACATGAGATTCTTCTTAAAACTTCAACATTTTGAATATCATAAAAGAGATATAAACTACTCTTAAGGGTATTCATTGTTAGTCTAGAAATTTTGGATAACTCCTTCAATATTCTCATAAGCAGGCTAAGGGAATTACGGTCAACTCCATTAAAAAGCATCATATCATCCATAAAGGCCAAGTGATTGATCATTAACATCTTACATTTATGATGGTAGACAAACTTGTTATTGCTTGAGGTGAAAAGTTGAATTATTCTAAACAACACTTCAATGACTAAGGTGAATAGATAATAGGAGAGTGGAGCCCCTTGTCTAATATCCTTAGCTTCTTTGAAGATCTTAGAGGGATTCCTATTGAGCAAGATGTTAAAGTATGTTAAGGATATACACTCCTTTATCTGTCTCATAAACATGCCAGGAAACTCCAAAACTTGCAAACACTTAGTGATAAAATCCCAATTGTCTTTATTGGCCTTTTAGATTCATAATCATTCGTCAATTCGTACAGTAAAAGAATATTATTATTGGTTGATGTATCATCTATAAAAGCTACTTAAGATTGGTTGATTAACTCCTCAAGTGAATCTTTTTTGTCTGCTTGCTATGATTTTCGATATGACTTTATAAGATGTGTTGCAACATGAGAAATAGGAAAAAAGTCATTTGTGGTGCTTAGATTCAAGATTTTGGGAACTAGATAAATTATAAGTCTTATCTAGTTCTTTTAGAATATTTGAGCTTAAGAAAAATTCTTCTACTACGTCTACCAAACCCCCCACACCTAGATTGCTTAGAAGAATTCAGCACTATATCCATTTAGGCCATGAGCTTTGGAAGGGTTCATACTGAATAAGGTTTCTCTAATCTCCTAGTTAGAAATTGGTCTAATATGATACTATTTCATTGTTTGGCTTAATATGTCCTTATTAATCATATTCAGCTCCCATTTTCCTTTTATTTTCAATGGTACTTAAACCTATCAATTTCATGAAGTACTCAACTATAATTTCTTCAATTTCCTCCTTATTTGTACATGATTATCAATTTTCATCATGCAAGATAATGATCTTATTCCTATTCCTATTCCTTCATGCAATGATGGAACTATGAAAGAATCTAGTATTGACATCCCCTCCTTTTAGCCACTTATTCCTATTCCTATTCCTTCATACAATGATGGAACCATGAAAGAATCTAGTATTGGCATCCCCTCCTTTAAGCTACTGAGCCCTGGCTTTTTTCTTGAGTATTGAATTATATATACTGAGAGCAAAATTATGCTCATTCATTCTAGCAAATTCAGTTGTTCTCAACTTCTAGTTAAGTGAGTGTTTGTAACATTAATCCTAGGCTCTTCTAAGGTTTTCTTTGGCTTGTGAAGGTTTAGTGCAAAATTTGAGCTAGTTCCTCTCACAAACTCCTTCAATGCTTCTTTAACTCTTTGAAGTTTCCTTATCAGCTGGTAAAATTTGCATCCTTCCATTTCAAAGTTACATCACAACTTTGTATCTTTAGGATTGATTTCGTCTTTATATCCTTTTATTGGAATTTCGTCATAAGGAATATTGTATTGTTTAGAACTTTTCTTATAAATAAAATCCCCTATCAAGATTCTCATTCTTTTTAAGATTTTTATAATCTAATTACCATAATTGGTATTTTTAATGATGCAAATAATTAATCTAGTTATTGGTTTAAGCAGCTAGAAAACTCTACAAGTCAAACTTAGTAGTTGCATGCAAATGTTAAATGTTGGATCTCTATTAAAACGTATGAAATACGAAAAAGTGCATGTATCCTAAATAAAAAAACGTTTCGAAAACTAAAGCAATATAAAAACTTAATAATCTTCCTTAAGGTTGTAATTATATTCAATAATGGTCATTAAAATTTAAGAAAATTACAATTGGAATTAATATGTTCCTAGACTTCAAAATGGAATGGATTTATTTATTAATAACGAAACCTTTTCAATAGGGATGGCAAATGTGGCCCCATCCAGCCTGGTTTTGGCCTGAGTTGACTGGGCCATGGACCGAGATAACTTGGTCTGATGGAAAGTTTTAAAACGACATCATTTTTGATATTTTTAAAAAAATATTAAAGTTGGGTCGGGGCTAAGCCTATCAGCCGATGGTCAGAGCCCATTGTCATCTCTACTTTTCAACTAGTAAAAAAACACTAAGTAAGTAGTTAAATAGAGGTGGTATCTTTTACCCCTTCAATTTGTGTTTTAATTCCAAATATCTTATTTAAATATGAAATATTCTTGAATTGATTCAACACTAATTTTCTAGCATAAATATGCATTTTTAATATAAAACTAATCATTGGTCATTTATTTTTCTTATCCTATTGGCTTATTTGTTATTATTTAGTATCTTTATTCTTATGTTTACATTTTTTGTCCCATCGACCTATTAAAGATTCTCTAGTTTGTTGATCATTTGTATTTCATAATCTATCTTTATGCTTTAACAACCTAGTTAAGGTTTTTTAAGTGTCGACCCCATTATTTTTTATGCATTTAATTTTTTTGTTGCATTATTAGCATGCTAGAGATTTTTAAATGTCAATCGTTTATATTCATGCATTTACCTTGGTTGCTTTATCTATCAACTTGGAAGAGATCCTCTAATATTGATCTTTTATTTTTTATAGTCATATCTTATGCCTCATCGACTTTTTGAAAGTTGTCTAGTGTAGGTCATTTATATTTCACACATTTATTATTTTTGCTTTATTGACCTATTGGAGGCTATTGAGTATTGATCATTTATATCCCACATTTACTATTTGTGCTTTATTAACTTACTATTTATTCTCAATCCTTTATTGGAAATCATCTATATAAGCTTTATTGACAATTACCAATTTCCTAAAATAAATAAAGAATTGTATTAATTCTCACCATGGATTAATATGTATGAATGAAAATTGACACTATATTTAATTATATAATGTAAACAAAGTCTATCACTAATAAACATGATCAAAGTCATTATATTGCTAACACTTTAGTTAGTAGGAAGGTGATATTAAATATTAATTGATCAATACAGGACCAACATTATAATTTAGGTTAAGAATAGAACAAGTATCTTATTTTGGATGGGACTGTAAAAATGGGGTGCTTGTTTGGACGGTGAACGACTTTGGTGGTTGGTGGTAGTTATCTTTAATGGTAGGGTCTTAGCCAGGTCATGGAAGTCATCCTAAGTGCCCTTTAATTAAAATTGATAATCTCAAGTCGGTAGCCATCGATGAGGCACATAAGTAATCAATTTTTTTTTAAAATTTAAGACGACCTAATTAATCGATATTAATTTTTTTTTCTGAACATAATAAATTAATGTTTAAAAAAATTCACCGGACATACAACAAAGAGTAATTAAAGTAGTGTTTCTTTGAATTTACTTTCGAATACAGTACGCGTCGCTTACATTTTAAGAAGATCAAAGTCCAAATAAGATCTGTTTGGATAAAATTTGTAAACTTCTAACAGTAAGTCGTACTTATGAATAATCAATACGTACACTGACGTCTCATATTGACTTTTTAAAACGACGTAATTTTTAATCCCAAACGGCATAGATGATTTTCCTTCCCACCCCAAGTAGACAGGCCGATATCACACACACACACATGCGCGCGCAAAATCCAAATCGATCCTGTTCCGCTCCATGTGACATTGCTTTCCTTAGTATGTGGCGTAAAGTTCCAACTCCACGCGTTTTATAAATTTTTAGCAATATTTATATTATTTTAACCTTTTTTTTTTAAACAAACAATTGGATTTGGATTAGGATAGACGACTTTGACTGGGGCGTTCTCACGAAAGTTTCCACGTTCGGCAAACAGCCACGCGGCTAATTATAAGTGGCCAGCTCAATTGAAAAACTCCTGTGACTTTATACGTGTCAATGGTGCGTTGGTCTGTGATGGATAACAAGCGTCCGTCGGTGACTTTCTCATCAGAGCCAGCTCACACAATCCGAGGAGATTCTACGCGGGCGCTCACTTGTATATAAATCTGTAGCAGAAGCAACAAGTGTTGTCAATATCCCTTTTATATTTTTTTACCATTCTTTTACGTTACTGTTACTTATAAAACACAGATTCTCTGTTTCAATCTCGTCATCTTCTCTACTTTGTTGGAGTTTTCTCTCTTTTTTTTCCCTCTTAGGTGCGTCTTTTTCCTTTTGCATGTTTCTCCTTCATTTTCTTTTCTGTAACTTCCCTGTCTTTTCAGTTTTCAAGATTTTTCTTGAACTGGGCTTTTTCTATATTCTTCTTTTTGGCTGTGAATTTCTTGCGTTTGGAGATGAGTTTGAGCCAATCTTGATTGGTGGATGCAATTTTAGAGATTGGATTGTCATCTGTAGCGATAAAGTTCTCGTGTTTCTTTTATTTTGACATTTGGCCTTCAATGCAGTGCTGTATTACTCGTCGATTGAGCTCTTTTTTGAGGTGGGAAATGGCAATCTTGACTAATGGTTTCGTAAAGGGTAACTTCCCAGAGGAGCTAAAGAAAGTGCTTCTTTCGCTGGCCTCTGAGTGGGGAGATGTAGTGGACGACTTGGATGCATTGCAGGTTGTACCGTTGAAAGGGGCTATGACTAACGAGGTATACCAGATTAATTGGCCTACCAAGACCGGTGATCCCACCCGAAAAGTTCTGGTTCGTGTTTATGGTGAAGGCGTTGAGGTGTTCTTCGACAGGGATGATGAGATTAGGACATTTGAGTGCATGTCTAGGCATGGACAAGGGCCTCGGCTTCTTGGACGGTTTCCGGAAGGAAGAGTTGAAGAGTTCATTCATGCGAGGGTAACTGCATTTTATGCTTATTTTCAATTCCAGTCGGGCTAACTATGGTATTCGAGGCATATCTTTATATTATCCTATGTTGCACCATTGGCTAGTTATTTTAGATGTGGAATCTGATCGATTACCTTAAGATGTTATTTGAGATTGCAAGTATGTGTGAACGTAAGAAATGAAGTTTCAGTGCTAGTTAGGACACTCTTTGAACTGAATGAAAAGCGGCTACGTGTTTACTAGTATTTGGTTCTGAACAAGTTGGTTTTTGCTATTTAAATTAAGAACATGTGATTGATCATGTCCAGTTTTCCTAAATTCAGGTCATACTTATTTTCAACAAATTTCATGGATCTTAGGTTTCCTATTCATCCCCTCCTTGATGTTTATTTAGATGTGCTGCGTATCACCCTAAATAATACTACCAATCTTTATTTTGATGACTAATGCTACTTACTGCTTCCATCTTTTCGTGGCTCAATTTCCAGACCCTATCAGCTGCTGACCTCCGTGACCCTGAGATATCTGATCTGATAGCAGCAAAAACAAGAGAATTCCACAATCTTGATGTGCCAGGTCCCAGAAATATACTCCTTTGGAGAAGAATAAGGTATTATCATCAGAAAGTAAATCTTCCTTTTCCAAAGTACATTTTAGTGCCTCTGTCAACAATTTATCTATTCTGTCTTCGTATTCACTAGGGATTGGGTTAAGAAGGCTAGAAGCATTTGTTCCCCTAAAGATGCAAAGGCTTTTTACATGGATGTTCTACTAGAAGAAATCAATAATTTAGAAAAAGAGCTGTCCCAAAAGCATCAAGAAATTGGCTTTTGCCATAATGACCTTCAATATGGTAACATAATGATGGATGAAGAAATAAGAGCGATCACCCTGATTGTAAGTCTCCTGTGTTCTTTTGCTAAATGATATTTTTGTTGGCTTGATACCAATATTTAACTCAATAAATTTCCACGTATTTGTTACAATTGTATGTCAGTGTATGTCTGTAATGTCACCAATGAAATGCCTAAGTGATGCTAGATAATATTTGGAGATGAAATCTTGGAAGCCCGATATTTCTGCTACGCAATTGACGGTTATATAAAACATCCTTTCTTTCAATTTTGACTGTAGGATATATTAATTGGTTGTTTGCAATTTGACTGACATCTTGGTTTGTGCTCACATTGATCACAAGGACTGCAAAATATGCTAATTACAGGAACAGAACAGTCACTATGATGAGAGAAAGAGGGCTAGATTAGGGACAAGTTGCATTTCGTTTAGAGTTCAATCTCCAGCAATTTTCAGTGTAACAAAAGTTGGCCAAATATAAATTGGGTTAACTGAGAAAAACTCAATTTTTGTGGTTAGCTAGCTACGTATTGTAGTTTATCATTCGATATCTTCTTACATAAACTCTTCTTGTTTTGTTTTGCACTTTTTTTCACTAGTCCCATGGTAAAGCAATGAGTTGCAAAGAAGCATAAAATGACAGTGTCTGAAATTTTGACTCATGCTTGAAACAAACTGTGATGCTTGCATGGTAATTTTATTGCAATTTTAAACAGTTGCAGCTAAAGATGTCAACTGCACTAATCATATAAATGGAAACAAAACAAAAAGTGAAGCCAAAAGAAAAGGTTTGCTTTTTCCCTGAGGTATTACTCTTTTCTTGATCAGATGTTCGATGATATCATCCCATCCATTTTCTATTTGCCCCATTTGAATGTTGTTACTTTTCCCTCAGTTTTGTTTTGATTCTGTAATTGTGAGGAATGTGGTCCCTCATTCTATTAGTCTTATGATGCACTTCCTGAGATTTTCAGTAATTTTAGGAATTAGGATGCCATAGATTTTGACATGTTGTCCCATTTCCTTTTAAGTCTGTAACCTGAGTATGATTTTCAAAGCATTGGATGCATCATCTCTTCCTGACGCACATCCTGGGTTTTGTTTGGGGTGTCATTTCTCCTAGCAGTTTCTTAGATGTTTGCATTTGCTTCTATTTTCTTTGTTTTAAGTACACTTCCAAGCCTTATGTTAGATTATATATGCTTTTTAATTTCCTTTTTGTTTCTTTTCCTTTAAGTGGGGTCTCGATTTCATGACCATAAAATTATTCTGATACAATAATTTGTTTTTCAACAACTAGGATTACGAGTATGCAAGTTACAATCCTGTTGCATATGACCTAGCAAACCACTTCTGTGAGATGGCAGCAGATTATCATTCTGAGACACCGCATGTTTTGGACTATAGTAAATACCCAGGTCAGTGACTATTATTAATGCATAGGGTTGTTTGTGGCCTCTTTTTCTAATGATCCTGACTTTTGATTCAAGTTGATTCTTTCACATACCTTCATATGAACTAGTTTTTATATTTTAGCTACGTTAGGGAAAAACAAAAAAAGATGAAGCATCAATTTTAGGATTAAGTGATTCTTATGTTAATTGCATTTTCAGGCCTACAAGAGCGACGTAGATTCGTGGAAGCATATCTAAGTTCTGGAGGTTAGTCTCTAAGTTTCCTGTTTGTTTAAATAGTTTTCAGAAATTAGTAAGATTCTTAAAACTGTACATGGACATTTTCTTTGTATAGGCAATCAAGCCAGTGAAGATGAGATAGAGCAGCTGCTTCATGACACAGAAAAGTATACTCTTGCAAGCCATCTATTTTGGGGCTTATGGGGAATAATCTCGGTATGCATTCTGCATCTTATATATATACACCATTTACTAGCAATTGCAGTTGAGTTGTCTCATCGAAATATGTGATTCCAGGCTTACGTGAACACGCTTGACTTTGACTACAAGGAGTACGCTCGGCAGAGGTTTGAGCAATATTGGTTACGAAAGCCAACTCTCTTGGGATGCTATGATAATCACCGTAAATGACGTCTTTTGTGCGTTTAGAACTGCCTAGGTTGAAGCATATATCATCTTTTAGATGCTAAAGCAGTTGATTTTGCCCATTACACCAAGCGAGCGGCTGCAGTACAACTATGCAGCAAATATAGAAAGTAGATGATGGACATATGGTTGTATGTATATATTCCATATCTTGTAAGACACCTTCTCAAGTTTGGCATATTTTGGTTCTTCATGGATTATTTTTGTAAGCAAGCAATGTCTGCAGTTGTATGTTTTAACTAAATCAGTACTAAACATTGAGACAGAACAGGCAGGTAGTAGCACAACTGCATGCAAGGCATGATTCTGCAACTAAAGCTGCAAATTCTGATACAGTAGTAGAGAATGAAGTACATAATCATTTTAACCACTAGCACTGTTTCAAGCTTCCTGAAGTACATAATCATTTTAACCACTAGCACTGTTTCAAGCTTCCTCTTTGAACGAAAAAGTAAATATTTTCCTATTCAGAAAGTCGAGAGATAGTACGGAGGGTGTCCATGATCGGGTCAATGAGCGAATGAGTGCCAAGTGTGGCTGCAAACATGAGGTGTTTAGGAGCTTCAGCTCTATCGAAGTAAAATGCACCAGAGACTAGCTTTTCTTTGGGCTGTAAAGCCAACCAAATAATAGTGTCTGCACCTTCCTCACTTGTCCTCAGCTTTCGCGAGAGCCTTAACATGATAATCGGGACAAGAAAGAAAGGCAATGGTAAATATTAAATGGAAGTTATATAGATATTATGTGTAATACTGCGTCCTTACGATTTATTGAAACTGGGTAAACTCTTAGCTACTCCTGGCGTCTCAGCCCAACCGGGGTGCATTGAGTAGAATGAGATCCCTTTTCCTTTGTACAAGTCAGACCACTTTTCAGTTAAAGCAACCTGACAAAACGTAAGATATTGAAAATTCAATGAAGGAAATTTTGTACAAATTTAAATCAGTATAGTTGCACACTTCTATTCTACACATATTCTACAAGAAAACCATAATCATTACCAAAAAACCTTTTGATATCAGTTGATTTATAGATTAACGGCCTTTGAAATATTTTATGTAAAATGGTGATAGAGATTACCATGAACCATGGTGGCCAATACTAAATGTTCAAAGAAATCTAGACGGTATTCCTAAGCACATATCTGAGTTGTATTTCTCCACAATAACAATGATCCCCTTTTCTGCTACAGAGTCTTTTCACTTGAAAAGCCAATTAATCTAAGTTTGTTTCTGTTACATCCAATTATTTGCTTTGTGTCTTTTTTCCGCGGTGAGTTTTACCACTTCTAAAATGCGGACTTGGATAAATCTTTCAAAGACATCATGGAAGGAAAACTTTTTAGTTCTTTATAACTTCTTTTATTTTTTTCAGCATGACAAGCAAACAAGAGTAAGCATCATCCAGAAAAAAAGAGTAGATACTTCATTGGCTATGCTTGTCGTTTCTAATAATTTCGGAGTATCATAATTTAATAGCACAATTATCTAATTAAATGATCAACAGACAGAATCCAATTTCTGAAATAATCCAATGTTATTAATTCATAGAAACCTGCTAATTAAATGATCAACAGACAGAATCCAATTTCTGAAATAATCCAATGTTATTAATTCATAGAAACCTGAACTCGCTTGTTTCGAGCATATTGTTCCGTTCCATTAAAATTCCCCTTGACAAACTGCATTGAGAAAATATCTCAGCAGATGCATAAGTATTGGATCAAGAAACTCAAACAATTATACTAGATTTTGGATAGAAGCTACCTGTAGATCTGTGGTCAAGGGAGCTGTGTACATTCCACCAGAGGAAACAGTAATGACTCGAGCATCTGGAGCAGCTCTCTCCAATAGAGGCACCATCAGTTCCGTCATGGTAAAAGTTCCCAACACGTTTACAGCAAAATTCAGTTCAAATCTGAAACAATGTAGTAAACAGAACATGAGAGTTCCAGGGAATTCAGCGATTACAACATATTGAAATATTGACTTTTAGAGAAGATAATCAGTGAATGGGAGCATACCCTTCTGATGTGGTAATTTGTTTGTGCTCAATCAAACCAGCATTGTTAACCTATAAGAGCCAACGATATTACATATTAGATTTTAATTGATTTAGCAAGACGTTAGCAAGATGCTTTTGTAATATCTAGTTACCTTTGTTTAGAAAATGGGTTGAGGAATGTGTAATTACTGCTTCTATGGCTATCTTGGTGGATGGGGAATCTACAAACTAGATCAAAGTAAGGAGAGGCTTGCGGCAAGGGGACCCATTATCCCCTTACCTATTTGTCTTATGTATGGAGGTTTTGTCAACTCTGCTTGTGAATTCCATACAGAGGCATGCAGAGTTCCAATTCCATGACAGATGTAAGGTTCGAAGCTCACACACCTAGCTTTTGCAGATGACCTCTTATTGTTTTGCAAGGCTGAGAAAAACTCAATTGACATAATCATGCAAGCAACGAAGGAATTCCAAGAGATTTCAGGTTTAAGATGCAACCCTCTGAAGAGTTGTTACTATTTATCTTGTAACTCAAGTGCAGAGGTAGCATCTACAACTATCGAGATGGGATTAACACAAGGAAAACTACCCTTCAAATACCTGGGGGTACCAATTTCTCAAAGAAGATTAATGCTGGGAAGTGTAAACCTCTGTTGGGCTTAATTTATGGCATAATCAATCAATGGAGCAATCGGTTCCTTAGCTATAGAGGCAGGCTACAGCTAATTCAGACAATACTGAGCAATCTTACCACTTATTGGATCAACCATTTATCCATTCCCAAAAGTATCCT
>JANIHZ010000003.1:41798585-41814033 GCA_027478365.1 Erythroxylum rufum | reverse complement strand
TATATATATATCGTGTTTTTTATTTTTTTATCTTGCATTATTATTATTCTGTCACATCTGCATATAGGTCTATAAAAAATAATCATATATATATATATATACTTGATGGTAACCCTAATCTGTTAGTACCTTATACCCCTTCAAAGATCGGATTTTCTCGTTGCTAGTTGTGCTAGGAATCTTTATCGAGCAACTTTGAGAATACGACAATCCTGTAGTTTGATACGTCCATCGCAAGCATCTTTCCTCCTACACCTGAAAAAAAAAAAACAGCCTTATAACTATTAAAAGTGTCAACTATTTAGTTATGCTTTCTCAACAAATATTTATCTGATTTTACATTAGTTTTTCATTTTTGATTTTATTTTCAAATTTAATAAAAAATTATATGTTTAAGTTTTTAATTTTTAATTTCTTCTACTTTTCATAATTTATAAAACTCATAAATGTTTCAGTGAAAAGATGCAAAAAGATTATATTTAAAGACTGTAAGAGAAAAAAAAAGAGGCCTAAAAAGAATTGAGATAAGATAATCAAGAATGATATAACAATGTTGGAACTTACAGAGGATATACCTGCGATAGGAAACTTTGGCAAGTTAAGATTCTAACTAAATGATCCCTCGTAAGGAGATCATTATAGTTCTGATAAGTTCTGTAACTCTTTCCTCTTGTAGTTTGTCTAAACTTGTAAATAGGCGGTACTTACCTCTTGGGATTATAGCCGAAGCCCTTTTTACCTACCTAACTTGTTTAGTTTAAAGTTTTTTAATAATAATAATAATAATTTATTATCGTTAATTTATTCTTCTTCTTTTTCTTCTTATTATTTATTATTATTTATTATTATTTTTTCTCTTCGTGTAGGCCATTTAGAAATAACCTCTTTACTAGCTAAGAATAAGACTGTGTATTATTGAATCCCCCCAGACTTCCGTATGTCAGCGAAATTTCTACTAGGTGTTGTTGTTGTCGTCATAAAATTAACTTTTATTCCGTTTCTCAATAAAATTAGGAATGACAATAGGCTAG
Source organism: Erythroxylum rufum (assembly GCA_027478365.1). Lineage (NCBI taxonomy): Eukaryota > Viridiplantae > Streptophyta > Magnoliopsida > Malpighiales > Erythroxylaceae > Erythroxylum > Erythroxylum rufum. Next base: position 41,813,002 of record JANIHZ010000003.1, on the reverse strand, counting down.
GCTAGGTCAACTTAGGCCCACGCCTCAACTTAGCCTGAAAATTCTACCTAATTTGGGTCAGCTATTTGCATAAGGTTTGCTAGCTTAATACAACTTTCATTTGACTCTATAACTCTCAATAACCCCTTACAGTTAAAACCAAGTACTTTATAATATGCCTTACCAATTTGATCATACTAAAACTCCAATCTTATCTCATATATTTGTATATATTTGTCTATTAACATAGTCAATATCAGCATTGTCAAATATAGCAATATCCCAACCAACATATATAAATTCACGCTTCACCATGAAATATCCATAATAAAAAAAGCCTTATATATTTATATTGAGCCATTAAAACTTGTAAAGCCACCATTAAAAAATATTTTCATCAACATTAGAGACCCAAACAAAACAACATATTTACAAGCATGTACTACAATATAAGTTTAATTGACATAGTGTAAAAAGATAGTTTAGGCCAAATCATTGAATTGCTAAATAATAAAAGTTAGAACTCATTGACAATAGGAGATACATATAAGCACATACACACAAGTTAAAATAAAAATGCAATGAAATGATTATTACATTCTAAAAATTAAGCAAAATAGATAACACATATTACAAAGTCTTAAATATATGCATTGAGTCACCACTTAAAATTTAAACAATAGTTATTAGTCAACCATCTTAAGTGATACATCGAAGTAAAAGTTAAAGCCAACATTAAGCATTCCTAGATAAAGGTGACTAGAGCAAAATGGATGGACCATACAAAAGAAATTTCAAATAAAGATAGACAAATATGAAGTACCTTCAACTTGTTATTAGAGATATTTAAAAGAAAAGTGCAACATTGAACATAATAGGTAATATAATTTTAGCTTATTATGCTAAAGGAACTATGTTATCACTATAGCAATTTTAAAAATAGCATTATAGACAACATAGATCTCCTCTCAGCCATGTTTGTAGCCATTAAGTGCACGTATATAAACCAATTAATAGACTTTACATTTAGTATCACTTCTTTTAATAGTCAATCAAAATAATACCAATATTTCTAGTGATACGAATACAAGGTTACAAAACAGTCACATGCTATGTGTAGATGAAAAAAAATGATAAATTAAACTACTTACATTGTATAATTTCCTAATAGTCTCAGGCAAGTATTCTAGCATTTTTTTATATGGACAACTAGTCATGCCTCACTAATTGGCCTACTAGGAAGTAAGAGTTGTAACAGTGATGATAAATAGAGTTTATACATTCCAAAATTAAGTTTGTAGATAAAGGAATAAAAGTACTTCTTCAAACCATGAATATGAAGGAAATAATTTCAATAATAAACATAGTCATCTTGCCTATTAAGAGAAGAATACTACAAATATCAGGAAATGAAGTGATTTAATGTCCATCAAGAGTTGTAATTTTCAAATATTGTAACTTCCTTAACTTTATTAGTAATTGTTCAATAAGGTTGTTAGCTAAAATTTGAAAAGAAAACATATGTAAATGATATCTAAGTTTTGTGTAAATAAAATTAATTGCAATGAACAATATTCAATCTATGCACATTTGATAAGTTACAAATCTAATATCCATGTAAAATACTTCTTTAGTGACAATGGTTACTTTTAGAATTAAGAAAATAAATGTAATTATAATAGAAATCAATATGAGTAAATAACTATAATATCATCTTATATGTTTGATCAATTGATAGATAGTAAAAACTAAAGATAAATTAAGAAAGCAGTCAAGACACATATGTCCCTACATGGGATTGCCTTCTATGTGCAAAACATAATAAGAACGCAACCAAATCACATGAAAAAATCTATAAAAGTAGATACAATAAACTCAAGACGGTACCATATTAGAGGCAACCCAAAACACATATGTCCCAATATGAAATTGCTTCCTATATGCAGCCCACAAGAAGAAAACATACAAAACACACTATAGAATCTAACGAACAAAGTAGATAGGCAATAACAAACTCAAGACGTAAATTCTTTACCTCAGTCAACTCAACAAGCTATTAAGTTGAAAATGGTAACACGTACGTTGGGCAATTGGTGATGACTTTGTAAGGTGATTGGTGACGACTTCACTAGTGACTGATAACTATTGTTGTAAGGCGAAGAAGGAGAGGAAAGATTAGTGAAAATTTGGGGATTTTGATTGTTAGGGATTTTAACTATATTAGTGAAATTATAACTTTGCCATTGATAATAATTATAATTAGTTTACCTAATAAGTTATTTAGTTAATTTAATTGCTAGGTCAATAAAATTTAGGCTTAACTTGTTTGTTAACTTAATAAATTAATTAGTTAAGTTAATTAGTTGGGATAACCAAAATTAGAGTTAATTAATTACGGTGGGTACTAGAGGTTTAAATTAATTAACAATTAAAAATTTTATTTTAAGAAAGCAAGTCTCACACTATCACATTAGATCTGACATGGCATGGTAGGTCCCGTATATATAATAAAATAATATTAAAAATGCCAAATCATTGCTAACTAGGTATAAAACTGACGATGTCATATACCCGTTAATTTCTCCTTAATTTTAGGGTGATATTTGAATGTTTTCCAAATATTAGGGTTTTATTTGTTTTCTCTGAAACCTTAGGGTTAATTTTGTTAGTGGATGTAAACCTTAGGGTCAAAAATGACCCTTTTGCTAAGACTGGAAAGAAAGATGAGAAAACATTTGCTCTTATTCATAAGTGTTTAGATGAGAGTATGTTTGAAAAAGTTTCAACTACAACAAATGTAAAGAATGCATATACAAAGTACTTACTCTTAGGTATATGTACGTGGATGAGAGTAGGGTGAAAAAGTATATACTACTACAAGTACAAAGAATGCATAAGAGGCTCTTCAAAATTCTTTTAAAGAAAAAGACAATGTAATTAAAGTGGAAGTACTTACTCTTAGGTATATGTACATGGATGAGAGTATGGGTGAAAAAGTATATACTACTACAAGTACAAAGAATGCATGAGGGTCAAAATTCTTTTAAAGAAAAAGACAATGTAATTAAAGTGCATCTACAAACCTTGAAATTCTTAAGATGAAGGATTATGAATCTGTGGATGAGTTTTGAATAAAGTTTGGTAATTGTTAATCAATTAAAAAGATATAAAGAAATGATTAAAGATCCTTAATGTGATTTGAAAATTTCTTCATTCTTTGATTTCAAATTTTGATTATGTTGTGACTGCCATTAAAGAATTAAAATATTTGGAGTAAATCATAGCATAACAAGTTTTAGGTTATTTACAAGTCCATGAAGAGAGATTAAAGAAAAGAGAACCTATTAACCATATATTGTAGGAAAAACTAAAATTTAATTGAAAGAACATATGTATCAATGATTTATTGGATATGGTAGAAGTTGAGGAAGAGTAGGAGGTAGAGGTCGAGGTTAGACTCAAGGAAAAGACAGAGGAGACAAAACTTTATCAGATGATGTAGAATTAAATTTTCGACAATAAAAGCCAAAAAGACTTGGTAAAGATGATTGGTTTCAATGTGGCTATAGTAGAAATTATAATGTCAATGTTATAATTATCAAAGATTTGGGTAATTCGCTAAAGATTGTAGATTAAGTCAAATAATGATGAAAAGGCATATTTTGTTAAGACTAAAGAAGACAAAGAGTAGACTTTGTTGTTAACATATGATGTAGATGAAGAAAGGAATCATGAGTCCTAGTATATCGACTTAAGAGCTAGAAATCATATGATTGATAATAAAGATTTATTTTATAGTGTTGATGAGTCCAATAAAGGAAGTAGTTCTTTTGGTGATAAAACAAAAGTTCCTATCATTAGTTATGGAGATAATCTTAATAGATTAAAAGATGAGATCACCAATTTATTTTTTTTGTTATTATATTCCAACATTGGAAACAAATATTTTGAGTATTGATTAACTTCTAAATAAAGGTTGCAACATAAAAGTGAGTAAAGTGGACTAATTATAAGGGATGAAAAAGGAAGAATTAAAAGAAAAGTACTAATGTAAAAGAATGTTTAAACTAAAAATTGACAAAGGTAGTCCCAAATGTTTAAAGGCTTCTATAAATGATTCATTGTAGCTAATCATCTTAGATGGGTCAATTAAAATTTGATGGATTAGAGCTACTATCTAAGAAAAGTTTAGTATAGGCATGCCTTTCATAAGTGAAGGTTGTATGTATGGTGAGCAATCTATGAATAGTTTTAGAAGAAATCTCTTTCTTAAGTCTCATAATCACTTGATTTGATATATGCTAATATATTTGGTCCTTTCAATCCTAGTTCTTATATGAATAATATATACATTTAATTGATTATTGATGATTATACTTATAAAACTTAAGTTTATTTCTTAAAAAAACTTAAGAATTTGAATTCTTCTAGAATCAAGGATCAAGTTGAGAATGAAAGTGGTTTTTCAATTAAAGACACATGAAATGAAAAGAAGGGGATTTCATATCAGACAAATTTAATCAATTTTGTGGTTATCTTGGTGTTTAACATTAGTTGATTATTTTAAGGTCACGTTAGTAAAATGGTGTTATAAAGTGAAAAGATAAAACTATTCTCAATATGGATTCTAACATATTAAAATTAAGAGGATGCCAAAGAAGTTTTGGAATAAGGTAATGAAATATGTAGTTTATTTGAATAATCTAAATCTAAAAAATGCAAATAACTCCACAAGAAGTATGGAGTGGAAGAATATTATCATTTATGATCATATTCATGACGAGACAAGAAGCAAATTGGATAATAAAAGAGGAAACTTCTATTTATTAGTTGTGCAAAAATCTCAAACAGTTACAAGTATTATAATCCTTAGAATAAAAAACTATCATGAGTATAGATGTAAAGTTGGATGAAGAAGGCCCATAGGAGTGGAATGTTCCTTAAGATAAAAACTATAATTTTCTTCTTTTTTGGTCATTTTGACTACAAATCGATTTCAAGATCAATTTATTACCACTGTATGAAAACCCTCATCTTATAACTAAAACAAACAAAGAAAAATTTTCTATTAAAATTCCTTCAAAGGTGAAATTTGGATGGAATTTATTAATCAACAGAAGAAATCACCACCCTTTTAGAAGGAAAACAACATATACAAGTAAAGTAGATTTAAAAAGTGAAGAAAATTGCTAAAGGAGAAGTAAAGAAGTACGATGCTCGATTTGTCAAAAAGGAATTCACTCAAAAAAATGGAATTGATTATGATGGTATTTGCTTTAGTAGTTCGTTTGAAAAATATGAAGCTAATTATTTCATAGATGATTCAATAAAGATGAAATATTTTTTATATCAATGTCAAATTCAACTTTCTTATATTAAAATTAAGAAGAAGCTTATAAAAAGCAATCATTAGGTTATGTTATTAAAGGACAAGAAGATAAGGAGAAAAGGGTAAAGAAAGTTGATTTATATGAAGGTGTCCAAGAGGATTCTTTAATATATTAAAGGGAAATTAGATTATAGTTTATTTTATACTACTATTAATAATTTCAAATTATTTGAAAATTGGGAGAGAGATGATGATTAGGAAAGTACTAGTAGTTTTGTTTTCTTTATAGGCACTACTATATTTTATTGGAGTTAAAAAAGTAACTAAGTATTAGGCTTTCAACTTATGAAGTTGAGTATGTTCTAACTGCTTCTTATTTTTGTTATACTCTTTGGTTGAGGAGGCTATAAAATTTTTTTAAAATTGTATCGACAATTTTAAAAACAAATAAACTATTACCTTAGGAAAGAATATAATTTTTTATAGAAGCAAGCAAAAATATATTAGGTACCATTTCATTAGAGAATACATTAATCAGTTGTTACTTTAGGAAAGAATATAATTTTTTATAGAAGCAAGAAAATAGATACCAGGTACCATTTCATTAGAGAATACATTGGGGAGAAGGAGATTCAGCCTAAACATGTCAGATCTAAGGACCAAATTGTCAACATTTTTACTAAAGCTCTAAAGTTCAAAGATTTTTATAGATTGAGAGTAGCTCTAGGAACTGTTGAAGGTAAATTTACAAGCTTAATAGGAGACGTTAAGAAGATAAATCATAATTGATCACTTTGGTATATGTGAATTAGAATTTCCAAGGGTCATTTTAGCATTTCTACTACATTATATAGTATTTCTAAAAGCAAAAAATCAACAATTAATTTTGTACTGTTGTAAATATTAGTTTTGGAATAAATCTCAAATAAGTCTTTGAACTCATTACAAACTCTTTCTTTATCACTTATCTCCAAAACATTATACCTATTACTCTTTTCAATATTAGATGCATTATTGATAATTTTGTGAGTTGTTGCAACCTTTTGATAATTTCTTTTGATTGGTTTACAATCACATCCAACTCGTGATTTTTCCTTTCCAATTAATTATAGAAGAAGGGTTCAAAACATCATATCATGATACATTAATTTTATGTTTGTCTTGTCATATATGATGTTCTTCAACTCTCTTTCACCATTTAAGTTCACATCCTTCAATTTATACAACACAGATATCACCTTTTGAAATTGAATATTCATTTGAAATAATTCTCCACCTTAATCTCCTAATTTAAATAATCTTTTATATCAAATTTAACATCAAATTCATTTTTGACCCTCCCACCATTTAAGTTAAGGAATGCGATTATTCGCTTCCCAATTCCAACTTGTGTTATTTGATTAATCCATTTCATGAAAAGGGTTTCTCCTCTAATACATATTTAACTTTTAGATTTGTTAATTTTTTAAAGATTTTTGTTAACCTTTCAAAAATTTCAAATGGGTTTTCACTAGTTTTTAACGTTGTAAAGCTTGTAATCTCCATGTTAGGTCTTCCTGATCATATGCCATATCTTCATTATCTCAATTTATTGGAGTAGTTGCCTCTAACATAGTTTTTAATCTAAAATCCATATGTAGGATCTTGTGCTCATTTAATGTATGAAAACATATGTTAGGATAAGAAAATTCAATAAAGTTTGCTAGAATGAAAGTAGATTGAAGTTGAAACAACTAGAGTTTAATAAAAGACATCCTTAAAATAAATTTAAGTACAATTTTATTGTGTTTATCCAAAAAAGCCTTTATTTATATTAATCTTACTAGAAAATCTAATCATAATATGAAAAAACAAGTCATATAAAACTCATATCAATAATAATAATAAAAATTCAAGTAATAGCATATTCCAAAAATAAATATAAACTAAATAATAAAATTTTAAAGACCAACTAAAAAAGAAAACTTAATACCAAAGAGGAACAAGCAATATAAAGCTTTGGGACTGGGTACTAATTACATCATATCTCCTAACTTGTATAGTGAGAGCCTATGGAAGGAAAGAGAAGTAAAGATGTGCTACCATAAGAAGGAAAGAGAAGGAAGTAGAAATGAGCTACCATGAAAAAATAGGAAATTAAGAGGATGCAAAAAATAATATGATGTGGATTAAAAGCAGTAGATATGTTATAAAGCATAATTCAACATTAGTTGAAATATATGACCTCTACTTAAAAAAGAGAAATGATTGAATATAAACAGAAATATTTTAGCATGCATATCTTGAACATTTGTCTCCTATTCATAAGCTTGTCACTTTACTACTTTGGAAGATATTTTATTAGATTGAATTTTAGGTGATGAAGTTGTTTAGTACTTGCCATAAAGTAATTATTAATTCAATAGTATGTGTGCTTGAAGTAATGAATAACATATTTACGTATGAACTAAAAGGCTAATTTTCATATAAATGCTTTTGCTTTAGTTAAACTCAAAAAAGAAAAAAAAACTTAATTACTGATGATAATTCAAATAAAGAAGTTAAACAAAAGTCTATATCTTAAACTATTACAATATTCAACCTACAAATCAAGACTATCCTAACTAAAAAATAAGTTTTTATTTTCAAATTGTACTTATAAAGTTTTGGAACAAGGAGGTGATATAGGTTGGAACCAAAGAATAAGGGATTGCTAAGAATGCTTTAGTAAACTTTCTTTATCTGATCTAATTTATTTTGAACCTCTTTCCATATGGAATGATAGATATCATGAAAAAATTCTTTAAAATTTTTTTAGTAGGATATTAGTTAATGCTAATTGGCTTTAATAATTTAAGAATTCTTTATCAACTTTATACTTCCACTAGTTTATGATAATTTTTTGACGTTGATTACCATTCACATTTTAACAAATAAGGCTGGCTCTTTTTAACTTTTACCATTACATTGTTAACACTAATGAGTTCAAATGCATCCTGAAGAGTGGCTAGAAGTTCTTTAATTAAGATACTCCTCAATTCAAATGTTTTCTAAAACTAAAGTCCATTAAGGGAAAGATGGAAGAACTTAATAGAAAGGGAGAGGCCAACACCAAAGTAGCTATTAAAACTATTAGAGACTCTTAAAAATTTGCATTAAAAAATTATAGAAGAACTTAATTGAATTAAATCTCATATCTTAAGAAAGGAACAAACCTTAAACTTGCCTAAAGGTCATTAATAACCACTTTGAGCTTACAAAAAAAATGCAAGATCTTATTGGCTTAGAGAAGCTAAACTTAGAACTACCTACTTTCATAATGTCATTTTGGTTAGAAGGAATTACAATTGTATAAGAACTACTAAAGATATTCTTAGAATAAGTTCGCTAATATAAAAGATATAAAACAACTTACACACTATAATTTCAAGTCTTTAACCCAGACAACGCTTTAAATCCATATGGCATAAATATGAAGTTTTCTAGAAATATTAGCACGTTATTGGAACTAACACTTTAAAGGTCATTTTTAATGCTTTTTATAGTGGAAGAGCTATTAAATCATTCACTAGCATGGACATCACTTTGTTCCTCGAAGATCCGAATCCTTCCACCTTTGTTGAATTCCAAAGGTAATAGATTGAACCTTACTCTTACTTTCATTATCAATCATTCTCTAGTGGGAACTTTTTAAATTATTTTAAATCATATTTTTATTAAAAATTTATGTTTTAATCTTTTATAATGCATATTCCTTTTCATAATCAACAAAAAATTTAGAAAGGTTTTTAATAAAACCACCCTCTAAATATGTTATAATATTTTTTGGAAACTTTTAAAATTATTTTAAGTCATGTTTTTATTTAAAAATTATGTTTTAACCTTTTAAGACCTCCACTCAACTCGATATCTTTCCCCGAGGATTTGCTCTTATTTCATTTTTTGATATTTTCATTGGTTTTAGAGCTGGTTATGTGCATCCCCACCTTGAACTAAAAGAAATAGTGCTCTACTTTAAGATGTCCAATCAACTATTACACCTCAATGCATTTTAGGGAGAATAAACTGGCTTTGGGTTTGAGTGACTTTTTACCTCTAAGCACAAGTCACATATCGATTCTTCATCATCAATTGAATAGAAGTATTAATGTTAGGAAATTGTTAGCAAGTAGGCGAAACAAGAAGTAAATGATTAAGACTAGATAAACTCTAGTAAGTCAACAAAATAGGTAAAGTAGGTATAGTAAAAGGGTAAAATGTAAATGATTCAAAAGAATGATGTTAAGACCAATATGAATGTTTCGAGAGGATACAATTGATATTAGGACCAATAAGCTAATTTTTAAGAAATGAGATTAGAAGTAAGACTAATATAAAATATTTGAAAAAACTTAATTAATATCTGAAATAATCTGCCCCATGGTTGGTCATTAAGTTTCGTATTCATGTAATAAAAAAAGATTAAGAAGTTGGAGAAAAAAGTCAATATGGGAATTATAGTTAATTTTTCTTCAAATTGATAAATATTAGCGCATAGTTTGATCAAATCAATAAGTTGGAGCTATTTTATGAGGAATTAATGATATGCAACTGTTTTAGGCACTGGATGTGCCACACAAAAATTTAAAAAATGTATTGTAAGAAAGATGAGATTGAATAAATTATCATATCAATGAGATTAGAAATATTACCAGAGGAATAGATAAAATAAACATATTGCGAGTATAAGGAATTGAATTCGTTGAAAGATAAACAAGATTAATGAGAGTAATAGATAAAATAAATATATCACAAGAAAGATGATATTCAACGTGTTACAAGAACAACCAAATTAGACATGTTATAAGAGAAACATATAAACAAAAAATATTGCAAGAGTGATAAGAGCAAATGTGTTTCATGATCAATGAGATTAGATATGTTGCATAAACAATAGATAACAATGTAAGGGCTCAAATGGGAATCTAAGGCTTACTGAAATTTTAACCAAACGAGTCTAATTCATAGGATTTAAAATGAGACAAGCTCATGGATAAGCTCATAAGTATAGAAGGAAATTTTGAGCAAGTAGTAGAAGATCATGACTCTTATATTCACAACCTAGAGGTTCAAGTGGGCCAGTTTGCCAATAAATTCTCTATAAGAAGTATGGGAAGCCTTCTCAGCAACATGGAAGTAAATACAAGAGAACAATTTAAGGTTATCACACTTAGGAGTGGGAAATAGTTAGAAGAAGCAACAAAAAGGCAAGTTGAACCCCACCTTGTACAGGATCAAAAGAAGAAGAAAAAGGATGAAGAAAAGAACAAGGACCCTTCCTAAGTTCCTCCTTCGCCTTACCTACCAAAAATATCATTCCCACAAATACTTTAAAGAACAAATTAGATACACAATTTGAAATGTTCATGGAAAAGATTAAAAAAATTGCAAATTACTTTGCCCTTTGTGGAAGGTCTAAAGAACATACCCATGTACACAGTTTCTCAAAGACATATTATCGCGCAAGCGAACTTGGGATGACAATTCAACAATAGCCATGATGAAAAGTTGCAACTCCTTGATTACCAGCCACTTTCCCTCACAGTTTACAAACCCAGGAAGTTTTATTTTGCCATGTGTAGTTAGTAATATAGAGCTTTCTAAATGGTTATATGATATAGGAGCAAGTATAAACCTTATGTCTTTGTCAATTTTTAGGAAATTAGAGCTAGAAGATGTGAAGCCAACTTCTATGCTTTTTAGTTGACGAATCATTAAAAAAGAAACCGTTTGGCGTGGTGAAGGATGTGCCTATAAAAGTGGAAAAGTTTAGCATTCCTGTGGATTTCATTGTGCTAAACTTTGAAGAGGATCGAAGTTGTCCACTAATTCTTGGTATATGATTTTTGAACACTAGAAGAGCTTTGATAGATGTCGATAAAGACAACCTCATCCTTTAGATTGGTGTGAATAAGTGAAATTCAATATAAATAAGATAGTAAAGAATCCAAAGGTGGGCTGCTCATTTATGAGAATTGATGTAGTCAATTCTTTATAGGAAGAAGAAGAGAACGAAGAATAGATGACAAAGGATATAAAGGTTAAATAAGATACATAAATCTCTATTCACGAAGTAGAAGAAGAAGAAGAAGAAGAAGATGAGGAGATGAGGGTGAATGAGAAAGACAGAGCAGTTCACCTTCTTATAGGATAAACTGCCAGATGCAACAGAAGATTCAAGGAGTTTTATCATCCCCTATTTTAAAGACAATTTGTTAAAAAAGACATTACTAAATAGGTTTTCTTAATTTGATTAATTATGTCCATCTAATTATCTTGCAATATGTAGCTTATTTATAGGCTACGAAACTGAAATTTGCTGAAATGGGTGGACACAAACCACTCTTAATAGATGCAAGTTGAGTATAAACGTGAAGATCACGTCAAGCTAATGACGTTAACCAAGCGCTACTCGGGAGGCAACCCAAGAATTAGGATAGGATTTACTTTTTATTTTTATTTTCATATTATTTTATTAGTACTTGTTATTTTTATTTCTTTTATGTTTATTTTGAAGGGATTAAATTGTTGTAATTTTATGGAATAAACTATCTCCAAATTCTATCACCACATCATCACCAGCTCGATCTCCATAAATGGTTTTGTGCTCTTAACCTTTTCTTTTGTTATTTCTTGTCTTTTTATTTTTATTTATGTGTTGTTTGTTTTTCTTAAATTAAGGATAATGTATTGTCTAAGAGTGGGGAGGATTGTGCATTAGCATATCATATGTGAGTGAATTTTGCATATCATATTGTTTTAGTTTTTAATTAGGTTGACATTATGTGAACATGTGTTGCATATGTGTGAATTGTGTGAATGTGTCAATGGAAATAATTTGATGGAATTAGTTTAGCTTTGAACATAGTCATTTAATTTGTGAAGGCATATTGACTTGTGAATTTTATTTTTTAAGTATCTTTGATTAAATATGCATGCTAATTAGGATATGAAATTCATTTTGTTCACTTTTAGGAAATTTTTTGTATACATTTATAACTATAAATCAATTGAATGAGTAACTGTCATTAGCAACCTTTCATGAGGAGGATTGACTAAAACGAAATGAGGTATGCTACATGAAATAAAAAAGTGTGTTAAATAAATAACTATTCCATAGGCCTTTTTGAAAAAAATATTAGGTTATGAATATAGTTAGTAGCTAGTTGAGAATGTGATATAGCTGAGTAACTGGGGGGCATTCATGACAAAATGTTTATCTTCTCGTCAAAAGGCTAGAATGATATTCCAACCAAGCTAAATAATAACAAACGTGACCTAGTTGAGTAACCAAGGGACATTCATGACAAGGTATTTGCCTTCTCATCAAAATAAAACCTACTGATCTTTGAAAATAGCAAAAATTTTCATAAAGGGATACTTAGTGATAGTTGCAATTTTTGATTGATTACTGATTATAAATGTATATGTACAAAGTTTTATAGATGAATGAATAGGAAGTTAATGTCTTGATTAATATGCATATTCAATTCAAAGTGCTTAATCATGAAATGCATATGTTAGTATGTTGGCACAACTTGATTGATTGATGTTTGCATTTAAATTGATTTTATAATGTTTAATGTCATTGTCTCATTATTGTATGTTGCATGAATGCATTCTTTTGTGTTTATGTTAGGTTTGTTTGAGTTTGAGTTTTTTTGTTTTTGCTTGAGGACAAGTAAAGGTTTAAGTGTGAAGATGTTGATAGGTGTTTTGGTATATTTATAGGTGTTTATTAAATGATTATCGCATGTATAGGCTGAGAACAATTGTGTTAATGTGAGAGTTTGTTTATATTCTAAGTGATTATATGGAGCATAATTTCATTTTTAATTTTATGTTTTTTGAGATGTTTGATGTTTTTGTTAATGCTGTAAATTAGAAAAGTGAACAACAAAGAAGTTGGACATGTATGGAGTTTCATAGGTAGAGTCACAATTGTGACAGAAGAGTTTTTCCTAGAGTCATGATAGAGAGTAATTTTCCAGAGTCACAATAATGACAGAGGCTTCCTAAGCACGACTTTTTCCAAGTTTTAGTGTTCGGGGGCATTTTTGGAACTAATCAAAGGGTCAAAACCTTAATTACACCCTGAAGACCCTAAGACTCTATTTAAGAACATTAAGAAGCCTAAAAAATGCAGCAACCATCATACAAACGTGGATCACATGTGGGAGATCAAGAGAAAGTCCTGGAATTCTGCTTTTCCAAATCAAGTTCCAAACTGAGTTTTTCTTCTTTTTCTTTTGTTATTTTCATCAAACTTAATGTGTAAACTGAATTCCTAGATGTTTATTACATTCATCAGTTTCTAATTTTTAGATTAGGGTTTATTCTGAATATATTTTATGACTTTGATCTTTGTTGATTTAATATAAAATTTTGGTGTTGTGATAATTGTGTATGCTCATACTTTGATAACAAATCGAGAGAGTGAGTTAAAAGTAATCAAATTAGGTTATGCAGTTAGAGTTGGCAATTTGATAAGTCATAAAAATATCAAATTGATGATCATTCGAAGAAAGATCTTATATGAAAACTTGATTATCCAATAGATACTTCAGATTTCATTGAAATCGTTAGGAAGTTTTGTGAATCGAGAGGTTGCAAAATCTAGAATTTCAAATTCAATTAGGGTAAATTGATTAGGTCTTGAGAGAGGGTAATCAATCACTTAGGAAATCTATGATCAACATATAATTGGATCAATAATAGTTAAGGGGATAAAAAAACGAAAGAATAAATCTTAAGCATTCATCCTTCATAAATCCCTAATCTTGTTAGCAGCTCACCTATTAGTTATTTATTAGTTTTTTTAATTTTTGTTATTTAATTTTATTCAAATCAATTTCGTGTTACTTTAGACAAAGTTAGGTTCAAATTGTTGGGACCCAATCTCGATGAGACCGGAACCCCAACCGGAAAGACGAAAAACGGAAACGAATTGGCAACAAACAAAGCGGAAGCACAATTCAAAACCGAAAGTATCGAAAGCAAAACGAAGGGCTCGGAATCAAAAATCGAAAGAATCCGAAGCAGATACATAAGGCAAAATCGAAGGACAAAATGCGAACCGAAAGCAAATCGG
>JANIHZ010000003.1:41774548-41797373 GCA_027478365.1 Erythroxylum rufum | reverse complement strand
TAAATTGAATTCAATTCCAATTTCATTAATGTAATTGAATCCAATTCGTTCATGAATCCAATTCACTGTGTTCCAAATAGCCTGTTAGTGATAGTTGCATTTTTTTTATTGATTACTAATTATAAATGTATATGTACAAAGTCTTATAAGTGAATGAATAGGATGTTAAATTCTTGATTAATATGTATATTCAATTCAAAGTACTTAATCATGAAATGCATAAGTTCGTATATTGGCACAACTTGATTGATTGATGTTTACAGCTAAATTGATTCTATAATGTTTGATGCCATTGTCTCATTATTACATGTTGCGTGAATGTATTCTTATATGTTTATGTTTAGTTTGTTTGAGTTTTTTTTTTTTTTGCTTGAGGACAAATAAAGCTTTAAGTGTGGGGATCTTGATAGGTATAGTTTACAGTATGTTTTGATAGGTTTTTCTAGTATTTTATTAATGTTTATTAGATGATTTTTGCATATATAAGCTTAGAATTATGTTAATGTGAGTGCTTGTTTATTTTCTAACTGTTTGTGTAATTTAGAGCATGTTTTCAATTTCAATTTTAAGTTTCTTGAGGTTCTTGATATGCTTGTTAGTGTTGGAAATCATATAAGCGAAGAACAAAATCGTGACAAAGAGTAATTTTTTAGAGTCACGATTGTGTCTCTAATATCACTATCGTGACAAAGGCTTCCCAAATGTGACTTTTTCTACTTGTTTTAAGGTTTAAGGGCATTTTTGGAACCGATTAAAAGGACAAAACCCTAGTAACACCCCAAGACCCTAAGAAACCATTATGACACTATTTAAGAACATTAAGAAGTCTAAAAAATGCAGCAACCTTAGAGATCAAAAAAACGTCCAGGAATTATAGTTTTCCATATCTTTCTCCAAACTGAGGTTTTTCTTCTATTCCTTTTGTTAGATTCCTCAAAATTGTTGTGTAAACTGAATTCCCAGATGTTTATTACATTTATAAGTTTCTAATTTCCAAATTAGGGTTCATTGCAAATATATTTTATGACTTTGATCTTTATTGATTCAATATAAAATTTTGATGTTGTGATAATTGTGCATGGTCATACTTTGACAACAAATCAAGAGAGTGAGTCAAAAGTAATCAGATTAGGTTGTGTAATAAGAGTTGGCGATTTAATAAGTCACGTAATTATCAAATTAAAGATCATTCGAAGAGAGATCTTACGTGAGAACTTGATTATCCACTATATAACTTCAGATCTAATTGAAAACGTCAGGAAGTTTTGTGAATCGAGAGATTGCAAAATTTGAAATTTCATATTCAATTAAGGTAAATTGATTAGGTCTTGAGAGAGAGTAATCAATCCCTTAGGAAATCTAAGATCAACAATACTTAAGTGAAGAAAATAATGAAAGAACAAATCATAAGCTTTCATCCTTGATCAATCTTAATTCAATTTGGCAACTCAGTTGTTATTTGCTTAGTTTATTTAATTGTTTTAATTTTTGTTATTATTTTCACTCAAGTTATATTCTAATACCTTAGGCAAATTTAAGTTTAATTTGTTTTGTCTTGCTCCTTGTGGGATCGATACCTTTTGATACTACAAGATACGATCCGTGTACTTGCGGATATTGAGAGTTTTATTATATATAAAACTTGCTCAACAACATATTGGAAGAGAAACTAAATCAACTAAACATATCGCGAGAGTGAAAAAATTAAATGTGTTGTAAGAACAACAACATTAGACATATTGCATGAGCAACATATAAACTAAACATGTCATGAGAGACATGAGATTAAATTTGTTATGAGGCAATGATAATAGACATTGGAAGAGCAACAGATAAACTAAAGATATCGCTAGAGAAATAAAATTGAAAGTGTTACGAGAGTAATGGGAATAGACATGTTGTAAGAGCAACAAATAAACAAAATGCATCAGAAGATAGACAAGAAATGACATATTACAAGAGCAATAAAATAAACAAAATAAATTGTAAGGATGATAAAGTTGAACATATTACGAGAGTAATGAGATTAGACATATTACAAGAGCAATAGATAAACTAAACATATTGTAAGAAATATGAATTAGACATATTGCAAGAGAACCTAGATAAACTAAACATATTACAAAGGAGAAGAAATTGAATTTGTTGCTAGAGTAGTACATAAACAAAACATATCATGATAACATGTAATGTAGATATATTTTGCTTAGTATTATGTTTTTTATTCAAATAAACTTTAATATTATGTTAGGTAATTATAGAGAAGTTACTTAGGGAAAGACGTTAGCAAAGATTGAAGGGATTTACAAATCAAAATAACACAAAACTTAATTTTGGCTAAGCATGCCCTGATATACAATAAGGTCTTGTTCTTTATTGAACAAAAATAGATGGCAAGAAGATCATATTGTGTGCTAGGTGTGTTCTACATTGAAACATTAGTTAAGAAGACACAACCTACTACATGGTAAAGTTGAAGTTTGTGTGGCATAACAAAAAGAAATAATATGAAACATATTTTATCACAAAAACATATTAGACTCTTTGTTTTAATCTTTAGAATGAATATAGAGAAACATTTTGATATATAACTAAAGATATGATTGTTTTCTAGACCATGTTCATGACAAAAAGACTTATTCAAAAGGATGTGGAAACCTTAATTAAACATGCAAAGTTTAGTTTAATTTTACTTCTTTTCATCTTGTAATTAGGGTTAGAACAATTTAGGGAAAATGAGCCTTAGAATACACTTCTTATAGTCATCTTTAACAACATTCAAGATCAAAATTATTTAACAAAGCATATCAATTCAAAAGATTAAGATCATCATTGTAAGAAACCTTTGAAATGAGCTCTTTTATTCTTTTGTTTATTTTATGATCTCAGGGATGATCAATGGCTAGATTTCTTTATACCTAAAATTAGATGGAACATTAGTAGTGTTAATTACTTGCCTGTTTTTTTAGTTTTGTTTGAATCTATTTAATTTAATTTGGTTTTAATTTTAATCAATCATTCTCTTTTTTGTTGACTATATAATAATATGAACCTTAAAAATAGTAATTACATTATCCTAGTGGGATTGACCTTATCACTTTACTATTGCAAAACAATAGTCAAATGTTCATCCTGTAATAAGAAAAAAAGAATCTTAGACTGACTCACAACACTCTTTGTAAGCAAACTCTAGAGACATACC
Source organism: Erythroxylum rufum (assembly GCA_027478365.1). NCBI lineage: Eukaryota > Viridiplantae > Streptophyta > Magnoliopsida > Malpighiales > Erythroxylaceae > Erythroxylum > Erythroxylum rufum. The sequence continues at coordinate 41,794,171 of JANIHZ010000003.1, read as the reverse complement.
AATTTAAGGAAGAAGAGATGGAAGAGATAAGATTAAACTTGGAATGCATGTGTGAACTCAAATTTTTTTTATAAAATAATAAATCCCATTATTTGTAACATCCCGATACCTATGTGAAGGTCATAATAGTGAATTATGAGAAATTACTAAGAAATTAGGTTTAAGTTAAATATGACATGCACATTTTTACACATTAATATAATTGTAAATGCATTCATTGACATTTTTCGGGTATAATTGAGTTATTAATGCGATTAAAATATGAATTGTGGATTATTTGTGGTAAAAATTTATTTGGAGAATATTATGATTATTTCACAATTTATGGTGAATTTTAAGAAAAATATTGAAATTTGGATCAATCCTAATGTGACACGTGGACTAGTTAAATATTGACATATGGTTTACATGTGTGGTGATAAGTGGCAAAATTGAACAGTGACAAGTGTAAGACATGCAAGATAGCCACGTAGTGTAAGGATTCGATATAGTTTATTCCTCTGTTGTCTGTTTCTCCACCGAAAACACCATCATCAAAACACTCTTCTGGTTATCCATCACCGAATAGCAAATTGTTATTCTTTTTGTGTGTAACTGATTCACCCTTACTACTGGAGACTTTGTTGAAGCAAGGAAGTGATTTTTAATGATGTTTTACTATGTAAATGAATACGTGCATGAGGTTAGAGAAGTGTAGTTTCGGTGATGAATGAATTAGATAATGGATTTGTGAAATAGGAATTGTTCAGAAAAGTATGAAATAGGTCCCGTTGTTATATTGAAATGGATATGCAAAAGTGCTGGAAAGTTGGTGTAAAATTATATACTTTGTTTTGGTTTAGAGAAATCCGAATATGGTGATTTGTACTATTCATGCGTGAATTTTTAGAGTGTTATAGAGATGGATTTAAATGAGTTTAATGAATATAAATGAAGATGTTGATGAGGACGTAGTATAGAGTTGATTAAATGATAAATTTATGATGAAATGAAAGAGTAGAAATAGAAGAAAATGCATCAGATGAAAGTAGAAAGAGAAATAACACGTAAAAAATGGAAGTCGTAGGAATGAGAATTGAATCTTGATGTTTAAGTGTGAATGATAATTGGTTGTTTTTATTATTTTCTAGATCTATTTTGTTATTGTTTTTACATTAACTGTTGTGGAATTTCATTAGTTTTTGGTGAAATTGTACTGCTCTGGTTTTTCTTTGATTTTTGCAGGTTTATAAACTCACATGGTCTAACCGTGTGAGTTTACACGGCCCGTGTAAGTTGAAGCCGGAAGCACACAAATTCACACGTAAGTTACACGGGCAGACCCTGTGAATTCACACGGCCTGTGTAATTTGAAGTTAGTTGCGCACAATTTCGTCTGAATGTTACACAGGCGGGCTGTGTGATTTTACACGGCCCATGTGAGGCAGTTATTTTCGACGGTTGCAGAGTTTATAAGAGGGGAACGACAGAAAAGAAGGGCGGTTTTTTTTTAAGGGGAAAATTGACGACTTTTACAGGGAAAAGGGGAGATCGAGAAGGAAAGAGGGGGAACAAAGATCAACAAAGAGAAATTTGGAGATTGAGAGATCAAGATCCAAGGCAAAATTGGAGTTCCTTTTTCTTCTTTTTTCTATTTTCTATTTCATCCTTCATGTTAATGTTATTAGTTCATTTTGCATTTATGATTAATTCAGTTATGGACCTCTAGATTTCTTATTTCTAGGATGTTTGTTTCAATTTAGAAATTATGTATTAAACCTTATGATTTATTTCTAGTTTCAATGTTGATTAAATTTCAGTAAAGTTATTTTGTTGATCTGATCTTTCTAATCTAGGGTTTTGAATTGAATATTGATGGTGTTAAACTAAGTACTGAAAAGTGATGTTTAATATCTGAAATGCTAGATTAGATCTAATTGAATGAACATCTAGAAATAGATTTCTTCGTTAAAAGTGCGGTAAGAATCCAGAGTTGGTAATTGGGTTGAATTTGGTTTTTAATCTAAGAAATTGGTTTAAAAATTGAAATCAATACGTTGATTACTTCGAAAGAATTGATTAACAGCAGTTAGTTAATGTACAAGATCAGCAATTTATTTCATAAGGAAGTACATGATTTCTTCGTTAGAATTAATTCCTAACAATTATCGTACATTGCAATTTCCTTAACAACATAACTTTCTTAATTAATTGCTTAGCAAATTTAGGAGGTATAAATTTAGTAATTTAACCTAGTCCTTGTGGATCGACACTTGATTACTGCAACTAAACCTGTGCACTTGCAGAGCCTATCAGTGAACTTTGGATTTTTTATTTGTTTTGTGTTGTTGAGCTAAAATGAAGTTAAAAGAATTAGTTTAAATGTCATTTGAATTAATTGAAGAAGACTGAAGTGAAGAATAAAAATCTATAAAATTACAGTAGAGAGAGGAAGTTTCGAATTTTTAGTGTTTGAATGGTACACTTGAATTTAATTTGTTTAGAGTTTATATTGGAGTTAGAAATGCAGTATAGATGATTTAGAAGTGTGTAAATCTGAAATAAAAGAAAAATAGAAGGAGAAGAAGAAGAGAAATAATCGGTAAAGAAGAGAAGGAAGCACGATCGTGCTTAACTTCGCTGTTAAGGGTCGCGAATCGCGACTTCACAAGTCCAGGTGGAGAATCACGATCGTGCGAACACACGATCGCGAGTTTCAACTTTTGTTTGTTTCTGAACATCCTTTGGTATTTTTGTTATAACTTCTTCACTCGATATCCAAATGACTTGATTCTTAAACTATTAGATTTGAAACACATTGTCCTTCATCTCCACCAAAAATTATAACCATTTGAAACGAAATAATTGTTGAATTTAAGATGAACATGTTGAGGAATACTGAAATTTGATAATTGGTATGATTTCACTGAACATACTTTGGTATTTTGATTATATTTTGATCAGTAGGTATCCAAATGGAATGATTCTTAATTTAAATTGAATTAGAGATATATGGCTACAAATTGTCTGAAGAGATCAAATTTTAATTCTATCTCTAAGAACTTCAGAATCTAACTCGAAGTTAAATATAGAGTACAATTTTAGTTTATGAACGGTCCCAAATAATTGGAGTATAACTTTTAGGTTTCTAAACCAAATTGTATGATCTTGGTATCATTAAGAACTTAAGACATTGGAGAACAATTTTCTAGAAGAAAGTGTTGTCTAATTATGTCATTTATCTTATCAGAATGACGATGCAAAGTTGACCTGAAAGCATGTTGGTGGAAAACTAAAATGGTCATTTGATATGCACAGGCATGAGTTAAAATCTCACACCCGTGACTGATTTATTTTGGATTACACAACCGTGACTTTTCTTGGTTATTATGCACGGGCGTGTGTGATGTTGCATGTTGCATACCCGTGACTTGGTTATTGTGGAATGCAACTTACAAAGGTTTTGATACATGAAAGATATGGTGATAAGAATTACAATAAGATACCCAGGATCGTCATTGAACATGCATTGTGCATATTTGCTATACATAGATGTGTATAAAGGAATATTTATACATTTGTGCAAAAGTGTGATATATGTCTATGTGTTTTTTATGAAATAGAGGAGCACATTGGACGTCAGTCAGACATTGTCGGACCATCCAGGCAATAGCATATTTGAGCGTACTGTAAGGCAACCTAGATGATTTTCCTAGGATTGATTGAATTTGTTTCACTTCCAATTATGAACTATTTGTGATTTATTATGAATTCCGGACTTATAGTCCGAGGAGTTTAATATTTGAGAAATGATCGGAAATATTCTGATTGCTGTGAAATTCTAAATGATCTTTGTGTTCTCAACGAAAGTTGAATGCCGGACTTAGGTTCGACGACTTTGAGATTCTGACTATGCATCATATGTGACTGTTATACATTACGTATTCTGAATTTGATGTATTTCATAAAATGCATGTTCAGATAAAAGCGTTGTGATCGGAGTAGCCAGTATGAAAACACTTGCACATAGAGCTTTGCTCCGTGATTTCTGTTTCTGCACGTAGACCTTTGCTCCGTAATTTCTGATTCTGACTGAGCCCAATGGGCCAGTATCTATATATGTATGTGAAAGGCACACGATCATAACAATAATAACGAACCTGGAGTCTCATATGCATCTATAATTGTATATATCTGTTCTAATTCGCAATGATTATATGATGTGCCATGTTAATGTGAGTATTTGGAACATACATGTTCTGAATGAATATATGAGAGATCTGTGATTTTGTGTATTTGACCTGGGTGAAATCATTAGTGATGGTTCACTTATTGAGTTCGCAAAACTCATGAAAAATTACAATGTGACTTTTCAGGTATGAGACAGGAGACCTAGTTTCTTTAACCGAATTAGAGGAACATTTTGGACTTAGTTATGGCTCAGAGGTCTGTCAGCTGACATCAGAAGAATTGTAATTTTGTATTTTGTAGTTTCTTGTCTAGAACTCGTATAAGGATTGTAAAATACAGTGAAAGCTTTTGCCAATGAATGCAATAAATGGTTTTAATTTTGATGACTTTTAATTATATTAGATGATGCCATGTGTAAGTTGGATACGTGTTTTGCTCTAACATACCATTATCATAAATTATGTACTTGAATGTTCTTGGATGTTCGGGTATATACTCTATTATATTGGTTGAATCAACTGTAAAAGGATCTGGCTTTAAGAGAACTAAGTAGGCTAGACCCCAATATAACTCAAAGTCCATTATAGGAAACTCACATATGGATTAAGTTCGCTACTTGGGATATACTTCATTTAGAGTTCAAATGGATCTCTTTCAATTAGAAAACCCCCATCTACTTGTCTTAAGCATATAAGTACGATGAAAGCATTTCAGTTAGCTCAAAGTGAACAGAAGAAGGGATATAGTTACTCCAAGGTTTTTATTCCACTTGATGCTTTTACCCTAAAGATAAAACTAGTAGGGCTTACAACTTGTTTATAATTGTAAAGGAGAACTACTAGTAGATTTATTAGCCTTACCCAAAAAATGGCATAACAACAAAAGAAATTTGAGCAGGATATGTTTAACACAAGTAGTGAGAAGTTTAGGATAGTAGTCTTCTATTAAGATGATAATGAAAATTACAGTTAATTGGAAGAAAGGGCAACTAATGGTATCAAGTTGCACTGATTTGAAAAAGATAAAGATGGAGGGTTGCCATAATTAAAATAGAATAAAAACGGTATCTCTAACAATGAAAAAAAAAGTCACCAAGAGTTCACACAGTGAGCTATGCAAAAAAATTGTTATAAAAAAAGCTAATTGTTTAATCATGTGAAGAAAAGAAAATAAAATTAATGACACGAATAAAAGGAGGTAACCATATGCTTTCATAATTGATCTCAATGCAACTATTGACTTTACTTATGTACTTAAAAAGAGGAGAAAAGTAGATAATTTTTGAAATTGACATATGAGAATATTGAAGATTCCTTATTAACTTTATTTTTATGCATACTTTGATGAGAACTTAGTATGTATGATAGAGGTGAATGATGCTTATTCATTTTTTTCCTTTTGATTCTTATATCCTCATATAATGTTAAGAAAACGAGAGAAAGAGTGGTGAAATTGAAACTTAATAAATAAATGATACATGAATTATATGCTTGACATTAGGGAAGCATATTCATAACTATTGTATTTCTACTTGCAATATCACCAAAATATTTTATCGTCATCAAATAAGGAGAGATTATTAAACCAAATGAGGTTCTAACATATTATTTTGACTATAACAAAACAAGTTTTGTGATGTTGATAACTCAAACATAATAGAAGCAAGTAACATGTGAAAATTTAAGTTCATTGAAAGAGTAAAGTAATTAAATTAGCTAATTAAATTAACTATGCAATCAAAGGATGGACATTGGGGACAAGGAAAAGGTGTATGAATCAAGAGAAAAATATTAAAAATAACAAAAAGGTGCATGAATAAAGAGATGTTCAAAACAAGTTAAGTGAAGAACAAATGATAAGAACGCATAAGTTATTTCATTTGTAAGAAATCAATGAATTTGTTGTAACTTATATCTTGATTATCTCAACATTCTATGGAGACCTTCAATGTGATCATTGCCAGAACTAAGCCAGGAGTACCAAATCGGCTACTTATTAAAACAACTTTTATTACCACCATCTATTCCAAATGGAGGGAAAGAAATAGGAAATTGTAAATATCAGATAGCATAAAACATTGTCAATTGGATTCGAGCACCTTTCATAGCCAGCAACAAACAAAGCTCACTTAGCCATGATTTGAAGACTACTTGGATGTTGTAATTCAATATCTTTTATATTTTCTTCTTTAATGTACTCTTGTAATCTCAGATTGCGCTGAATTGTGGACCGATACTACGACTCGTTGTAATGTTGTGTTGTAGCTTTTGCTATTATTAGTACAATTTCTTTCATTTTTCCAAAAAAAAAAAACCTAGGGGCTTAAACATTACATGCTTATTTATACTTAGAATAACACAAAGGTTACATATGAACAAAAAAAGACAATAGAGAATTCCCAAAAGTGTCCACAAACTAAAAGTTTTTTAGCCTAACAATTATAAATCTTTGCTTGCACATTCCATTCATATTTTTTTATATTGTTGTTATGATTATTTTGTGGTTTTCTCATATGAATTGTTATAATCATACATTAGCTAGACAATTGATTCAGTGAATTTTGAAAAGGCAAAAAAAAAAAAAAAAACACATACGCAATTCACACATCTGTTATGTCCTGAAAGTTCACGTCAGAAGGATGCAATGGAAGCTATAGCTTAAATGTCACTGCATCAGAGATAGAATATTTCTCCGCACTGACTTGATAAATGAAATTAACTGGCTAAAAAATTTTAAATATCCATTAAGAGGTTCTATAGTGAGAATGCAGAGTTGTATCACAATAAAAATAGAAAACAACTCTACGGCAATAAGTATAAATTGGCAAATATGGCAAATAGAGGGAACTACAAAGGTAACAGTGTTGGGATCAAAACCTCTAACCTTCACTGAGCAAAATGTTCATGGACAAGGGTACACAAAGTACCAAATTTCATACATTTTTCCAAACAAGTGCCCATATTTCATAGTTCTACAATCGAGTATCAAAAAGGAGGAAAATTCAACAAATCAATCTAAAGTTAGACAGTTCGATTGGAATTTAAATTGCAGAAAGAATTGTTAACTAATGATCTGCTTCAATAGGCAGAGCTGGAGTGACATAGGAATTGGTACGCGTATGGCAGACAAGTGATATATTTCACCATCAAAAATTTTGTAGTTCATCATGCAACAAGACCACTACCATCTCAATGTATGAAAAAATTTGTAGTTCATCATGCAACAAGACCACTACCATCTCAATGTATCACACTCAGATCATTAATTAACAATTATATCTGCTAGGTGATCAAACTTTAAATGAAAATGCTTATCTTTGCATTGATTCATTATACTTTTTCTTTTGTTTTGGTACTAAATTGTAAACTTATGCATATAAATATTTGTTTGCAAGAACGTACAAATTCTGGAGACTGCCTAAAAGTTTTCTAAGCACCTGTCCCATACCAAATCTTCTCTTCTTTTAGACTTGCAAGGATATCACAAGAGAAGCATGTGGATCGATGCCATTTCAATATAAGAGTAGACAGATTTTAACTTTCTATTGTATCACCAAAACATTCAGGTAATGACTAATTGAAACTTCTAGAGTACTTTAGGGAAGTTTATGCAAATTACATCTATAAAAACAAGTGACAAGTATTGAACCACAAAAAGGTTAATGCCCTCTCAGAAAAAGATGAATACGTAGAACATGGGCAGTGTAGGATAACAAGAGGCATCTTTAACTCCGCTAGGACTCAGGTTCTTCAAGTCTTAAATTCTAGTCCACTATCTATATTGGATAACTTAGCAGCGGCATCGTTGCAGTTATCATCACTTTCCAGAATATTATCTCTTAGTTTAGGAGCTGCACAAAGGAAAACATTGACTCAATGTGCTCTTCTCCATCATAAAAAGACTACGAACAACAGATTTGCAGACTTCAGTATATATACTTAGGACAGAGAAGCAACATAGTTGAAAATAATGAATAGCACCAGTTAAAAGTTTGATGGTATGCAATTCATGGCATATCCGACTCAAAACCATACATGGAAGGATCCCAAATGTTTAACGTTTGTAGAAAACGAAGAAGGCCCTGCCTATAAATAAATCTCAACAACAATCTTGCAATCCATTAATTCATTATCCTGAAGAAAATGAACATAAACCAATTGAATCTACGAATAGAATAGGACTACAGAAAGTTCAACACTCATTATCACCAACCTCGTCAATCGTCCATCTGTTGGAGTTCAGCCTTCAACTGCTCAATCTTGAGCCCCATAGACCTCTGTAAAGCTGCTTTCTCGCTCTCTGACAATTTCGCCAATAGAGCGTTGAACATGTCAAGGACTTCCTTCACTGCAACTCTTGCACATTCAGCCTCCTCATTGAAATACACAGTTTCCTTCGACTCTAAAGCCATCTCTATCTCCTCTCTTGCCTCTGCAAATTTGAGGTTTATCATGTCCACCTCTTTGTTCACGTCCAATTCAGGCGCCGACTCACCCCCCGATTGATTACTAAGTCGCCTGCAAATCTGAGTGGGGGAAGTTATTTGAGTGCTCTGGGCAAATGGGTACGTCAAAGTTTGGAACTGTAAGGTGGGTGCTTGGAGAAATTTCATGCTAGGAAATCGAACTGAACTAGAAAGGAAATGAATAGAAGTTGGTAATAGTGGCTCAAGAGAAAAGTGATTTACGGGATTTTGGGAACATTGAAACTGGTGTTTCAAGATCAAGTTTTTAATTAGGCAGATTTGTGATCTTCTACTCATTGTTTGCGCTGCTTCAATTATCCAAGCAACAGCCAACAAAAGAAAGGGACGCCGACGCAGGACAATAGGAGAATGGGGTTTATGTAGCTGTAAACCCCAACCCTTCCTGGGTTGTAGCAGTCAAGGTACTAACAACTTTGTTGTAAAGATTGAAATATCACGGGGTGTCCACGAGGTGTCCTAGCTTAAGTGAGACGTAGGATTGAACTACTCTTATTTATGCTATCGATAAAAATTTAGAGTAAGAGTTTTACCTTCTCTCTTAAGAATATACAATAATTTAAGCAAGAATTAGTTTCGATACGAATGATTTAATGTATTTTTTTTTATGATTGAGATCCTTCTAAAATATTTTATTAAAAATTAAAAAAAGAAAAAGATTGAAATATCAACTTTTTACTTCATTATCACGTGAATAATCAATTTATTCAAATTTTTATATGAATACATAGTTCTCTAATAAATAAATATAAAATATTTCAATCTTTTAAAAATTAAAAAGTGAATCTACATATTGATCTATTCTTAGATTTATTTTTTAAATAGTTATTGCAAGTATTTCTTTAAGTTAAAAATTGCATTACGGATTATACAACTCAAAATTTACAAGAAGTCAGTAGTAAAAGCAAAGTCTAAATTTTAACATTATGATATCATAGGGACTTAACATCTTGTGTTCCTCTTTTCTATATCCTGTAAATACAAGATCCTACGCATAACATGTACACTTCTTTGTCTTCCTTCTTGGTACTTCTTTGCTACTGAATCAGTCCAGGAGCAATAAATAATTTTGTCATCTTATGTTTATGAGGCATAATTGCTCAATCTCTTTCCATATCCATGCCATATAAGCAGATTCAAGATTTCAATATCTTCCTTACAAAGGAAGCATCTATTTGGGGTGTAAAGAAACTTGATTTGTCCTTTGTAGCTAGCCGTTATTTCATAGCCAACCATAAAAGAAAAGAAACCTTAGGGAGCAACTTTTTATTCCATACCATTTTGTACAAGCTTAACTTTTCACCTCTTTCCTTGAAAAACTCCCTAACGGACGTGTTTGTAAAAAAAAAGTTGGTTGAATTTGGAATCCATATCGTATTCTTGTCTTGGGTTTAGGTTATAGTTAGAGAGAGCCCGTAATAAATTTGGTGGGATATTATGCCACTGATTGCCCCTAATCTATTCTTTCACCTTATCATTATCAAGATATTGTATATGACTCCGTAAGTTAGATTGAATTAATGGACCCTCTCTAACCCAATTGTCATGAAGTATTGACGCTGTTTGACCATTACCTATTATGTATTTTATGTGCATTGAAAGGTTCTCTCATAGCCTTAACAATTGTATCATAAACGCTAGAATAACTTGGATAAACCTACACTTCCCAGAAGCTCCTCCCCTTAGAAAATAAGCATACCTTATTGCATAAACTGATTGAAATGACTCCCAATCCCCCCTCCTCTTTAGGTTTGCTGACTTCCTTCCTACTGCATTGACCCTATTAGTTCTTCTCCCACCCCATAGGAAATTATAAATCAATCTTTCCAAGGATTTTTTTTTTGAAAAATGAAATTGAATTAAACTAATAATGGCAAAACTAGTTGAAAATACAAAAGCTCTCAAAATGAGAGTTCCATAATCAAATGTAGGACGCTTTGCTAGTTAACATCCCCTGATTGTTACAAAACACACCCTAACTAATGCTCCATATATCCATACATTTTGAATCTAAGGATAGCTTATCACTAAGGGTGTTGATGTGAAGTCTGATGGCAGTCTTTCCAAAGATTTGATTAAACCTTTTGAGAGGAATATGTGAGCTAACTAGTATACTTACAACTAACTCAAAATTGACTTAATCAAAACAAGCATGCTAGTCAAAGACAAATCTTTGTTACACCAATTACTCAACGTATTTTGCACTCTTTCTACAAGTGGGACATTCTCCCTATAATGCAACCTCTTTATGCATAAGGGATCCAAAGATAGGTGAAAGGTGGCGCTTTGACTTGTAGTACTGAAATCATTAAAATCCAAATTGTCATTTTTTATGCTCTCCTAGATATTATTAGATGGATTGTGTTCTAATTCACCTCCAAACCTAATAGATCTTTGAAAAGGTTTAGAGTAGTCATTAAGATATTAATAGACTTATCATAACCCTTGGAGGAAAAAAAATAGATCATCTATAAAGGAGAGGCTAAATAGGCTAACCTCTTTATATTTGCTATAAAAGCAGAAGCTGAGGTTTAGAGAAATATGATGCTTAACCAATTTGATTAGAATATTCTTACATAATATGAAGAGATAAGTGGAAGGATCCCTTTACCTCCTTTAAAGAGATTTTTGTGTTTTCCATTCATTATTAAGCTAAATGAAGTTAAAGTTATGCATTTCTTGATCCACCCTTTAAATTTCCCCAAAAAGCCAAAAACTTCCAACACTTGCAATATAAAATCCCAACTTAGGAAGTCATATGCCTTGTTAAAATTCACTTTCATTGCATAATTCATAGGGGATTTTTTTTTCCTTGAATAGCCTTTAAAGAGGTTTTAGGTTATTAAGACATTATCTCATATTTGTCTGCCCTATAGAAATGCACCTGTGAATCATTTACCACCTAGTTTAGCACTTTCCTAGCTTAGAAGTTAATAATTTTGTATAGGAAACTATAAAATGGGTTTTGAGTTTTATACTCTCCTAAAGAGATAGGATTATAGGACTTAGTAATTAATCATATAAAAGTATTATTTATCTCTTTAAGAATTTTGCCATTCTATAAGAATTCTATAGTTGTATCTGTCACTAAATCCTTGATCCATGGCCATGCCTTTTGGAAAAAAATAAACATTCATTCCATCCAGGCTAGGAGCTTTGGATGGGTTAATTCAAAAACTACCCTCTCCACTTCTTGCAGTATGAATGTGCTGCATCTTTCTAATCATAACTGATCTAGTTTCTAATAAAAGACCTGAGAAGCGAGACTAAGGAGCTACTTTTGCAACTAGTATAAATTGATTATTAGAAGAACTTATAAGCCTCTCCTTTAGTTCTTCTTGAGAGGAAATGAGCTTTTTATTTCTTTCTCTTAAGGAACTTTCATTTAGTATGCATGTTATAGAAATAATTGGTGGATGGCTTAAGGTTGAAGCACTCTCAAACACTGCCTTAGTATCTAGATATTCATCTAGCTACTCTCCATTCATTAAGGCTTTATCGAACTTTTTCAATAGGTGCCATCTAGATGCCTGTTTTTTACTCCAAGAGAAGAAGCATCCCTCAATTTTTAGATTTGTGACACCTATCCTTTAAACACATTTCTTAAAACCATTTATAAAATTCCTTAACCCCATGTTTCCCTCAACTTCATCTCTATATAAAGTGCTATTGAAATCTCTAATTATTATCTAAAGGCCTTAGATTTTATAATGAATACTAACCAAATTCTTTCATAAGTATTTTATTCATAAAGTGAAATTGGAACCCATAAGCAATAGTTATATTTGCTTTATAATCCCCTTGGAGATAGTTAGTAGAGATATGAATTAGTTAATCAATTGATTCCAGTAAAATTACCTTAACCTTCCTCGGATCATAAGTCAGTACAATGCATCCATAGTGATGATGTTGGTGATTTGACAAAAAATTCCATCAACCTTTTAAAATCTTCAACTTGAAGACATTATCTAGACTTGGCTTACTTTCTAATAGTCTTAATATAGCTCGCTTATTAGTATACATAAAATTCCTAAGGGTTAGTTGTTTATTAAATAAATTTATAACCCGAATATTCTATGTGATAATCGACATCAAATTTAAGTTTTGGCTTTAGAGCCTTTATCCTTTCTCTTCCTAAATGACCTCATCCTTTCATACTTTAAAAACTATCCATCTTTTGCTCTACTATTTAGTTATGAGACTTGTCTTTCCATCATTTAGGTGTCTCTTGACCCATTTCTAAAGTGTATTTTTCTCCAATTTGTGGATTATCTCCTTCTATCCTTACTTTTTTATAAGTGATTTTTTTCCTCTCTTAATTTTCACCTCTCCTATTGGTAGCATCTCCATAAGAGCTTCCTACCCTAGATTATTTCATCTGTCTTCTCTTGAACCTCTTCATTGGGTCTTTCCATTTGTTAAGCCTCTATTCTCCTCACCTCTATGTAATTCCTTATTATAAACTTCTTCTCTGCGGTTACCCATTATTCACCTTATTTTTTTGAGTTAGGCTTCCATTAGTAAGTTAATGTAACTGAATCCTTATGTAGGTTCTCCTCCTTACCTAATCTTATCAGGGAAATTGTGTCCATGAGCTCCTTCACTAGATCAACACTTATATATAACTTAGCATAACCCACTCTTCTTCTCTTAGTTGTTGTTTCCTCCATATGATAGGTTTCCAGATGTACCTAGATAGTAGAGAGGTTGTTTTTGACAGACCCATAAAAGAAAAGGTTTTTAAAGATAGTTGGCATAAAACAATAGCCAAATACATAAACAAATAACTGCATAAATAAATAATCAAAATAAAATTCATCAACTAATATTCTAATGGAACATTATGGATGTTAACATAAATAGGTATAGTCTCATTCTTGATCCTTTCTAAGTTGATTCTTTGCCTCTAGAATTGTAAAAAGATTAGTAAGATGTAGATGTGTTATGACCTTACTTCTACTTTTTCCTTTTCTTGCTTTTTTGAGGAAAACTTAAAGAGGATATGGTTATGTTTTAACAATAAAACCTCATGTAATCCTTTTAACCTCCACACTTTCTAAACCTAAGTATTAAGAAATGGGAACATAAGTCTCCTTCTTAAATAGAAGCCTATCAATGTTAAGGACCAAGCTTTTTCTCTTTCCTTCAATACCTCTATATTTGGAAAAAAAAATCATATCATTCCCCCAGGCTAGTAGGAGGGCATTATATGGAGGCTCTTGAAGATTCACTTACAACTTGTTTCCAACTTAGCCTCAAGTTGGCTAGGTGAGGGACTAGGAAATTAGCTACATGTTTAGCAAAATTATCTTGTGAAAAGATGTTTAGCGAAGTCATCTGGTAAGAGGCTAGGTTCAGAAGTTTGCTTAGAGTGGAGGGGTGGGAAGGTAATTTGATGATGGGACTTTTCGGCTGAGGCTGAAACTTTAAGGACTTTTGGGATGAGATTAAAACTCTATCCTTTATTATTCAGAAAAGAAAATGACATGCTATAGTAAATTGAAGATTAAAAAATCATTTCCAAAATCAATAGGAAAATGAAAGGCAAGAAGTCTTAAAGTTAGAGAGTTACTAAACTACCCTTAGCTAAGGTTAGCCAGAGTACTTGTAACTAGCGAGAGGGAGAACATAAGAGAAGGAAATGATAAAGAATGAAAAACTTACGGGAAAAAAAAACACTCAACTCTATCAAGCCAACACAATTGAGCATGGATGTAAAATAAGGAAGGAATAGGAAATTGAAAGAACTTAACTAAAGGAAGAATGAGAAAAAGTTAATAGCTTGGAAATGAAGAGCAAAAACCTTAAAATTCCTAGTGAGAAGTTAGAGCCTCTCGTACTAGTCATTTTCTCCTTATTATTCCTGTTGGTTCTTAGTTGCTTACTATTGTAAATATTATTGTTGATAACTTAAAAAGAAACCTACCCCACAAGTAAAAGGAGCCCTAAATATGAATGCCTAGCAAATGTTTAGGTAGAGAATTCATGGATGGCAGAATTCTAGATCATGGTATATGTACACATTAGAAGTGAGTAACGAACACAATGGAGAAACATAGATAAGTGGTCTAAAAGTTAGGAAGTTATAAGAGAGATACTTATGAAGTTAAAACAATAATGGCAAGAAGTTAACTAGAATGTAGGAAGTGGGGAAAAATGCCTGGAGGTAAGAAGACTAAATAAATGCACCAGCGCCATGATAAAAGCACATGACATAACCTCAAATACCTATAAAAAAAATAATCAGTCCATTATAAAACACTTTGTTATTATTTTTCCAGTTTTCTTTACATTGTGTATTCATTTCCATTATCTCAAATTCCATTTGAATTTTGTAATTTTCCTTTGTTTAAATTTCTTATTTCGACACATTTTAGCATCTTTATAGTTTAGAATTTTCCATTTTAATTTTTTTGAAGCCCAATGATATCGTTAATAAGAATTTAGGTATAAATTTTGGGAGGAATTCTCCCTTGCATGCCTAAATTTTAAAGTGACGGCAATAATTTGGCATACCTGATGGGACCCAATATCATGTTCAAGGAATGGAAAATCACTATATCTTCAGCGTTGGAGTAAAAAGTCACTAATGTAGTAAGGAATGAAGGTTTTGTATCTCAAATTATTGAAATTCTTGAGAAGGTAGACTCTTCTTTTGGTAACTCTCCTACTAGTGAGAATATAAACGAAATGATGTTGTCTACAAGAATGAAGTTCATAACTAATGTTCAACTTAGTCTCTGCTGTTGAAGCAATCACGATATCGATAGAGAAGGTTGACAAACTTTTTATTGCTTTACTATACATTATTAGGCAAAATTCTGCTACCTTAGATTAAGAGATCTTTGAAGGACTCTACGGCATCCTGCTCTAAATGTGAAGGAAGTTGACAAATGTTGTTGCCTTCTAGTTTCTTCTTCCATAGATGAAAGATACCCTCCACATAAGAGAGAGTATGTTCATGTGGCACCTATATGCATTAATTATAGAAATGGTAGAATTCTTCTCTTTTTAGTCTATAAAGGCAATTACCAACTAAAAATATACTTGAAGTTAAATAAGTACCAAAAATACTATAAATCTATTAAATAACAAGCAAAAAGACTAAATATGGGTATATTAATATGGTCAACTAATCGTTTATCAGTAGCTTTGCAAGGATTAATCATAGAAATGCAAAAAACAAAGTTTGTTTAAGATGAATTAGATGCATTCCCAAGATTGATCACTTTTTTTACATGTTATTAAAGATGGAATATGCTTAACACATAAAGAAAAAGGTTTATAAGATGTCCAAAAACCTTGGAAATATAATGTAATCGACAATAATGCCATAATGGTGTCAAACGCTGATCATACACTATATTGATGAGTTTTGCAACATAGAAGCAAATTGGCATTGGTGTAATACTTATGACTAGTGCCAAACTCATCAATATTCACATTTTTTTAAATTTCTAAAAGGTAATTGTCACTAATGTTAAAGTTGGAAAGGCAAAAGAGTCATGTTATTTGGTTTTAGAATTTCATTTTTTCTATTTGGATAAAGATTGGACTTTTTCAAAATTATTTAGTTATTCCTAATCAAATTATGATAATGCAAATGTTCTTTTCCCTTTAAGACTCTAGTTTTATGAACTTTATGTCTAATAAAGGTTATCTTATTGATGTAATGTAGGTTTGAATAAGAACTTAATATCAACTTATTAAGGCAACTTACAGCAATCAAAATCCACTTAAATTTGGTTTTAATTGGCTTATTTGATAGGTCCGAGTTTTCTTTACTTTACTTTGAAGACAATCTTAGGGTTTTAATTCTTTATAATCCATATTTTAGATGATTTCCAACCTAAGGTCAACATTAATTATTTGGTATCAAAACTTTGGATCTTAAATTTAGTTGTTATCTGTCCTTTAAGCATTTTTTTTCTTTCTTTGTAGTTATGTCGTGTGCTTCATCTTCCATCCTACCCAATTCTTTCTATTTGCAATTCTTTCAATTCAAAAGTCACTTTATGCATTCCTCTTCAATTAAAGTTATTCCATATTCATTTTTCTCTTGTGCTTTTTAGGTTAGTCTACATCCTATATACATAAAACAGAAAACAACATTAGAAAAAATAAAAAAAATTAGAATCAAAATTTAAATCTTATAGATTTTGCAACTTGGTTATAAAGTGCTCTAGAGTGCCATAAAATTAGAATAAAAAAGTGTTCTGGTGTGCCACAAAATTTGATGAAATTAGTGGTGATAAGAGGTAGATGGAAGGCTTGATGAAATTGGTTGCAGTAGGTCATTGGCGGTGATCGGAGCTAGCTAGTGGTCCTAAAAACTTTAAATTGATGGTATTGATGACATAAAGTTACAACAGACAGTAGCAAAATGTGAGCAATTAAACAAAGTCATAGATGAGTGGAGCAAGTTCTGATATGGATATAGACGGTTGGCGATGAGAGCTTAGAGAAATCAAGTAGTAGGTAGTGATGGCAGCTAGTAGTTGTCATTTATTATACACCCTTAAAGCAGCTATGCAGTGGTTGTGAGCTGACTATTGGAGAAGAACAGGAGGTGGCAATGTTGGTGACGATGACGCGAGTTGGTCACTACAAGTGATGGTAGCAATGATAGCTTAAGGTGTTAGCATCTAAGGTTTTCTTAATTGGTATGTAGGGTAGAAAAATTGTATATTCACTATGCACTATTGTTCTTAATCCATGTTAAAGATTCAGTAACAAAGTTTTAGAGATACGTCAATATCATGTAGAAAATAAAAGGTATTGACATTTTAAGTTGAATCATGTCTCATAAACTTTGATGAAAACATGTAAGATGTATGTCAACATTATGATAACAAGATGCAAAAGGTTCTATAAAGTAGAGGAAGGATTAGTACCTTGATGAATGTTTTCATTTAATTTAGCCTAGTAAAAGCATAAATATGGACTACAATTGGTGCCTTTCTATAGATGATAGTTGTTATTAGAAGAAAAATGATTACATAAAAGGCAGATAAGAAATAGATTTTTAAGTAAAGTAGTTGATTCAATTCTATACGAATAGTTTGTATCTATTGAATCAAGGGAGGTCTATGCTTAGCATAAGTGACAAGAATACAAAGTTAGATAACTAAGACTGTCATATGAAACTTGTGAAACTTATTAAGTTAAAGAAAAATCAAATCAACCTTTAATGAAATAAAGATGATGGTATTGAATTTTTAAATTTTATAGATGTGATGTATGGGATACTATAACAATTCATAAAAAGATTATACTTTTATTTCCTTAAAATACTAATGAATTTATATGGTAAGGTCATATGTACTAAATGAAATATTGATCTAAAATCTTGAAAAAGTTCAAATTGTTTAGATGTGGTGAGATATAAATTTTTCGATTATCTATAGGGAATGAGATTATCTAATGAAAACCTTCACAACTAAATTACATATTAGTATAGATTTGTGTAAGCAATATTTATTTCTTCTATATTATGCCTAGTACTATAACTTACCCTCGAAAGTTCCAATTAAATTAATTAGTAATATTTGATATTAAATATGAAACACTAAGCCTTTTAAAGAGTCAAAGTAAATGATTTAGGGATGTGATGCTTAGTTGGAGCATATATCATCCACTAAGTTTAGAACTAAATCTGTTGGACCCCAAAATTTTTTTATTATTTTATTAAGCATGATCTAAATAATTTTGTGGTCTTGTTAGATAATTTGTTTTATTTGGAGTTTAATTATGCCAAGGTTAGAATTAAATCAATGTATGGTTAAGGTAGTAACTTATGGCCTAAAGTAGGGGTAGTTGGATTAAATGAAAGAAAGGGTAGTATTGGAAGACCACTTAAGTCTAAAGGTTATAAGGCTTTTGTTGGAGGGCATAAGGGTCTTTTTATAAGCTTAAAGAGTAGAAATTAGAAGAAGAAATGGTTGGCTTGTGAGGAAGAGAAGAAGCATCGTGGGAATAGAGAAAAGAAGAGGAAAGTTTAGGGTTTTTGGAGATTTTGAAGAACTTGAAGACCTTGAGGCTTAAACAAGTAAGTATAAGCATTAATTGGATGAATGAACCATGTTTAGTGATAGTTAGGAGTGAAGAATGGGGTTGAATGTGGGTAGGAAGAAGTTGTTGAATGGTATATGAAAATGGTGAAATCTTCTAGGGTTAACAATTATATTGTGTTTATAAATGATTTTTGGTTGGAATGAGCTTAGAAATGAAGTAAGAATGATGATTTAAGGTTAAGATAGGTTGTATGTGAAAGATGAGAATTGTATGGATGAAGAAATGTCAAAAAATCAAGTTTTCGGACATTTTTGGGGTCACGCGTCGCGACCTGCAGTTGTGCACGTCACGACGTCGCGGCGAGGGTCAATTTTCCATCACTAACATGATTTAGTATTTTGAGAATAAATTTTGTTGTAGGTGTCCAAATGAGGTGATTTTTGATTCGTTGCAAAGTAGAGACATAGGGATAAAAGTTTCATGAAGAAATGAAGTTTTGAATCAGTCTTTAAAGATCTCAAAATTTGGACAGAATTTGAGTATAGATTATTGTGTCAGCATAAGGATAGGTCCAACAAGTTCAGGTTATAACTCCGACATTTCTGAACCAAATGCAATGAGTTTGGTGTCTTTGGAAACTTAATACAATGAAGTACATTTTTATAGAAGCAAGTTTTATCCAATTTCTTCTTTTAGCTGATCATAAAGATCATGGAAAAGTCGAACCGAAAGGCTAGGTGTCGAAAGGGGTTATAGTTCAATTTTAGCACTTTTGATTTTTGAAGCCTTATGAATTTCCTTGAATATTGTTTGATTGTGAGCTTGGTTTGTTATAGGAAACCAAGAAGACCCGATCCAAGAGCAAGAGGAAAGGCAACGTTGAACTTGGATTATCAAGCGATATTAGGTGGGTGATGTATTTATAGTTATTGTGTGATTGGGCAAATTCTTGCCTA
>JANIHZ010000003.1:41563219-41573566 GCA_027478365.1 Erythroxylum rufum | reverse complement strand
CACCATTTCTTTTTTACTTTAATTAGGATTGTAAATTGTAGTTTTTTTTACGCTTGAGCAATATATTTTATTAAAATTTCAAAAAAAAAGGACAAACTTTGAACTTATTGGAAGGATGTCATCGCCGAAGACAAAAAAGCACTCAAAGACTGCATCTTCGAGCCTATCGAATGCTAACCAATCTGCATCTCCCCGAACCCTTTTGTCGTAATCTTCTTCAAAACTTGAATTAAGTGAGCAAGATGCCATCTTTTCCTTAGAACGGGCATCAAAATATACCCTTTTTTTATTAGTACATACGCATTTATTGGGCAAGTTACTGGTGCTGAGTTGGAGTCTAAAGAATGCAAAATTTGGCTTTCACAGTCTTCCATAGTCGCTTCCTTCATTGCTTCTAGTTCTCTAGTTTCGGTAGATTCCCTTCCTTTCTATTATATGGCAACCAATGTTGATATTGTGCTCAGTACATAATTTGTAAAGAGTGAAACTTTCAAAATAACACTGTATTTGGACTTTTTTAGGTATGATCACTAAATGAAAATTTGTGATTGAAGACCTTGTTAGATTATTATCTTAAACCGGGTAAGAAAACTTATCAGTGTTATTCCTTTTTGTAGGTGTCCCTTCCTTCTTCAGGGATGAGGTCTACAAATAACTTCCCTTTTAGTTTTATATCTAATGAATGCGGTGGAGAACTAGAGATAAGGTATGCGGATGAGACAACTAATGTGGCGGGGGATTACTTTGCTCTGGCTACAGTTTTTCCTTCTTCCAAGGTTTAAATATCTGTATCTTGTCATGCTTATATGAAAATATAATGCGACAAGAAGAATTCTAATATTGGTCAATGAGTTAGACCCTTTTAGAATTGATGTTCCTCATTTGCTTGGATTTAGATAAGCTGGGCAAATAATGTTCCTCACTTCCTCCTTGTACACCATTTTGTATTGGGATTTATCTTATTTTCTCTGACATTGCCTTTGTTTAGCGGAATTCCTATTTTTCATCTATGTTGTTTTTTAATTTGCAGTAAGATGGAAAAGTATTATTATTAGTTGTGCTCTAATTAGTCCTATTTTTGGCCTTTTGGTATTGAATTCAACATTCTGCAGATATATCCTTTCAGTCACCAAAAACATCTTTTTCTCTTTAATTGATTGGTCATGCTTTCCAATAACTGTTTACTAAAATTGGTCGTTCGGTTTCAGTTACTTTTCTTTCCTGATTATCTTGTAAAACATAGGATAAGAAAGTTACTTTCTTTATTCTAAAGGATTCTGCCCTAAAAGACTCTAATGTATCGTCCAAGTCATCGTCCAAATTATTGGGCCAAATGACTTACCCTGGGCCCACTATCATTGGCTCTTTTATAGACAGCATGCATCTCCCTCTACATTTGCCACCACCGAAGCCAAGCCATTAGCAACAACCTTACAGCTGTATATAACCAATTTCTGTTATGACAAAGAATAAAAATCTTGTACCTTTAAATAGTCTAGAACATTTTTTAGTCTGTATATATTACACTCGAAACAATAAAACAGCAAGCAGAAAGGTTTTCATAATTTATTCTCTTTGCTTCCTTTCTTTTCATGGTATCAGAGCCATCATATTGACCAACGTTACAATGGCATAAGAATCATCCTCAACCTTCCATCAAACTCGATAATCATAGTTCACCACCCCTCTATTAGATTTTCCAACTTTGGCAAAAACACCAAACTTCAACTTACCAATCAAATTAGACAGAACCAACTTCATCAATTGGAGAGCACAGGTGACAGCAGCCATTTGAGCCCTTGAACTAGAAGATTTCGTTTCATCAAATGTTTCTCTACCTCCACAAGTCATCACAGAACCTGCTTAAACTGTTGTAAATCTAGAATATCGTTTATGGAGCAGATCTGATCAACTACTTCTTTGTTGGCTTCTCTCAACAATAGGTGAGGATATGGTAGGTCAGGTAAATCAATCCTCCACCTCTCTTAATGCTGGAAAATACTAGAAATTTTGTGTTCACAAACATCAATGGTTCGGGTCCTGCAGTTAAAACAACAACTGTCAACAATTCAAAAAGGCTCACAGGCAATTTCAGATTACATTCAGAAGATAAAATCAATTGGCGACTCTCTTATGGTAGCAAGACATGCAGTACCAGATCATAAGCTTATATTCAGTGCTTTAAATGGCCTAAGCCATGATTATGACCCAGTTGTGGTTCTTCTAACTCACACAATGAAGAATGCAACTCTGCAAGATGTGCAATAGAGTCTTATGATGCATGAAACCAGACTTGAACAACTAAATGCTGCATCTCACACTCTAACTATTTCTTCTCCTTCAGCCAATCTTGTATCATTTAACAGAAATCACACTCAAACTCGCAATCAAGGAGGTCATCATACTTCTAGAGGGAGAGGTGGTCGTGGCAGAGGAAGATGGATTGGTGCCAATTGCCTATACTGCCAACTATGCCAAAAACCAGGCCATGATGCACTTCGGTGCTACAAGCGTTTTGACCAGTCATGGCATGGAAATCAGCAAATTAAGCAGACAAATTCATCCGTACAACATCACCCTCAAAATACTGGTTAACATCACACATACAATGGGCCAACACAAACTTTCCTAGCTCAAACAAATGCTGGTTCTGACCAACTTAGTGCCTCTACTTGGTATGTAGATTCTGAAGCTACAAATCATATCATTGCCGAACTAAACTAATGTACCCGAAAAATGTCATGAATGCATGTCATAATAAGCATATATGTAAGAATTTCTGTTAATATTCTAACCCCTAATTTAGGGCGTTACATTAACAATCTTTCCATTGGTTCAAACTATACTGGTAATTACCACATCACAGTAGGTAATGGAAAGTCTCTTCCTATTACGCATATTGGCTCATCTTACATTCAATTCAAAGACAATAAACACACACCACTATCTTTACACCAAATATTCCATGTTCCAAATATCACTAAAAATCTGTTGAGCATTTCCAAAATCACAAAAGATAACAATGTTATTGTGGAATTTTCTGACACAATGTGTTTGTTCAAGGACAAGGACACGGGGAAAATTCTTCTCAAGGGGATGCTTCGGGATGGCCTCTACAGCCTTGATGTTCCATCTCAAACTCAACACATCACTCAACCCAAGAACAACTCACTGTCGAATACCTCTATCTTAGTTCTTTACCCACAAACTTTTTCTACTCAGCTTTCTACAAATGATGCTAATGTTTGGCATGCTAAACTTGGTCATCCATCATCCAATGTACTTAAACAGGTTCTTAATTCAATGAAAATTCATCTTAGTACCAAAGATTTGAAATTATGTGATTCATACAAACAAGGCAAGCTTCATAAATTACCCTTTCAAATTCATGATATTTCTGCCAAATCTCCCTCAGAAATTGTCTGTTCAGATATTTGGGGTCCTTCCCCTTTGTTGTCCACCGAAGGCCATAGATATTATCTCATATTTGTGGATGCTTGCACTAGATTCGCATGGTTTTATCCACTGAAACTTAAATCTAAAGCTCTTCCAACCTTTATTCAATTCAAAAACTTTATTGAGCTTCAACTAAATAGAAAAATAAAAGCTTTACACACAGACATGGGTGGGGAATATAAAGCCTTCTTGCCATTCCTAACTAAGCATGGGATCCAAACACGTTTTAGCTCCCCATACACTCACCGACAAAATGGCATAGCTGAAAGAAAACACCGTCACATCACTGAAACAGGGCTCACACTATTAGCCCATGCCAACCTACCCTTGCAGTTTTGGCTTGAGGCCTTCACCACAGCTACTTTTCTTATAAACAACCTACCATATGCCAAATTACAGAACCTCTCCCCTTTTGAACTTTTATACCACAAAAGCCCAACTATTCCTATCTCAAAACCTTTGGCTGCACATGCTTTTCATACCTTCAATTCTATTCCCCTCACAAATTTAATTTTCACACAACAAAATGCATTTTCCTAGGCTATAGCCCTCTTCATAAAGGATATAAATGTCTCACCAACAAAGGCAAACTTCATATCTTTAGACATGTTCAAGTTAATGAACTTGAGTTCCCTTATCCTACTCTCTTTCCCTACAACACCTCTACAGTCTCTTCCTCCTCTCCTATTCTACCACGCTCTGCTTTACAATCTGCAGTTTCTCTACAACAGTTTCTTCATCCAAGGCCATCCTCAAGTAGCTCTCTTGTGCAAGAATTGCCTCCTATGTCTTCTCCCTCCACAGCACATCATCAGGTATGTCCTACATCTCCTGCTATTCCTCTTATTGCCACTTCTTCTTCTCCACTATCTCCCTCACCCACTTCAACTTCTCCACCTATTTTACCCACTTCCTCTTCCCCTGCTGTCTATAATGCTCCTCCCACTCTCACCTCTACCCATCCTATGCAAACCAGGTCTAAAAGTGGCATTTAAAAACCCAAAATATATTCTGTCTCTCTTCATTCTCTCCCCTCCACAGAACCAGTCACTGTCCACCAATCCCTTAACTCTCCATTCTGGTATACTGCTATGTGTGAAGAAATTTCTGCTCTCCAGAAAAACCAGACCTGGACCTTAGTTCCCTTTGATCCTTCAATGCACATTCTGGGCACTAAATGGGTTTTTCGAACAAAGTACACTGCTGATGGCACGATAGCCAAGCATAAGGCCCGTCTTGTGGCCAAAGGCTTTTCCCAAACCCCTGGCATTGATTTCTCGGATACTTACTCTCTTATGGTTAAAGCCTCCACCATCAAGGTAGTCCTATCTCTTGCTGCTTCTCACAATTAGAGCATTCAGCAAGTCGACATTAATAATGCCTTTCTAAATGGTGACCTCCATGAACTTGTCTACTTCACTCAACCTCAGGTTTTGAAAATCCCTCTCTACCTAATCATGTCTGCAAACTCTCTAAAGCCCTTTATGGCCTGAAGCAGGCCCCAAGGGCCTGGTATCACAAACTTTTCTATGCTCTTCTCCAATGGGGTTTTCATAATTCTAAAGCTGACACTTCTATGTTCTATCTCCATACCAATGGCACTCTCCTAATTCTTTTGGTCTACGTGGATGACATTCTCATGACACAGATACATTCAATTATCAACAAGCTCGGTACACAATTTGCCCTCAAAAACTTGGGTGATTTACATTACTTTTTGGGTTTTTAAGTTTACAGAAACAATACAGGCTTATTTCTCTCTCAAAGTGGATACATTCGGAATTTTCTTACGCATGCCAATATGCTGCTTTGTAAGCCTTGCTCCACTCCAGCTTCCACGGGGATCAAACTCTCTTGCCATGAAGGTCTGCCTTTTGACAATCCTTCTTTATATCGCAGTCTGGTTGGTGCTCTCCAGTACCTCTGCAATACGCGCCTTGACATTAGCTTTATGGTAAATAAACTCAGTCAGTTTCTCTTGGCTCCTCTCACACCTCACTGGATTGCCTTTAAGAGAGTACTACGTTACCTGAAAGGCACCTCCGATCTTGGGTTACTGTTTCGATCATTGTCCTCTCCTCTTGATCTTCAGGCGTTCAGCGATTTTGACTGGGCTAGTTCTCCCGATGATCGCAAGTCCACCAGCGGTGGCTGTGTCTTCCTTGGAGGTAACCTTGTTTTCTGGAGCTCTAAGAAACAGTCGGTGCTCGCGCGATCCAGCACTGAGGCCGAATATCGTGCTCTCTCTCAGCTCTCTACTGAGATCCTCTGGTTAACCTCTCTTCTCTCTGAACTTGGGTTCCGGCCTCCCCGATCTCCCATTCTCTGGTGTGATAACAACGGCACCCGATCTCTCTCCCAAAATCCCGTGTTTCACGCCCGCAACAAGCACATAGAGATCGACGTTCATTTTGTGCGTGAAAAAATCGCCGCTGGTCTCTTAGAGGTGCGATATGTTCCCACTGCTGACTAGCTTGCCGACTTACTCACCAAGCCTCTCTCTGCCACACGGTTTCAAGATCTGACTTTCAAACTCAACCTAGTTCCTAATCCTAGGTTTCGTTTGAGTGGGGGTCTAAAGGATTCTGCCTTAAAAGACTCTAATGTATCGTCCAAGTCATCGTCCAAGTTATTGGGCCAAATGACTTACCCTGGGCCCACTACCATTGGCTCTTCTACAGACAACATGTGTCTCCCTCTACACTTGCCACCACCGAAGCCAAGCCATCAGCAGCAACCTTACAGCTGTATATAACCAATTTCTGTTATGACAGAGAATAAAAATCTTGTACCTCTGAATAGTCTATAACATTTTTCAGTCTGTATATATTACACTCGAAACAATAAAACAACAAGCAGAAAGGTTTTCATATTTTATTATCTTTGCTTCCTTTCTCTTCATTTATAACCTATATGTTATTGTTCTCTTCATTTCACCATGTAATTGTTTTTGTGTACATTAATCAATGTCATGTCACTTACGTTGTGTTCTTAGAAGTAACATCAGGATAATTACTTTTCTTGACATTCATCACTAGATGGAAATGTCCTAAAGTAATATTTAGGGAGCTTTTGAAATTCCAAGGCTTAAATGGTTTTGGTGAGCAACACATTGCATGTGACATTTTGCTTATATTTGTTAACTAATCTGCATTACCATTTTTTCATAATTGGATGGTGTTTTAATATTCATCAATGGCATCACTATTTTAGTGTCGATTTACAAACTATCAAGGGAGTGCTTCTTCTTGGTCCACTTGGCACTGGAAAGACTTCTTTGGCTCGATTGTGTGCCCATGATGTTGGTGTAAACCTTTTCTCTGTCAATGGATTGAAAGAAAAATAACTGAGATTTTTGATTCAGTAAGTAGAGCAACACCTTCAGTGTTAGTTATT
Source organism: Erythroxylum rufum (assembly GCA_027478365.1). Classification (NCBI taxonomy): domain Eukaryota; kingdom Viridiplantae; phylum Streptophyta; class Magnoliopsida; order Malpighiales; family Erythroxylaceae; genus Erythroxylum; species Erythroxylum rufum. Next base: position 41,566,714 of record JANIHZ010000003.1, on the reverse strand, counting down.
ATATTTTCCTGGACCCTAGCAATTTTTAATTTAATTATTATAGATTATCTTAACCAATATTGTGATGTTAGACTTTTTTTTAAACAAACTGTTGGATGGATTTATCTGTTGAATTTTTTTTTGTAAACTAAAATTCATTTATCTTCCAAATTTAATTAAAATTCTTGTCGTTGTGGACATTAATAAGCTGCTTGTTTTTCTCGCGGATAAATACAACTGTGATGTTCATTTACTATGTACTTATTAGTGACACTCTTGGTCACCAAGCCACATATCATACCAAAGCTGTTACGTCATTATTACATGTATCATAAATAATTTTATTTTGAATCTTCAAAAAGTTGCATATTGGTAGGAGTGCTAAAGATAAGCAGTTTTTATTTTACTTTATAAGTTATAGTTATTTCATAAAAAAAAAGTTGCTTTGTGCTGGGGACAAACTTGCTATGGTATAAACTTGTTTAATCTTTTGGTTGTAGCCGCAAAAATGTGCAGATTTTGTAATCATGGCTATAGTTCTTAAAATGTGTACAATAGTAAAACATATTCCCTTCATTTTAATTTGTTCTTGTTAATGGATTTCTGTCAGAATTCTGAGTTTAGATTAATTTCAAGTATGCTAACCGACAGCTATTCCGCAAGTGTTCATTGATGAGTTGGTTGCCATTGCACCTACAAGGAAACAAGGAGGTGAAGAAGTATCTCAAAGAATAGTAGCCATGTTGTTGAATTTAATGGATAGGGTTAATCGAACTGATGGATTTCTAGCAATGGTTGCCAAAAACAAACCTGATAGTATTGAGCCTGCACTGAGACGACCTGGAAGATTTGAGGGAAATTGAAATTGGTGAGTAAAATGCCTTCTTTCCAAGAGATGTTAGTCTTTCACTTTTTAATATAGGAATGTCAAAGTTCCAGTCCGAAGCCTTGTAAATAATGAGATTTTGACACTTCATGTTAAGAGGGTTTTCTATTTAAATTTGATTTTTAGTTCTTTCTGACAATCTTTATGAGCCTAATACTTACCCCTATCTTTTAGTTCTCTATATTGTTTTCTACACTTGAATAAACTTTGATGATGGTGCTACGAATTTATTCTGATGAGTGTGTTAATACTGAGTTGATGCATGATAAAGTCCACATATCCATATTACAAATCAAAGTGGACTCTGGTTCCAAAATGATTAAAAGAGACAAGTAAAAAGGCATGGCATAGAATTGGTTTATGAGGGTAGTAGATAAGAATGGATATGGTCTTTGAATGTGTCATAAGTCACTATGTATTTCAAGATATTGAATTATTTGTTACCAAATAGAAGAATGGTGAACCACTCATGGGATGTGATGACTAAAACTAGATGTGCTCTAAAGTTTTTCATCTACTGCTATTTTATGCAAAATTCATTTCCTTTTCCCTTCAGGAGTTCCATCTCCCCTACAATGACAGGATATCCTCAATGTTCATCTTAGTAAGAAGGAACATTCAATCTCAAATATGCAAGTGCAACACCTTGCTATGGTTACACATGGTTTTGTTGGTGCTGATTTAACTGCCCTCTGTAATAAAGCAGCCTTGGTCTGCCTTAGGCACTATTCCTACAATATCAAGAATGGCTCTAGGACAAACACTAAAGAGCCATCTTTGATGAAGGAGGAAATGTTGACAATCAGCTTTGAAGATTTTGATAAGTCCAGGATGAAAGTGAGGCCCAATGCCATGCGAGAGGCATTATCACGTTTTAATGATACGAGTGTTTGTCAAACTGTATACTTTAATATTATTGAAGCCATACAATAATAAGGTCCACAAGATGTTAAAAATCATAATACAGGTGAATGCTAATATCTAGTCACCTCTGTATGGAAAAAAATCAGATGATAGTTGGACATTTTAACAGATTGACATGTAACTTGAATTTCATTAGTTTAAAAGTTAAATGCATAGTAACAGATAGCATATATGCTATGGACACATGGTAACAAATAGCATATATGCTATTGTCAACTTCTTTTGTTTGTTATGTTTATCTCATAAATTAACCAAGTCATTCAATTATCTTTCCTATGTTATTGGGCAATTATAAGATGTTTTAACATACTAAATTGCTCTGGCCATCATTGCTGCAGTTCATTAGCTGGAAAGACAAAATCTTGAGTGATACCAAGCAATTTTGTTTTTGAAAAGTTTGACTAAGGCCTACTGCTTTATAAATTAGCCTATACTATCTGCAAAACCTCACTCTTAGCTTTTGAAGTTAGACTTCACCGGCTTCGTATACCTTTTTCCTCCAATTTTTTTATTACTTTGTGTTTATCATTATTGAAACCAACTAGGTATTATGTAAGGCAGTATACAACAGAGTTGCAGTTTAATATGTTTTATTACTCATCTGACTTTTATTAATTCTAGATGATGGTTGAAGTTCCCAAAGTTAATTGGGAGGATGTATGTGGCCAAAGAGAGGTAAAAGCACAATTGATAGAAGCAGTGGAGTGGCCTCAAAAGCACAAGAATGCGTTTGAGCACATTGGTACCCAACCCCCAAAAAGGATCCTGATGTTTGGCCCTCTTGTTGTAGCAAAACTCTTATGGCACATGCAATTGTTTAGAAGCAAGACTGAATTTCCTTTATGTCAAGGGTCCAGAGCTTTATAGCAAATGGGTTGCTGAATCAAAGAAGGTCGTAAATTCCCTCTTTACAAAGGCTAGGGCGAGCACTCCATCAATAATTTTTTTAGATGAAATAGATGGTCTTGCTGTTGTTCGTAGTAAGGAAAGTGTGGAGTTTCAGTTTCGAATAGGGTGATGAGTCAACTTCTTGTAGAATTAGATGGTTAGTAATCTTTCCCTTTTCTATAAAATCCTATCAATGCTCAATATTCTACATTATGCTACTGCTCATTGAATTTACTTCAACATCTTTATTTTGTCTGGCTGCATGGTGTTGAGGGATTACTACATTTTAGTGAATTTAAAAATTTTGTATTTAGGATATCGTATTTCAGGTGATTATGTTATTTCTTTGAAACAGGATATAATCATCATATGCTTTCCTATATTGTACAATGTTATGCTATTCTCTTCACTATCTTTGATTATGGACAATCATTTTGTCAATTCATGTCTGCACTAAAGAGTTTATGTCACTGTAATAGCAGCTACAGGCCGGACAAGATTGATCCAGTCCTTTTAAGACCAGGTACTTCAACTTTTCTCTAGGCACAAACTATCTGCTATCTTAAACATGTCATTGATGGAGAAATTTGAGCAGGACACTTTGATTGACTGGTAGTGTCTTAGGCGTCAGTTAGTCAAGAAGGAGTTAGTAGCAGTTAGACGTTAGTTACTGTTAAAGGCTATTAATAATGTTAACAGGAAAATGTATAAATACAGAGTATAGAGATTAAATGAAATTCAATTCATTCTTCTCAATCAGTCTCAATAACTCAAAATTCTATCTACGTATTCGTAAAAATAAGAGTGGTATCAGAGCA
>JANIHZ010000003.1:41316475-41338605 GCA_027478365.1 Erythroxylum rufum | reverse complement strand
AATTCTTCTAATTTCTTTGGGATTGGGTCTCAAACTTATGATTTGGGGTTTGATCTAGCATGTTCTTAGAATAGAAAAATTGGGGTTTTGATTCAATAGGATTAGGGGGTTTCAAGAACCTTGTTTTCTTGGGTTTCCGTATCAGCAAGCATCTCAAATAATTGTCATTAAAGAGACAAGCCAAAGCTAATGTTAGCCACGACTTTTTAAGACTCCACGTTGCTTTCTTTTGTGGGATCGACAAGGCTTAAGAAAAGGAAGAGACTTTCTCAGATCCTTAAACAAACCTCTCAGAGTACTTATAAATGCTACATATAAGTGCATCTGCATCAGCACAAACACAGAGACAGGAAGGAACGCAGCAATTGCTATCAGACTCGTTGTCCAATCTTTCGAAGTTCGAACGAGTATGATGGTAGCAGCAAATGCTAGCATTGTCGCCATCACGGAGAAGAGGAGCAATGTGAACCCAAATGTTAATTTCCGAGGAAGAGAGTCGAGGAAATCTTCATATTCGAATGGAGAAGTGAGTATGGAAAGGAACATTACTACCGAGGTCAACGAGCTTGCCAGAGCCATCACGTCCATGATTGTGAAGAACTGGAAAGAAGGAGAATGGAGGAATACAGGAACTCCCTTATCATTGGAACCTCCGGGTATAGTGTAAACGGCAGCAAATACAACGGTGGCCACTAGGACAGCCACGGCAGAGCACGACTGAGAGGTTTCCTTTGTCCATTTTTGCGCTTCTAGTAGTTGGTCTTTGTGCTTCTCTTGGAAGAGTTCTTTGGGAGACTTGTGATAAACTATGTCACTGTGCATGATATAATGCGAGGGAACTATTTCCCTTACACGCTGCAACAACAAGAAGGAATTACCTAGTCTTCAAGTATAACCAAATTATTTTATTTGGAAACGAAGAGAACAAGAATGCTACGACCTTACTTGAACAGGATCTATTCTATAGGCTCGTACAACTGTGTCCTTAAACACAAAGGAGACAAGAAACAAAAAAAAAAAAAAGAATGCTATAGTCCTGGTGTAATATTTTAGTATGTTGCTGCTTCCTATAAGGACTAGGATTATCCTTCTTATTTGACAATTAGACATAAAGTTGGCGCTGTTTCCCTCTTTCTCTCCATATTCCTGTCGAAATTAAGTTTCATACGGGTAATGATTTGAATTGCAATTTCATGAGTACCGGTATGATATTAATAATAGTGGTGATGAATCTGGGGGCTAGTTGCTACAAAGCATAATGACAATTGCATTCTAATCATTGCAATGATCAAAACTACTATCATAGAGTTCGTGTATTACTTTTAGTCCACTCTTGATATTAGAATCTAAGGGACTCACCTGGAACCACTGAAGCTCTTCCTGAAGCTGGAGTGCAGGGCCAGGCATGGTCCCTCGAGTGTAATGCCTAGTGTCTGCAACATGGTGTAACAATGTGAAGCCTTTACTGTCAATAGCATGGTACATCCTCGACAATGGTATCTTAGAACGCTTTATAAGATTGAAAATCTCCTTCCTCCTGTGCATCACAGCCACATGCAATATGTTTTGGCCCCTTTCGTTGTGATATTCAACGGCTTGAGGATAATGGTTCAGAATTTCGTGAACAATCTCAGTGATTCCTCTGCTAGTTGCTGTCAATAATGGAGCTTCAGGAGAAACTAGTTGGTGATCAGCGTGATGACCATTTTCTCTTTTTTTGCTTCCTTCATTTCGTATTCCATGATCAACTGCTGATCCTTTCTCTCTTTCCAACACCGGTTTATACATTACTGCAGGAATTTCTGTGGTGTAGTCCACCACTTTCATTGCTTGATTCAGGGAGGCATCTTTCTTTATGAGCAACTTAGCAATTTTGAATGCAGAATCGTGCTTTATCTTATCAGCCCGAATTCTACTCGTAATTGGCCAACCTGTTGATGAAGAGAGACAGGTAAAGGATCCAATTCCAGTTTTCCATACCCTTATATGAAACGGAGAGAGAGATTAGTTACCTCCAAAAATAGACATGCAAATTGCTAGTTTGATGCTTTTCATCACTGCCAAAATTACCAATTATAGAATGTCAACAGTGAACAAAGAAAAGAATGCAGGACAAAATTAATAACGTCTACATTTTTTTATGAATAGTGGTCGAACTGATCAAAATGCGGTATTTTTCCTACTTCACTGAAAGATTGTGTTAGGTGCTTGTACCTTTTCTAAAACTGAAGTTGCTGGAAGTACTGCTTATTTGGTTCCCAGTACGATGGCCGCTTTCTAAATCGGTTGATGGAGAGACTTTATTATAGTCATCGTTTTCTTCCGGTAGGCCTACAATTATAACTGTAACTTTTAACGAACATATATATCAATGTAAGTCATAAATGTATGTCGGTTTTTCCTATTCCATATGGGCATCACCTTCGCTATCTATAGCGTTTATTGACAAAAAAATATTAACAATAAGTCAAAGAGAGAGATGGACTCGTACTGAAGGAAAAATTACTAAGCAGATCTCCGTTATGTACATAACAAAATGCAGAGTTTTTAGTACCAGCAAAAGAAGAAATAGAGCAACAGACTTGGTATGACTTATTCAAGTCATCAATTTCTCCTTTGTTGAAGTTAGAAATTTGAGTTTTGTCACTGAACTTACAGAGGTAAATGAATGTATTGAATACGGTCTTGGAGTATGAACTCTTGAAAGCAGATGGTAAATTAGCAAGAAGGTGAAGTGCTGTAATGCCTCGGTCGTCCATTGCCTCCCCAAGCGATTCATCCATCCTTAGTAACAGGAGAGCAGTATCTACAATAATCACACGACATAATCAAGTTAATGTTTATTCACATTCAAAACCACCAAACATCAAAGTATTTTCAACTCATCATCTATGTTTAAAATGAGAGAAAAACCCAAGTGTTCTCCTTGTACAGCTACATGAAGAATGGAGGTTGTATCTGGCCTAACACGGTGAATCTCTAGTAGCTTCTTGTTATCATCAAACTGCCCTGGTTGCTTGGCTAAGTAGTCTAATATTCTTGTGTGACCAAATACAGCAGCCCTAAACAATGGTGTTTCACCATATACATTTTTGACATAGAGTAGCTCTGGATATGCTTTGATAAGCAACTCTACGGCCTCATAGTTTCCACAGGTGGCTGCCTCGTGAAGAGGGGTCATTCCAAATGCGTTTTGAATAATCAATGTGTCCTCTTTCGGGTGGATCTCAAAGCCGTTCAAGATATCAAGAAGATCCTTTACTGGTTTCTTCTTGTTGCTGAACACTGCCATGTGAAGTGCTGTGTCTCTCCTTGCTGTTATTGGAAACAGCACCTGGTCTGTGTGCTCGTTGTAATATGCATTCATGACTTCCCACTTCTCATCCAAGATTGCTCGGTATGGCTGACCTAGTTCCGTGGGAATGGTACCCATATCTGTACAATTTCAAATCTTCCAAAAAGGAAAAGTTGAAGGAAACTGGCTAGCAAGAAATTTCATTAACCTTAAAAGCAAGTTGTATGCTGTAGTCTTGTAATTAGGAATTCGATCATGTGTTCATTATAGTTATATATGCCTTATTGAAGCAGATCATGCCTTGGCTTACTTGGTGATGGTATCTCGACTTTGCTTATTTTGGTTATAAAGTTAGAGCATCTTAGGATTGAGATAGCACCATAGCAGTAATACAGGGAAATTATTCTTTCCTAAGGGTCCCCACAACTTCAGAAAGGATAGAAAACGACTGGGTTTCATACACTCACTTTGTTATGGTGATTATTTCAATAATTAACTTCTCAAGTTTTCAGATTGAGTTTAACTTGCCTATACTGGAGACTTCTTTTTATTTACATTAACATTTCCGGTGCTCTATTCCTATTTCTTTTTACCTTTTTGCTCATTGCAGATCTTCCCTTTTCAAATGTGTGCAACAAAATAACCTGACCTAGCATCCACATTTTATAAAATTCATTTCTGTTCTTTAAGCTGCAAGTTAGGATATTAAGGAGAAGGACTTAATCTAACATTTGCAATCAAATTTGAAGGCCTACCTCAATCCTGACGAATCGGGACTTGTCATGTACCTTCTCGTATTAAGTTTGGTGTTTCTCGATTAAGGAAAGTCCTCCATCTATGAGGGGCCAGGCTCAATTAAAGATTACGCTGTCATGAACGAAGCATTAAAGCTTTACGGTTGTGACGAGTCCTCCGTCTACAGGGGCAATAGTCGATTGAACATTACAATATCACGAAAGAAGCATTACCATAAAGCTGAAAAGCAATGGCATATGTGCTTGACTTCATTTTGTTCATAAGGAAAAATCATCGAGACATGATACACATTTGGGAACTGTTAATTAGATGTTTCCAAGTCACTTTATCATACTACGCTTATTATAATTAAAAAAAATGGTAACAATTCAGATCTAAAAAAAAGTAATTCTAATACAAGAACCTATTCCTTTCCTAATAACCAGACAAAGCTCCAACCACTTTTTCGTAAACACCTCAAAAGAATAACAGACAAAGTGACTGCTTAGAGATTCACATCCAAATTTTTTATCTGGAATAATAGGTAAGGTGGATCTGGTTTTTAATTGATATGTGTTTGGTTAATTCATGATGGATATATGTATTTCTCTTAATTTTATCAATTTCTAAACTCATAGTTATTTAGTTTATTTTGAATAACCTTAAGAGGAATTTTCCTTTTGGATTAATTAATGCAGTTTTGTATGAATCTAAATTTTCATAGAAGCAACATTTTAAGGAGTTAAGTGCAAATGTAATTGTATGCAAAAACTAAAAGTTACCAACCTATAGCTCATTTAGCTTTAAAAGAAGAGAAGTATGCAGCTCTTAAATTCTTAAGCTGGATTTAAAATCGTTTGTGCAGAAGTCCTATTCATGAATCCCTTAAACGATTTGAGATTTAAGTTCTTAGATGACCTTTAGCCTACTCTACCCATGCCTTGTGAGGTAAGGTTCTTTGTCTTCTCTCTAGTTCCCTACAACTTTCTCATGGTTGCCCTTAGACCTTATAGCTTAGTCCTATTTACACTGGAGTTTAAACTCTCTTCTTTATTGTGTCTCCCACTCTCTTGTCCTCTTCTCCCTCTGTCTTGTTGTATTCAATTTTCCTCTCTCTGATGTTTTCTTGTCAACTCCTCCTCTATTTTGTTAGAACTATAATGTAATTCCCTATGTTTTCTCATCATGTTTCTTCATCCCTTTGGTCTATTCTACCTTCCAAATCTAGCTTTCATCTTGGGTCTTTGTAGTGTTACAAATCTTCAGCTTTTACCTCTTCGTCTTCCTCCGTAGGGTTGAAAGGGTTGTTCTGTCCTTTCCCTCCTCGTTTACTTCCTGCTTATGTCTCTTTATCCTTTTTGGCCAACTATTTTTAGCATTTGTACACTAGAAAGATGCTTCATTCCTTTTTTGATATGACTTCTTCACCTCAGTTTTGGCCTATCCCCAAGCAACTTTTAAAGTGTCTAAGTTCCCATCGCTACCCTCAATCTTCCTACTTCAACCTCAACTCAAAAGGAAAACCTAAGGGAAATGCTCCCCCCTTAAAACTTGGTCAATTATAGTAGTTGAAAGCATGTAGTTAGTGATTAGGGTGATCTTTCTTTGTACTAATGTCCTCCTAAGATAGAGGAAGGATGGACAATAGTGGCACCTAATATTGATATACTAAAAGCAGGAGCTAACACTTAGGAATCATCTCTGATTGGGTTTTTCTTAGGAAGTAGACCCCTTTTCCAACTGGTTCAAGGTGGGCTCAAAGAATGTGGGGTAACAAAGGGTTAGATGGAGTGCTGCATTTTAAAGAAAACCTGGAGCTCTTCTGTTTTACCTTTAAAGCTGAAGCTGAGAAGGTAGTGGAAGAATGCCTTTGGCATATTGGACAACTTCCAATCTTTTTCTAGCTATGGCAACCAGGAATTAATATAGACAAGATAAAATAAGAGAGTGCTCCCTTTTGGGTCAACATGCATAATGTTCCTTCAATGTATTGGATAACTAAAGGATTACGTATGCTTTCTAGCTTCATAGGAAGATGATTGAGAATGGATGAAAATATAACAAAAAGAAAATGGATTGGGTTTGCAAGGCTATAAATTAGTGTGGAACTGGCAAAAGAACTTCCTAATTTTATTCCAATAATGAGGTTGAAAGAGAATAATACCTTGTTTGAAGATATGACAATGGTAACCTACAATTGGAAGCCTTCATTAAAGGATTAGTAAAAAAAATGCCTACTGGGAAGAGATTTAGGAAAGGAAATAACTATGAATTGATGGGAATTGAGTAAACTTGAGTTATTTTGGATTTAAATGGGGAACAAGAACAAATATTGAGGGAAGAAGTGACAATATACAAATGTAGGTATGGAGAGGAGTGATTCCTTAAAACAAATGCTTCTTGATTCCCCAGTGGCTGCTTGGGTTGAGAAACAAAACTCAAATGACTTAATGGGGGAAAAAGAGGAAAGCTTTCAAATTTTGAAAGGTAGAAAGTCAGCTAGGAGCAGCAAAAATAAAAGCTCTAAAGGTAGATTTATATTCAATGAACCTTGCTCATATAAAATGTTGTGGTTTAAATTACCCTAAGAAGCTTCAAGTTTTAAGCCATTTTCTCATTAGGCAAAAAAAAAACCTTATGTTTTTGGGCCTCCTGGAGACTAAGATTAAATATGAAAACAAGAATAGGCTAAGGAGTTTAGGTTCAAATTGGAGTTTTATATCTAACCACCGTCATCACTACCTTAGAAGAACTATATTGGCTTATAACAATAAAGTTGTTAATGTGGAAGAATTGGATTCCTGTGATTAAGCAATCCATGTGGCCATCCTATTTCTTGAAGGGGTACTTTAGGATGAATTTCCCTAAAAATTATGCAATCAAAGTAGATTTCAATAAAACTTTTGATTACATAAGTTGAGATTTCATTCCTAAGCTACTTGAGGTTTTTGGATTCCCTAATATTTTCAGGAATTAGATAGGGGCCTGTATGACATGCACCTCCTTAAGTGTTTTGATCAATGGAGCTCCCTCTAGAATATTTAAAGGAGCTAGGGGAATAAGGCAAGGAGATATTTTATCTCTTTACCTTTTCACCTTATGTATGGAGGCCCTAACTCTTTAGCTAAAACATAACACCATAAGGAACCCCCTTATAAATATTCTAGCAAATGTAAAAATCTTTGGCTAACAAGCTTATGTTTTGTTAATGATCTTATACTTTTTTCTAAAGTTGACCCAAGGTCTATTAAGGTTTTGATGAAGACATGAAACCAATTCAAGGTCTTCTCAGGGATGGATATTAATTATCAAAATAATCATATTATTATTGCTTTAATTGTTATGCATATGGCAGATAGAATTAACTCAATAACTGGGATGTTTGCTAAGCCAACCCCCCCCCCCCCTTTTGGAAAAAAATTGTTGTATCTTAGACTACCATTTGTAACAAGGAGATCGAATTTCAAGGATTGCCTACCTTTGATTAAGAAGATTTAGAAAAGATTGTGAAACTGGACTAATAAAGATCTATCTTTTGGAGGCAAACTATAACTTTTGAAATCTATAGTAAATTATATACATATCTATTGGAGTGCACACATGTTCTTATCTAAAGGACTTCTCAACACAATTGAGGGGCTTATGAGGGACCATTTATAAGGAAAGATAAATGTTAGTAAGTTTAATGCTAAGGTAAAATCGTTGGAGATAAACCACTTAATGAAGGAGGATTAGGGTTTACTCCAATATGTCTAACCAATAATGTTTTTATAGCTAAAAGGTTTTGGAGAGTATTAATGGATAATTAGTTTCTATGGATGAGGTGGATGCATAGCTGTATCTTAAAGGGTATTTTGGGACTCTCTCCTAAAGCTATTTATTCATGGTTTACTATCCAACTACTAAAAATGAGAAGTGTATTTGAGTTGAATGTAAGCTATAAGGTTAGGGATGGCACCACTCTTTCATTGTGGTATAATAATTAGATATGGAATAGAGGTTTATTTAGAAATCCGCAAGTTGTTCTAGCTATGGTAGGAAATATAAAACAAGCTAAGGATAGCATATGGATTAAAGAAGCTAATTAGTCACTTGATCCCTAATTCTCCTCCCAATATTCAAATGTTGGACTATTATAAGTGAAAAAAATCACTCTAAAGGAAACTGCAAAAATAAGAAATGCTTAGACTGACTGAGACCAAGTGGAAAACAAATTACTTGGTTTAAAATTGTATGGAATCGAAATCTCCTTCCTAGAATCTCATTCTAATTTGGCTTGCAGCTAAAAATATGATTGACTAATTAGGTTGAATTCAGTTACTTTATACTTAAGACATTTGTGCCTTATACGGAAATGTATTGTAAAATATGGTACATTTATTTTTTGAATGCTAGTTTTTTAAGATTATATGGAATAAGGTGAAAGAAGTGACAAATTGGAACATACAAATGACTAACTTCTCCAATATATTTCTTTGGCTCAAGAACACTAAAGGGCTCCCCAAAGGAACCCTAGTAGCGTATGTAATAGATATTTGGAACTGTCTATATGATATATGAAGAGAGAGAAATGCAAGAAGCTTTAAGCAAAAGGAGCAGCTAATTCATATAACCTTTGATCCAATGCTAGCAAACACTGAGGAACAACTAATGGTATGCGGGGATGCAAATTAATTATTGGCGATATTTAGAGGGCATGGAGAATTAACCAAGGATTGTAAATCCACTTACGTGTCTGGCAAGGTCATAAGCATACAAAAAATAACTATGAAAAATGGTTATTTAGGATAAAGAGATGACATTTACCTTTTAATTCATGTAAGTATGGTTTTAGTTGTGCCTATGATCAATCAAATTACAGGTATGAATCTTCCTAACCTACGAACAACAAAGCTGAGGATTGTGAAACTAAAAGCACATGTAAGTCAAAGATTTAAGTGGGGGGATTTATTTAGTAAGGTGACAACACTTACTAACTAGTCCATACAGTGTGGACACAATTTATGGGACATACATCTATTCAAATTGCAAGCAATAAGTAGAGGAATAAGTAACTAAATGTTTGAGAATTCAAGAGAGTAAAGTTGGAGGAATTATCTGGAAGTAGATGAAGGACAAAAGCAAATGGGTGGTGCAAAACAAAGATGGTCTATATGAGTTTACATGTGGAGTTGATAATCTCTTAATTGTCTTATTATATGTAATACGGGCATGGTAAATGATAAGGGGATTATATTTTTTGGTCCCTACATGAGGTGTATATATAGCTACATGGCTTATTTTTCTACTATCTTAGCAATGATTTTTTAAAAATTTCAGAAAATAAATTCTTAAACACTATATGGCTTTTGAGGTTTAAGTTCTTAGACACTATATGATTTTTTTTTTGAAGAGTTATTACTCTATAAAAAATTCAGGATTTCTTGGTTAAGGGATAGTGATAGGAATATAAAATTCTTACATAATTTCTATTCAAGCTAGAAGCAATACGAACGAAATAGTTTCCGTTCAAAATAACCATAAATAAGTAGAAGCTGTTGAAGGAAATAGCTTATAATAATTTCTATGCTTTATTAGGTATATATGTTGAGGTGAACCCCTTCATTGATGAGTTCAAAAGTTACTTATTTCACTCTTTTCATGGTCATTTTAGAGCTAATCTTGTCAAGGAAATCATCAAAGAAGAAATCAAGAAAATTATATTCAGATTACATCTGATAAAGCCCCTTACTCAGATGGATTCAATACTGGATTTTTTTAAAGCATAAAGGATTTAATAGGCAACATGGTCACCAACTTAGTGCTAGAATTCTTTAAAAATGGGAATAGTTTAAAGGAGCTTAACAAAACTTATATTTTCCTCATTACTAAATTTGTCAATCCAACCTCATTACATAACTATAAACCTATTTCATAATTTAACGTGATTGACAAAGTCATTTCCAAATTTTGGCTATAAAACTTAAAGTGTTTTAAATGAAATTATCAATCCTTGTCAAGGTGGTTATGAAAAAGGAAAAAGTATTAGTTAAGAGTTATTTTGAAGCTATGAAAAAAGGAAGAAAATTAGAACTTATGAATTAAAGATTGACTTCAGTAAAGCATTTAACTCTCTAAATTAAAACTTCTTGTTCAGCTTTATGGAGGCTTGTTTTCCTTCATAAGTTTATTAATTAGGTTAGACATTATGTGTCTTTAGTATCCTTGTCCATCTTAGTGAATGGAGAATCTATAAATTTAATATAACTACTAGAGAACTGAGATATGGAGACCTTGTCTCCCTACTTATTTTCCTTTAGCATGAAAATTCTCACTAAACTCACTAAACTAAACATCACTAAGGTGCCCAAGTTTAAATTTCACTACAAATTCAATAGTATTGGCATTTTCAATCTCTCTTTTGCATATGATTTGTTGTTACTCTGTAGAGATTTAGTAAGATATTTAGAAGTGTTTATCATTTCATTATAGTAATTTAAATCCTTATCAAGTTTCATCTCCAATCCAATCAAGTTCCTTCTACATCTTAGCTGGTTCGAGTGGCATTGTGAAACTACCAACCATCACTAAGGGCTTTAAGAATAAGTAACTTTCTTTCAAGAACTTAGAGGAAACTATAACCACCAAGAGACTCTCCTTCTTTAATTGCAATTCGTTTATTGATTTTATTTATTGGAGATTGAGTAACTGGTGTAAAGAATTGTATCTTATAATGGAAGACTTCAACTCATAATATCACTTCTGGATAATCTCTATATATATTGGTGATCTCACATAGCTCTTCCAAATGAGATAATGAAAATTATTAATAAGTTGCTTACGAAATTGCTATAGAGATTAGAGAATAATAAAAGATGCCTAAAATAAAGTGGTATGACATTTGTTTACCTAAGGAGCATGGGAGACTCGGAATCAACTTAATCAAAATCATGATCGAAGTGTCATAGTGTGTACACATCCATAAATTTCACATGTTAATGTTCTAGTGAACATATACATGGCTAACTATGGAAAAGTGCATTTGTAGATATGGAAATATATTTTTAGATATTTGTGAGCTCAATTGATACTTGTTTGGAATTTGGAAGAAGCAAAAGAAGCTTAATTGGTTATATTGACTTAGATTATGTTAGTGATCTTAGAAAAAAGAGACCAGCTACTAGTTTTGTATTATGATTGGGAAATTATGTTATTTGTTTGAAGTCAACCTTACATGCCTTATTTGCTTTGTCTATAATAGAGATAGAGTATAAGGTAATGATTGAGACAATCAAAGAGGTCATTTGGTTACAAGGCCTGCATGGTGAGCTTAGTGTGGATTCAAGGGTTATAGTTGTCTTTTATAATAGCTAAAGTGTTATATATATTTTATCTTTGATTGAATGTTTCATAGAAAAACAAAGAACATTGACTTCATGTACTACTTTATTCAAGAAGTGATTTCTCAAGGAAATGTTGTGGTGGAATAGATTGATACTAAAGACAAGCAAACATATATGTTAGTAAAGTTAAGCTTTGCTATTTATGGCATTTGATATCCTTAATTGGGTTGTATGGAGAAGGTAGAGTGAAGTAACTTTTAGTAACAACTAAACATAAGGTAGAGATTTATGAAGTGGGATTTCACTTGTCACTACTTGGAGACTAAGCATAACTCTTAGGATGTGCTTATTTAGTGGGTATGGGAAAAGAGTTATGGGTATGGAATGAAAAGTAATGTTTGGTAAGAACCTATCATTGAATAGCTAATTTTTTTCATTCCTTGTATTTGGGCAATACTCAATTCCTCTGTAATCCAAAAGAATGGCAGCCATTGCTCTGTTCTTTTGGCACACATTTTGTCGCGACTGATGTACTCCTCCTTCACTCTCTACTCTATTTTCTCCCTATAAGCAAGTAACAGATATTATTTTTCCTCTTAAGCTTTCCTCTTACCTGAGACCCACAAACGTGAGTGTCGACTAGCATCTATCTACCTTTCTCTTACGTGAGACCTAGAAACGTCTACCCTCGGTCCTATCTCTCCACAAACTAATCCCTGCAGCCCACTATGGAAACAGCCAAAACCAAGAAGTAGCACTGGTAATTTTCTTCCTTTCTTTCTTCTTCAATTTTTTTTTGTCGATATAAGATTTTGGATTCCTAAATCCATTTTCTTTTATACTTTCTTTCTTGAATCTCTATCAATGTCCTTCCTCGTCCATTTCATTTCTTGTTTCAGGTATTGTTTGAATCTCTCTGTCTTACTATTGAGTTGGGTTTGTTTCTTTTACTTTTGTCACGTGCTATGTGTTGTATGTTGTTTCATCTGCTTGAATCTGCATATAGAACATGCTTAGGTTTCGATCTTGTATGTCGGGTTGGTGTTGAAGGTCTTCAACTTGTGGGTTAGAGACAAAATTAGTCACCAAAAAGCATAAAATTTAGCCACTCGTATTCTTGGTCATCTAAAATATTTAAGATCATTAATTTATCTTTTCAATTGCAAAAGACATTAATTCTACAAAAGGATTATGATACCATTTTCCAAATCATTCCAGGAATTATACAAACCAAATAATAAATAATATTCTGAGTGTATTTTGTGAGTAACATTTGTGAGTATCTTAAAAGTTATGATTTTTTAGTATATTTAAGTTTTGAATTTGAGTTTTTTTCTCCTTGTAATTATTGTCTTTTCTCTTTAATGAAATTTTGTTGCTCCTCTTTTGCTCGTGGGCAAGGGCTTAAAACTGAACCACGTAAAATCCTACATTTAAGTTTTTTCTTATTTGCCTTACTATTTTAATGATCTCGATTCACAACAAAAACAAAAAGGATTAAATGAAGATTCAAAATGTGAGTTAGAATAATAGGAACTTCATAAGAGAATAAAATGAATATACCTTTGTTATATTATATGACATATAACTTACATTGTAATTTTAAAGTGACAAAAAATATTTTTTAATTTAATATATTCAAATTAGACCTAAATCACTATAAAAATCTTGAGTTCGTAGTTGTATTTACTATTGTCTTAAAAACTAGATCAACTATCAAACTAGTAAAAAAAGACGTTTAAGATTTAAAATTTTTAACCAATATTAAACAGTTATAAAACTAGTGTATAATAAATAAGTAAAAACTATAAGATTAAATAAAATGATATAAAATCAAAAGCTTTAAAATCAAAATAATACACCAATATCTATTAATGTATAATAAACTAATAAAAAATTTAATGATTTAAACTAAAAATTAAATATAAAATTAAAATTAAAATAATGGTAACAACTAAAATTGTTTTTATGAAGAAGATTGTGTTTTATCATCATTGAAAATTCTAAATTCTATAGCTTTATTTAAAGACTTGCAAACATATCTACATCAACTTCTATTGTATTTAAATAAATTACAAACTAACAATATATGAAATTATTTTTATTGTAATACATTATACTTTAATTTTTAAATATGTATAAAATAAAATATTAATAATTCATAGATATTATTAATTAATTCGTTTTAATTAATGCATTTTTTTATAAATCACTTTGCAAATTTTACTATAATCAAGATTAGGCGATGATTATTTTTCTTCGATCAAAAAATTAATATAATCAATAAATAAATATCAACTAGATCATATAATCTTTTCTTATTGAATGCTCTTAATACATAATAGAAAAATTATATAATTCATAATACTAGTATATTTATTTAAAAAAAATAGAAATCAGTCAATAAGAACCTAATTGAGCAATTGTAATTGTCAATACCAACACTAACTTTGGTATACGTTTTGGTTTTGTCATTATGTAATTGCCCCGCTATAGTGACATTGACACCTCTAACAATGAAGTGCAAAACATATAATACCAAAAATCTAAAGAATGAATTCAAGTTCATTTTAATATTATTTATCTAAATCATTTGTTATTAAAATACTATTTTATAATTTTAACCATTTTATAATTTTTATTATTCCAAAACTAGCAAGCCCTCGAGACAAATCAAAGTGAGCAACTTAGTTTCAATGAAATCAACTTTTAAGGGGAGCAGAGTTATCGTGAAACTATTATAGGCACGTTAATAGGGCAAAGTACTGAAGGAATTTATTTATTTATCTTGTTATTTTACTTTCGTCGTTTTCTGGTTAATGTACAGTTAGTCTAGTTAGTTAGCAAAATTACTGTAAAGCTAGTCTAGTTAGTTGGTTGGGCTCCGGGAACGGGGTCCACCACTGTTCGGCTGGGCTCCGGGCACGGGGTTCAGCATAGTTAGAGAGCAGTTATTCTTTTCTTGAGCAGTGTATATAAGTCTGAAGTTTTCTTCCGATAGTAAGTAAATATACACAGAAAGTTTCTGTATTATTCGTTTCCATACGATATAAAATTGTTCATGGTATCAGAGCTAAAGCCGATCCATAGTCTCGACGATTGACTGTTTCCAAAGATATGGGGACGTCTCCGGAGGATTGTTATCAGTTATACAATTCTGATCATCCAGGCATGATGTTAGTTACAGCACCATTGACAGATACAAATTTTTACTCGTGGAGTATTTCCATTCGAAACTCCTTGGAAGCGAGAGATAAGCTGGGATTTATCGATGGGACTTTACCGCCACCCTCATGTGAAGCAACGTATAGGAGATGGCGTAAAGTAGATTGCATGGTGAAGCAATGGATACTCAATTCCATTTCGAAGGAGATATCTGAATCCTATATTACCTGTAGTTCTGCAAAGATGTTTTGGGACAAGCTTGAAGAAGTTTATGGAGAGAGTAATTTGTCGCAGTTGTTTCACGTAGAGCGAGAAATTAACTCTGTTGAACAAGGTAACTCTTCGGTAACTGCCTATTATAATAAAATCAATCGATATTAGGATGAGCTAGGGCAACTTTTGCCTATACCAGTCTGTAGTTGCCAAGGGTGTCACTGTGGGATTAATCAACAATTAGTGGATATCAATAATGCTAACAAGTTAATTCAATTCTTAATGGGATTGAATTCCTCCTATGACCATATTCGAAGTCAGATTTTGGCCTAAGATCTACCTCCATCTGCAAGTAAAGCTTATTCACTTGTGATGAGGGTTGAGAAACAGAGGCAGGTGCATATGTTGCATGACGATGCTAGTGCTGTAGCTATGGTCGTGAAAGAAGGTAGAAATAATAAGAAGGGATCTTCCATAGGGGACAACATGAGTCGGAATAGTTCTCGAAAGAAGGATAATAAACGCAAAGAAGATAAACATTGTGATTACTGTTCTCTGGATGGACATGAGCGAGACACCTATTTTAAACTACATGGCTATCCAGACTGGTATACAAAGTTAAGGAATAAACGAGATGTCTCGGGTAAGGGACAACATAAAACCAAATCTGTGAATATGGTAGACACTTTTGAGAAAGATATGGAGAAGGGGACAGACATACAAAGTGGATCATCGTCATTGTCTACTTTGATTCAGTAAGAACTTGCACAGCTGTTGAAAGGAAAGTCAGCGGAAGACTCCCATTTCTTAAATATGATACAAACAGAGTTTGCAAGTATGTCCCACTTGAATCCTGCTATTGGCTTTATCTCAACTGGTGCGACTTGGATTGTGGATTCAGGTGCCACTTCGCATATATGTGTAGACAAACAGCTGTTTCAATCGTTGGTACCCGTAGACAAAGTCACAAAAATATTTCTACCTAACGGGGAAGTAAATGATGTTCAATATAGAGGCGTCATAGTTTTTCATGGGCAGATAATCTTGAAATCAGTCCTTTATATGCATACTTTCACTCATAACCTTATATCTGTTAGCAAACTAACCAGACAATCCTCATACAATGCTTTGTTCTATTCTGAATATTGCTTATTACAGGACCAGAAGACTGAGAGGACAATAGCTAAGGGCAAAGTTTTCCAGAGTTTGTACTTTCTGAGCCGTGATTCTTTCATGTGTAATACCTCAAATTGTAATACTTCGTTTGCATCTTTACCTCCCGTTGGGGAGCAAGTGTGTAGTATACAGGATAATCTTGTTTATAAAACATTATGGCACACAAGATTGGGCCATCCTTCTGAAGTTGTATTGCCACACATTGATGACTGTACCCAGTTTATGAATAACACTAATTTTTCTTGTGAAATATGTCCTCTTTCTAAGCAAGTTCGGACTGGTTTTCCAACTAACTTTACACGAGCAGCTAGCTGTTTTGAGTTATTGCATGTTGATATTTGGGGGCCCTATAAGGACATTTCAATTTGTGGGGTGCATTACTTCTTGACTGTTGTTGATGATTACAGTCGTTGTACTTGGATTTTTTTTATGAAACATAAGCGCAAGCTCGTTATCTTTTGGAACGGTTTCTGGTCTATATTCACCGGCAGTATAATGGTCATGTGAAAGTTGTGCTGACTGATAATGGTTCAGAGTTTTTAAGTAGAGACACACAAGAAATATTTAGTACTAGAGGGATTATTCATCAGAGGACATGCGTCTATACTCCACAACAGAATGGTGTTATGGAGAGGAAACATCGACATTTGTTACAAGTGGCACGGGCTCTCTTATTCCAATATGGTCTTCCAAAGAATTTTGGAGTCATAGTGTTCTACATGCTACTTTTCTGATCAATCGGTTGCCTAGTAAAATGCTTGGTTGGAAATCTCCTTATGAGTTATTATCTGGGCATCCACCTACTTATACTGACTTGAAGAGTTTTGGGTGTTTGTGCTTTGTTGTTGATACTCACCCACATAAAGATAAATTGGCGCCAAGATCTTTCCGTAGCATATATCTCGGTCATTCTCCTGGATAGAAGGGATACAAGTTGTATGATTTGCAAACCAGATGTGTTGTTGTTTCTAGGGATGTGTCTTTCTTTGAGTCTATCTTTCTGTTTAAGCAGCATCCAGATCCTTATCGTTTTACGGATAGCTCTATTCCCTCATTATCTATTGTGCTCGATGATCCTTTTTTGGTAACTTCTTTCAATGATGTGGATATGCCTAATGCTGGTGCGTCTGTTGTGTCGGAGCCACGTAATGCTTCAGATGATCATGTTGTTGTTCTTAGTGACCCTCCCGCATCACCAGCTCCTACTAGACACAGTGAACAGGTTAGACAACCACCTTCTTGGTTACGTGATTTTGTATCGTATGTAAGTCTTTCTTCTTCTGCCCTGAAGTGTGTAACTATGCGGCATAGTTCATCTCTGGAGACCACAATGAATTCCCTTCAATCGAGAGCATTACTCCTCATTCCAAGACCGATTCTTTCTACCATTGTTTTCCCTTCAATCGAGAGCATTACTCCTCATTCCAAGACCGATTCTTTCAACCATTCCTACATTGAAAAGGTTTGTTTAATTCTTCTTCTATATTGTCTCTATACCTTGTTGGGAAACTCACTTTTAAGATTGGATTAGTTTGGTTTGAGTTAATAGAATGATACTATTTTAACTTAATTTTCTCTTTAAAGTTAGATTTTTGACAATTTTCTTTTCTCCCATTTTTCTCAATAATATTAAGAAAATTGGATTGTTGTGATCCATCTTATATGTGAATTTGAACTGTTTTAAGATTTCTATTTCTAATTTTGTTAAAGTTTACCTCTTTTGAAGCACTTAATTAAATGAATGGTGTATTATTTAATTTCTGTTACAACTTCTAAGTTCGTTTAGGTACTGTCAAGCACAAGTTTGAAAAAAATTATTAGCAGTTTATAAAATTAGTCTACTTATTAGTGAATGGGCTACTTTTTACTTAAATATGTTATAAAATAAATTTAATCAGAAAACTAGCAAGTTTATAATAATTACGATTAAACAGACCAGTTTAGTTTGATCTTTAAAGCACTAAATATTTAGAAAACTTTTTTTAATGGTTTATATATACTGTAAATGAAAATTATAATTATGTCATGCAATATAATTGAAATAGCTTATTTATAAAGTCAAAATGTTTTATATCATAAGCGTAAATAGAATAAGTAGAAAAATAATCACAAAATTTTAAATATTTGTGACTTGATATTTAGGGTGAATCAAGTTAAAGGCCAAAGAATTAATAGACTTATTAAGCACAAATAACAATTTTTAACTAATTCCAAAAATTAAGAAAAGAAAGAAATTTACTAACAAGCACACACACTACAACAAAGTTGAGTATTTATTACTCTTTTTTAGATTATTTGAAAATCATTGCTAAAAGTTAGTTTTAGTGATGATTTTCAGAAAAGGTTGCTAAAGCCTTACTGTTTCGAAACGTTTTACAAAAACATCGCTAATTACAACCCTTTGGTGACGCTAATTACAATCCTTTTGTGATGGCTTGGGGTTATCCTTTGGTGACGACTTTTTAAATCATTGTGGACGATTTTTTAAATTGTCGCGAAAAGTAAAACTTTTAGCTATGATTTAAAAGCTTAAATAACAAAATAACTATCTTATTTATAATTATGAATTCACTAACTTGATAATTTTGTGACTGAACATCATATTGAGAAAAACCAAATTCAATATTTTTGACAATGATCGAAAGTGTAAAAATAAATTTAGTTAAAAATGTCAAATCATTTCAATAATTTATTAAACTATAAAATTAAAATTAATTAAAATTACATTGATTTGTACTTTTTATTTTTCTCTTTTGAATTATATGATTTGACAAATTTATATGGTGTCATAAAATTTTCAAATAATTTTAACATGAAGTTTGTAATATAATGATATGTGATTTTTACAGAAAAACAATAAATATAGATATATAGCAAGTAATATAATATAATGAGCTCCGATAAATTTATGTTAACATTTTTATTCTAAAAAGTCAATAGGAGGAAAAACAAGTTATAAATATAATCAATATAGAAGCAAAGTGTAAAATTTAATAAGGAAATGAAAAAAAAAATGAAGTTATACTCAAGTAACAAAATATTCACAGAAGAAGCAAAGTTATCAAAACTTTATTTAAAAAATGACCTAAACGACATTGTAAGCTAGAGGCATAAAACAACCCCGTGTTTACATATGACCTTATGTAAACACTTGGATTTTCCTAAAATGAGTAAACTAAATTCCCCCAACTAAAGTTCCTCCAGAAGTTTCCGAATTAGGGCTCGAAAGTCTTCGTCTACTCTTTCTCCAATCGATTAAGGAGGTAAGGGATTTATACTTTGAGCTTAGTTTCTTCATCTTCTCATTCGTTTTCACTCTTAACTTCTTTGATTAGGGATATTCGATAGGTCTTCCTCTGTATTTGATTCTGGCTAATATCTCCCATCACACCCAGTGATGGAAGTAGATGATCAGGCGTTATGACCTCTTAGAGGAGTGATGCCATAAGGTAAGAGCTCCAACTTTAGATTCCTACACAAGAGTTATGTGTGTGGTACCTTGCTAGTTTAGGTCATACAGATGTATTGTTCAAAGAATAGAAGACTTCTTATTTGAATGTTATAACATTCTACAATCCCAAATTTTGTGATCTATTAATTGAGATACTTCATATGATAAGGTTAAGAATGTTAACTTTGTATGTACTATTCTGGATCACTGTTTCTATACTTCATTATATTTTAAATATTAACATAAGATAAAAAATAAGAGAACATAATTATAATATTATATTTACTAAAAGGACAAAAAAAATTCTTTGAATGCCATAATATAGATCTTTTAAATAAAAATAAATCCATAATATATTGATAACAATCTTGAAATGAGTGGTTGACTTAAGTACTCGAGGAATATTAGTAAATATTGTTGAGGTAACTACTTCATTTTGAATTATATATCAACATGTTTTAAAATAATCTCGAAGTTAATGGATGGCTTATTAAACAGTGATCCATAAATTTCAATTAGAAAATGCTTCATTGCCTTATCTAGTTACAGTCTTCACTTGGTATAATTTACAATTGATTTCATAAATGAAAGGGGATTTAAATAAAAAGAAAAGAATCTTATAATCAATTACAAGATGACACTTGACATCTGAACGATATTAAAAAATCTCTTTAAATCCCTATAAATAAAGGTTCATATAATTTTTTTAAAAAAATAGAAGTACAAGTTGGAAGAGTCTTAAAATTATACTACAAGTCCACCAATACTTCTATATCAAAATGAATAGAAGTTTCAACAAGTCCAACAAAGAAATAATGGAGACCTGACAAAATTACATTAATAATAAACAAAGTGATTTTTTTACATTTGGAAGAAGCTACAAATTTCTTGAATTTCTTGAATCCAGTCTTTAAAATAGAATAAAGTACAGAAATAGTAAGGCCAACCATAGATAATCAATAAAATACAGAAATAACATAGGAAATGGATGTAAGAACAATGACCAAAGTAAAAAGAAGAAGAAAAGGTGAGAAGCAAGATAGAGGAGCCCATACCTGGTAACTTGATCAGCTTAAAGAAGAAGATCGTCGTCGATATTTTAGCCCTATTTGGGAAGCATCTAAAGACTCTTTAGTTGGGTAGAATTTATTTATCTTATTTATAAAATGTCATTGTTGATAGATTACCTTGTCTGATACTTATAACAATGTTTTCATTTTTTTTTCTTTGTTAGTAGTTTTGAGTTACATTGTCATTTTGACCATGCTTGTTGACAGTGCTTATTGTAGGATAGGTGTTTTCTCTCCAGAGGCCATTCTATACATGTATAAATCATTATATTAATTACTATTATTATTTATATGTTCATATATCATTACATTAATTACCATATATAATTATATTAATGCAATATGGTAAAAAACGAAAATCAATAATAAAAGTTAATATTATATTCATCAAAATCAAATTAAATATTATTGATAATGATTCTAATTGTAAATATAAATTTAGCTAATAACAATCTCATTTCAAAAATTTATAAAACTTTAAATAGAATTACCTTACTTAAAACATACTAAGGACTTCAAGCATAACAACTTGCTCGAGAATGCTTTGGATAAAATTGAATATCGGCGACATCAATAACCATGTTGTTTCAAACTGTGTCACTTCATTATTAAAACGATGGACTAAGGATCGTTGTTATAGGCTACATCAGTATTAAAAATCTTTTCCTTCTAATGCAAGGCAAGGAGACACGTTTGGGAATGGAAGTTTCCAGAAAATTGAAACAATTTGTGTGATTATTGGGCCTCTCTCATCGTTCAGGTTTGTTTACTTTTCCTTCACATTTGCTTCCATCAATCTTGTTAGATGATTTAATAAATTTTTCTTTATTTAGGAAAAATATGAGAAAGCCAAGTTGAACAAAAGATAAAATGAAAACTTCTCACAACCAAGGCTCCAAACCATTTGTTGTCTTATGAAATAGGTATATAAGATCTTTGTTTACAAGTTATAATTATATCAATAAACACTATATTATTTATTGTGCATTGTTTTTTCTCTATAAAATAGAGTGAGAAGGAACTACATAGACAAGAGTGTGATAGGATCACACTCTACAAACTCACTCACTATAAAAAAGATAAATGGTGGACGTCTGAAGAAGCTCAAAATAATTATGTAGGTATAAAAAATTGTTTAAATTTTAAGTTTATTTATTTATGTAGTACTAACTAATAATATTTGTATTGAATATTGGTTTTTTTTAATTTTAGAATAAGATGCAAGAGTTGCTGCAAATATTAATGTTTGAGGAAAATGAGACAAATGTAAAATACATTTGCAACAAAATGTTTGGTGCACGATCCAGATATATCAAAGGTCTTGAATTTGGCCTTAAGCTAGTCTTGAAGAGGAAAAAAAGATGCTTAAGTTTGAATTACAACATATTCGAAAAAGATGAACAAGTATTATAAGTACCTCAAAAAATAACTTGCCCCAGATTATGAAAGCAGTCATGATGAAAATGAGGATGAGTGATTTGTATTATATCTTGTAAACTAATCTTTGTATTTTTTATTTTGTATATAAGTATTTTTAAATTTGTAATTAAAATCTTGTACATGATCAAATTTAATGATTTTTTTTAATATACAATACTTCAAATTATTAATTATTTTTGTATTATATTTTTGTATAATAAATTAACAACAAAAATAATATAAATATTATATACAATAATATAGATTAAAAATGACACAAATAA
>JANIHZ010000003.1:41302026-41316375 GCA_027478365.1 Erythroxylum rufum | reverse complement strand
TAAATATTATATACAATAATATAGATTAAAAATGACACAAATAATTATAATTGACATGGTACATTTAATTAAAATGTATATTAAAAATTTGACTATATTTTTCAAATGTAGCTAAAAATATTTTGCTACATTTTTAAAAAAGTACCTAAAACTTTTTAGTGTAATTAAAAGCAATTAGCTACATTTTTTGAAACATAGCTAAAAACTTTTAGTCATCTTTAATTATGAAAACTAACCATAACCAAAATTTATTGGCGATGATTTCCTAAAAAGTGCTAATAGTTTTTTGCTACAAAAATAATGTGTAGGCGAAAACTACTAGCAACAATAAGAGAAAAATGTCGCCTGTGGTTTTTAACCACGAGGATTTGGCGATATTTTTAGCAGCGAGTATCGTTGTTATTAAGACTTTTATTGACGAATTTTTTCATAGCCAAATGACATTTATGTTGTAGTGACATGAACCAACTTAATTCTTATGTATGAAACTATTGACATATTATAACCGAGAAGAGAAGTTTCGTTTCATCTTATTAATTTCCTCTTAAGTTTTCTTCAGTGATAAAAAATTAAGATGATAATACCAGATACTACATTACAGCAAAGAAGCTAATGAATAATTAAAACAATAAGTATATATAGTGGCGTAAGCTTTGTCATGAACTGAATTGAAGACAAGATCAGCAGAATTTTTACAGTAGAAAGTTTTAGAGCAGAAGCAACAAAATGCATGAGCTATGACAGAGAGTTTGACGAAAATTATAGAATCGTTAATGCTGCCATGCGCAAAGGAATACCGTAATTATTCTATTAAAACTAGCAATATCATCATTTCTCATCGTAAGAACAAAATGTTTCTAGGACCTCAAATTCAGGAATAAAATGAAAATTGAAAAAGAAAGTGTATAACCATTGTACAAGAAGACATCTGTTCTCTTGTTTTTGGCCGTATTGTATCTACTTTTCAGAAAGTGGTTTCAGCATCCCACAAGCTGACAAGTAATTGAATAATTAGGTACTTTTTTTCTTTTGTACAAGTCGACCAATAATGACAACAACATAGGGTTAAGTGATAGTATAGTTTATATCAGAGGCTTGTCAATTTCATAAGCAAGTCCCATTTTCTAAACTATTTCTTGACTTGTCGAACCAAAACAAAGAATCTAACCACCCTGCAAGTTTTGCTCTTTCCACATAATGCACAAATTGGTTTTCAGCGTAAGGCACATCCAGAATTAAGTCATCTAGAGATTCTGCTACTCTCTCGAAGCCTTTGGTCATTTGGTATTGGGTTATAAGGCCACTGCAAAAACATCGATCAAGCAAACCCCATAACTTTTCATTCTTCTTCTCAATGATTGCTATTAAAACCTTTTTAATGATCTCATGGTGAAAGAACGGCATCCCCAACTCCTTTATGCAATGACTGGCTTCCTTGACATCCCCTCCTGACTCAAACTCTTCTAATAGCTTTCCAATTTTGTCTTTAACATCCTCTAATGCCCATCCATGCTTGCCATTTCCTCCACCACCCCAACACCTTAAAATTCGCTCCCCAGAAAGCCGAGCCTTGAGCAATGACTTTGCCATTTGGATGACTTTGTTCCCACCCAAAAACTGATTTTCAAGTTCCTGCAAGTGCTGAGGGGCTAATACTTCATCAATCACTGCCCTAGATAAGAACATTGCAAGATCTTCAACGACAATTGGATGATCCAAGGCAGTGTCTTCTGCAGAGTCTATCAACATATGGAACCCGTTCATGAAATCCTCTGTTGCAAAACACAAAGATGACAGTAGAACAGAAGCCATTTCTTTCTCCCTGTTCTTGCGATCCATTGACAAAGTGATAAGTCTTTTAACAAAGATCGCGTTTAATTCTGATGAACAAATACTGTTTTCTGATTCAAGACAACTGTTGACCTCAGAAATATCTCCTGTCAAGAAATACTCCTTGATGATAGATTCAGCCTTCGTTTTGAAAACTTTAATATCATTATCCTCGATATATTGCTTTCTTGATGCTGAAGACACTGACTTCAGAGATGAAGCACTTAACCAACCTTCTGATGCTGCCTTGGAGATCAAGCACTGTAGCAACCACCGAGCATTTGGAATGTCAAGTGACAAGTCATCTATGACGTCAATCATTCGACCAAACCCTTTTGTTATTTGGCTAGAATTAATCAAACCTTCTTCACTAGCTTCTTTCATCAAATCAAGTAGTCTTCCTTCGGCTTGTTGCCTATCCATGGCCATTAGAAGAGCTCTTTTAATTATTTCGTGGTGAAAGAAAGGTACTTTTAAATCCTTGATGCACCTAAAAGCCTCCTTCTTGTCACCACTAGCTACATATTCTATCAACAAATTGTTTATCTTAGCCTTTACATCCTCGACCGTTCTATTCTTGTTGCCTCCCCATCGTCGTTCAATAATTTCTGTATGAAGAGGAGCTGCTAGATAACATTTTTCAGATCTTTGTAAGGCTTCCAAACCTTTTGAGTCAGCAGCTAAAAACGCCTTTTGTTTTTTCAGAAAGGCTGGTGGGAGTATGTCATCAACTACAGCTCTAGCTATGAATAATGCGAGGACATCAACAATGTCTGGTATATCTACAATTAAGTCATCCGCTGATTGCACTAATTTCTCAAAGCCTTTGTAAACTTGGGCGGGATCAATTATATCAACATATATAGATGATAACAACACAGCAGTCATTTCTTTCTCTCTATCATGCCGGTCCATAGCCATAGAAATCAGTTTCTTCACCAAATAGTAATGATATACGGGCATTCCGAGATCTCTTAATTCATTAGTAGTCGAGACTATATCATCGTTTGTGAAATATTCCTCCACTATGATTGTTGTCTTCTTTTTATAATCATCGAAATCCACACTTGTCGTACCAATATCATTACATTCCTACAATAGTAAGCAGCCATTCAAATTATGATTTTAGGAAGGTAAATAAATAAATAGCATTAAATTAAGAATATTTTTTTTCTTGAATTTTTGCCTACCGCACTGCTATCATAGTTTTGGTCATTAGGATCTAAACAGAAGTTGCCATCTGTATCAAGCAGTCCTCCCCATGTACCCTTACCTCCTGAGCCACCTGTCAGATAGATCAACATGGTCATTAAAAGATTATATTAAATTATTTATTGTATTCTCAACCATTTTTTTAGATAAAATTTATTATCAAAATTTAATATATATACTACTAAATAGCATTATCATATTGTGTTCTTAATACAAGTATTTTAAGGCACTTAGCATGTTTTGTCATTAACTCTCTGGCTAGAGACTTACCCTCTTTTGGTCGTCCATCTATCTGAGAATGTGGATGTCTATCGTGCTTAAGAGAACTTCCCTTGCCTGGACTTCCTCTGCTCGTTCCATTCTTTCCCTGACCATCTGGGGAACTTGGCGACTTTGGTGAATTTGACAGTCTTTTAGACTTTGGAGACATTGAGAGCTCTAATGGAAAAACAGATAATGGATCTGCACTCTCTGAAGCAGATCTTGCAAGCTCTCGATGCTTTTTCGATACAAATCCATAACTGTACTCCATTGCAATTACACTTTTGACTCCAAAACTTAATCACTAGTCCTCACAGACATATATGTTGATCAGCAGCGTGAATTTGTACTTCATATGTAATATTTAAGTTGTTTTCAGATCTGCCATTGACAATGCTATTTCTCTTGAAGGAACTGTATAAATAATAAATGAAAATTGATAAATATTTTAACAGGACTTTGTGGTTTGCTATGCCTTTGAGCATACATATGACAAACATAAGTGAAAACGTTCTTATAGTCGAATAAAAATGATTAATATGGAATGTGAAATACTAAAGTGTCTAATTCGTAAGTATAATTTTTAACATAAATTTGCCGATATCATATTTTGATAATAAATAATATAATTCTGATAATATTTTGACAATATTCTAAGAATATTTCCTTATCTCTTTTTTCTGATATTTGATTTCAGCTTATACTTACATCTCCTTTAAGAATAAAAGTCGACAATCATATAAAATTTATTTTCTGTTCTATCTATTCCCAATAATCAAATAAGTAAAAGTTATAGAATAAATATTATATTCTTATTTCTTTACCAAATATTGTAGTGTATATGAATCTCGATATCTTTTTATGTCCTAAATTATTTTATAGTAATAAATCAAACTAGGTAATTACTATCTGAAGCTCGAGGCTTTGCAACCTCTTCTTTTCTTGACATCTAAATCCCTCCGTTATATGAATGTAAAGTGCATGCAAACTATTGTAAACCTAATATTATTTGTAATTAGTGAAAATACTACAAATATGATCCATAAAAATAGCCTCAGAGTTAAAGTATATTGAAATATACTTACAGAAACGAAAAAGTGAAGCATATCGACTGTAGTATTTCTTGGAGTGTGCATGACTTCATCCAATTTAAACCACCATTAATGCAGTTGGAATGGAATGATCCTTGCTAATTTGTTGAAGACAATGTTTCCCATGAAATAGAGCAATTCATATGGTTAAACCTAATGAGCAATCCCACTTGGACAAACGAACATAAACGTTGAAGGACTGAAAAATTATCACTACTAGTCCTTCAAAAACTGATACAATTTTCAATTCCTAATATAAGATGGTTAATAGATATACACATTGTCAAAGGGCATTATATCATCCTATCCAAATTCGTGCAAGTAGGATTAAGAAATTTTTACTTGAACATGACTCGAAAAGAACAAACGACCAAGCATAAAACTTAGAATGCTAACCTTTGAAAGTATGAGTACTCGTCAGAGCAAGACCGCTGGCCGGCGATCAAAGCTTACAAAATAGAAGACTTGCAAATTACGGGTGTTAATTGTATGGAGGAGAAATGAAAAGATTACACTGTTTGGTTTTCATTGAAATAGAGAGGAGGTGAAAAGGGAAGTAGTAGTTAGAAAGTAATAGTTAAGATTATCTTAAAGAGAAGTTACTAATCCAACAGCTGAGAGTGCCTTTTGCTGTGCCTTTTGAAACGGGAAAAGGTCCGGAAAGCTTGCGGTCTAGTAACTGAATTTTTTTATGCATGCTGGTTATAACCGAATTCAACTACTAACTATTTATAGAACTCTTTCTTATATATACATCGAAATTAGATTTTTTTTAAATGAAATTATTACAATACCAAAGTTCCAACACAATTAGCCACAACATTGATTAAAATAATGGGAATAACTTTAAATAAAAACTTTTGAACCTAATAACATTTTATAGTTTGTTTCATTTCATTGTCAATATTCTCATTAGTTTTAAAATGTTTTTAACTTTCAGAACAATTATAGTCCTATGTAATTATATTATGTATATCTGAAATTAAATAATCAAACTAAATTCAATAAGATTTTACGTTTGGCCTGTTCAGTTTTTCAGTCTCTTCTATTGCATTCCTAAGAATTACTAGCACAGAAAATCAATAACTAAATGAAACAATTCAGCCAAACTGGGAGCACCATCATTTACCCTACATTTCTTAAATATACTTTATTGATTCATATCTTGCATCCCGACTAGGTCACTTGTATATATCTATTTTTTAAAACTATGTGTCCATCCTGATCTCAACTTCAACTTCTCAAGATTCTCAGACACCTCTCTCCTGAAGTCTCATTTTCCTATGCTTACTTTCATAACCTCTGGTATGATTATTATACTTTATAGATGCTTACCAATTTCGTAAGCAAGTCTCATTTTCTAAACTATGTATTGCTGAAACAAAACAAAGAATCTAACCCACAAATTGGTTTTTAGCAAAAAGCACATCCAAAATAAAGTCTACTAGGAAACCGGGACGGGATTCAATCTCGAACGTAGCGGAATAATTACAAAACTTTTGTATTTTGATTTCCTAAAAACCAAGATTATTTTAATTTTATAAAATGATTAGCACATAAATCATAACAAAGCATGAATCTTAATTTTTACCTTATTATAAAGCTTGATCATTTATTGTCGTATCCTTCAAACCGTTTTTAAAACTAGTTTACTGCAACCACTGTAGCCGCATAAGTATGTGGCTTCTAATAGTATCAACAGAACAAGTTAAGAAAACTTTATAATTCTTACAGAAAGGGTTCAATAAGAAGAATTATCTCCATTAGAGCTTAAGCCTATTTATAATAAGTTTTAGACGTTTTAGTAATTTAATTATAATTTTAACTAAAATTACAAATAATTCTAATTAAATATCAATTATAACCAAATAAGATCTATTATCTCATATTGATTCTTATTTATTAAATATCTCATATTTAATCATAAATTTTTTAAACTTTGCAATCAAGTCCAACTTGATTAAAATATCTTTACTCTCTTCAACTCGTTTTTTAAGTGTGACCCATAAGATTCTCAAATAAGTTGACAATGATTATACATTATAATTCTAATTAATAATTAGAATTAGATAAATTAAGACTCCTATTAATTTATCTTTAACTCTTCAATTAAACAATTTATAATCATAGATCAAGATTGACGTCCAACAATGCGTTATGACTACTCAAATATTTAGGAATGTCAAAATGGTTTTGACAAATATTTTCATGCATGATTTTTTTGATATAATTCAATCATTTCATCATATAATGTTCCGATTAGATAGAGAATGGAATTAATGTATATTCTTTTTTAGTCTAATCATATTAGTTCTCTGTCATTAGCTATTGATTCAATTAATAATATTTGTAAATTATTTACAAACGTCATTTCATCTTGGCCAAAGATTTCCTAAATCAATACTAATCGAGAACAGTAGAAAATTATCCCTAATTACTTTAGGATGATGAATTATATCTTGATTAAACAACTACCTCCATATAGTTCATGCTACATTCAATGACTATTAATTGAACGACCTATGATTAGAATAAGTTATAAGTAGTATCAAAACATAGCAGTGTTTGTACATGATAACTTTGGAAACCTCAAGTAAAAAGATCACTTATACAATCATCACAATGAGAATTTTCATAAACATACAAGTAATGTTCCAAATGGATTTCTCATATCGTATTAGTTTAGTGAATTTGTTCTCTAACAAGCACCTACATGTTTGTTTAAGTATCTCTATACTTTAGCCTATAAGTTCAACAACTTCCTTTATAAGGAAAAACATAACTTGTGCTAATCTTTTTACATTCTATTAATGTTTAGCCTTAATAGAACAATAACTAGGAACAATTTAGGAAAAATACATAAAATCAATAAGAATCTCATAATTATAATCTCATTATAATTTTATTTGCAATGTATACTTATCATATGGACTTTATCATATACATCTAAACATGTATAAGATAACGAATGCCTTTAAATTATTTTTGTCACTAAATTAAAACTAATCAATTGACTATAGGGCATAAACTAACAATCTCTCACTTGAAATAAGCCAATCGTTTAAGTATCTTATACCATATCCCCATATGAAAAACATGCTACTGCTGGACAATGACTTAATGAGATAATTCTACAAAATTTTCTATAGTGAGCACTTGCTTAAAACTTAAAACTTTCATTTTAATTATCATCATAATTAAGAAAAAAAGCCTAAATACATCTTTGGATCTTTGATGAAACCCTAGCTCCTTGTGCATGCCCAATGACTCTAATATTTTACAGTAGATTACTGTCTTGAATAATGCAAGGAACTATATCAAGTTCATTAAAAAACTTATCGATCCAATTAATCATTTCTACTAAATGAAAAATGTAACGCGACTTAATTAGTAACCATTGCTATATTGAAACCTCTTTGATATTAAAATGATATTGTTCTAAGTAAAATAAACCTTAGTTAGGATTTACTTTTAAAGTAAATATCCTTATAACTTTGAACTAAAATATCAACTCATATATAGATTAATAGATATCTTTAATACTTGACAACTATCTGATATCTCAAATGTTAAACATATTTAGTACATTATCTATGTACTTGGACTTAGAATAGGTGAACAACTTCCAATTTATCTCAATAAATCTAATTTCCAGAATTAAGTTGTTACCTTTTCATATCTAACAAGGGTTGTTATAGGACAATTATATTTCAACAATTGAAAATTAGAATCGTTATTCTCTTTGAGCAATTTGTCTCCACATATTCCCTCTAAAGAGGACAACTATACTTCTACTAACTTTCTTGTAGACATGATAAATTCACAATCATCTCTAACATGATAAATTCACAATCATCTCCAAAACAAACTCTTTGAATTTATCATGAAAGTGAATCTTTCAATATCTCGTAGCCTTTCAACTATACAACAATTGTATCAATAAAGGTAATAGTTCTAATTGGATGTATTGTTATGAGATTTGAACCTTTCAAATTTCATCTTACTCCCACTACTTATTTTGAGAACCATTCTCTTATATGTATACATTTAATCAAACAATTTGTTTAATAGGTCTGTAAGATTATATTCAACCTTTTGGATATCTTATAACCTTTTATTTGTTCTAAACTTAATAGATAATATATGCTTCAACTAAGCATCACATCCCTAAATCATTAGGTTTGACTCCTTTAAGACTTGACGTTTCATATCTAACATGAAATCTTGGTAATTGATTCAATTGAAACTATAGAAGATAAGTCATTATACTAGACATAGCTACAAAAACAATATTGCATCATACAATATCTCACATTGTATTTTCCTCCTTATATAAATCCATACTCTTACGAAATTTTGTTGTAAAAGTATTCAGTAGAGAATCGCATTCCCTATAGATAACTAAAAATTTAAAACTCACCACAACAATCTCATCGAACTGCTTCAGTATTCTCAATGCTTAATTTCTACTTAGATATAAACAATCTAAACTTTTCAAAATTTTAAATCAACATTTAATTTAATACATATGACTATATCATATAAAGTCATTGGTAGTATAACGAAATATAAGTATTATCCTTTTATGAATTGTTATTCCATTCAACACATCACATGTTTAAGTTTAACAATTCAATACTATCATCATCCTTTCATTAAAGGTTGATTTGTTTATTTTTCAACTTGACAAGTTTCATAAGTTTCATACGATTCACAATTAAAAGGATACATATATCCGTGTATGTAACTTTATAATATTACGTTTATTTAACCAACATGGCATAAAAGGATAATTTCAATTATCTAAATTTTTATTCTTGCCACTTATGTTAAGCATAAGTCTCCTTCGATCCAACATATACAAATTATTTGCATAAACGTGAATTAAATATTTTTACTTAACAATCTATTTCTTATCATGATTTGAACATTATAATAATGTTGAATCTAAATTCAGTATCAAATACTTATAAGTATGAACTAGAAATACATATAATCTCTATCATATCACGTATAAAAAAGAAAAGTCATGCACTCAATTTCTTTTTATGACAACTATTATCATACTATAGTAAAGCCTTTAATTGATGCCCATTCTTATGCTTTTAGTAGGCTAAATTAAGTGAAACAATTTCATCAAGGTACTATACTTTTTAGTGCTACTCAATGCAACCTCTTGCATCTTGCTATCATAGTGTTGACATACGTCTTACATGTTGTCATCAAAGTTTACGAGACATCATTCAACTTAAAATGTCAATATATTTTGTCATCTACATGATTTTGACACATCTTTAAAACTGTCACCAAATCCTCACAGGGACTATAGCAAAAATTGCATAATGGTATACAATTCTTCTTTTCTAACTTTGAGGACTCTTCTCAAACATTACCTATGTCTGAGAAATTTGGTTCACTAAATTAGTATCAACTATACTAAATAAGGTCAATTCCCCTCAGAATAAAATATACATGTAAGAAAAGTAAGTATTTAATTATATGACATGACTATCAAATAAGATTAGGACTTTATTCATATATTTGATTACTCCTACTATTTTATCCCAAATAATAGCCCTCACTACTATTTAGAAAGATTACTTTAATTTTTCTAGTGGGTTAGGATCACATTCAACTTTATCAATTATATCTCATGTGACTCTTAGATTTGTTAAGTGAAAACTGTTGCTAAAACATATCTTATATGTTATTCTTAACCTTACCTCTAAATTCATATTATCATGAGTTTACTCATTCAAATTACACAGACTTAGTTAAGTAGAACCTACTGCTATAACACCAAACATATTCAGGGTTAAAGAGACCTTAAGTTTACTCAAGAAGCTTACAATAAATAGAACTTTAGTTTATTCTTATAAAAATGGAAGGCAACAATCACGTTTTCAACGTGTACTTAATATTTAAATGAGGGATTTAATTTCATTCGTCTCATCAAACATAAAATTGCATGTAAAATATCAAACATATAAAACATACAATTTAATATGTATCCAATATATATATCATAATTCCCTCCTTGCCAACAGAAATAGGAATTCCATACACTCTCTTGAAGTGGGAAATGGCACTTGGGTAGTGGGACTTCCTGAAATTCAGACCCTTTTTCTCAATCACTTCTAAGGCTCTATAGGGGCTGTGAAGAACCTCCACCTTTCCAAAGAGTTTGTGGCTCATCTTTTCCCTAATCCTTTGTTGGATATTCATTCTAATGCTGTCATTGCTGAAGTTTCACCTCAAGAAATTAGAGAGGCTTTTCACTCTTTAAATCCCAATAAGGCCCCTGGTCTAGACGGCTTTAATGGGTACTTCTTTAAACAGGCCTGGCCTATTATAGGAGAAGAAGTTATTGGATCTATTCAAAAAAATTTCCATCATGGTAAGCTCCTCAAAGAGCTCAATTCTACATTCATATCCCTTATTCCCAAAATAGCACAACCTTCCACTGACTTAGACTTTAGACCTATCTCTTGTTGCAACTTGCTCTATAAAGTTATTGCTAAAATTTTAGCAAATAGGCTTAGGGATATTCTACCTCTCATAGTTGGCCCCAATCAAAGTGCCTTTATCAAGAATCGCCAAATAGGGGATAACATCCTGTTAGCACAAGAGATCTTTAAGAACTATCACATTTCCAATAATTAGAAGAGGTGTGCTTTTAAAGTGGATCTCCAAAAAGCCTATGACTCTATCCATTGGGATTTCCTTCTTAACACCCTTGAAGCTATAGGCCTTCCCCTGAGGTTCATTGAGTGGGTCAAAGAATGTATCACCACCCCTTCTTATTCTATTTTGGTTAATGGGTCACCCACCAAAATTTTCAAAGGTCAGTCAGGATTAAGACAGGGTGACCTTTTATCGCCTTTCCTCTTCATTCTTTGTATGGAAGTTTTCTCTAGAAATTTGAGAGTCAATATAGAGAATAACCCTCAGTTCAAATATCATCGGAGATGTCAAGGTCTCAAAATCAACCATCTGTTATTCGCGAATGATATTTTAATGTTTTGCCATGCGGATTTGTTTTTTGCTCAGCTTTTACTTGACTCCTTGTGTACTTTCTCAATGTTTTCTGGCATGGACATGAATGCTTCTAAAAGTCAATTTTTCTTATCCCCGGATGTTAGTTATTTGAGTCATAGAATGCAGCTTGTTTCAGGTCTTCAGCAAGGGTCTCTCCTTATTCGGTATTTAGGGATTCTGCTCATTACAGGTCGCCTCACTAGGAGGGATTGTGCTTCTCTTTTAGAGAGAATTGACAAGCGGATCAATCGTTGGACTCATAAGAGTCTTTCTTATCCAGGCAGAATCCAATTGGTAATTTCAGCCCTTTCTTCCTTTCATGTCTACTGGTCCACTCATTTCATTCTTCCCACTTCCATCCTTAAGAACATTGAGAACAAGCTTAGGAATTTTTTATGGGCAGGGAATTTAGACTTTAATGCCAAGGCTAAGGTAAAGTGGAGTGACATCTGTATATCAAAAAAGGAGGGGGGTTTAGGGGTTAAACGCTTGACTAAATGGAGCCAAGTACTGTTAGGAAAACGGATTTGGTATTTGTTTGAAGATAGGGAAGCATTATGGGTTAAGTGGGTACATACAATCATTCTAAGAAGGAAAATTGTTTTGAGTGCTCAACCTAATTATAATAGTTCTTGGAGTTGGCGGAAGATATTATTTGTGAGGGACAAATTGTGGCCCCAATTCGGATTTAGGATTGGAAATAGTATCTCTACTCTTTTTTGGCAGGATCCTTGGCACCCGGGCGATATTCTGAGGACCTTTTCTACACCGAGAGTGATCAATGGCTCGGAGCTTCCATTCACAGCACGAGTTTCTGAAGTCATTCTTAATGATGATTGGAGATTGGATGAGGCATCTATGGACCTCATCAGGAACCTTGATGCACCCTTGTATCGCCCAAATAGCTCCCAACCCGATCGTCTGGAATGGGTAGCTAGCCCCACAAAAAGGTATACCAATGCCTCAGCCTATCTATTCTTGCGACCCCCCTTACCGGATGTCCCTTGGCATAAGCTGGTATGGTCCAAATACAATAGACCTCTGTGTTCCTTTACTTTATGGCTAGCTTTTCAGCAAAAGTTGCAGATCCAGGACAAACTGACTTACCTATATACTCCTAACCACTACTCGTTGTGCTTTTTAGCAAATGAATCCATAGAGCACTTATTTTTTTATTGTCCTTTCTCCAAAACAATTTGGGACCACTGCCTCACCCATTTTAATCTACCCATCCTTCATCAGTCGAATCTTTCAGCCATCCTTTCTTGGTTTACTAACTCCAGGTTCTCAGCAGTAAATCATTTTCTACCTCTGCTTTCTACCACTGTTTACTATATCTGGACCGAACGTAATGCCCGAACCTTCAAGGATGAAGCCAAAGAAGTGGAGCGAGTGTATCAAGGAGTAATCTCCCAAGTTAGGGAGCTTCTCAGCCTATATAATGAGAGGAGGTAATTTATGGTTTGTTCATCATTTATTTTATACAAGTTGTTAGCTGACTATTCTTGGTCAAGGCAAGTTAGCTCTACACCGAACAGGAGTTAATTGCTCAGTTTTTCCAGTTCACAGCTTTCGAGGGTCTCATTGGATAGACCATGTTGTCATGCCTTCCCTCGGAGGTGTAGCACAGTTACTTCTTGGCGGAAGCTTTCTCCCTGGATTCAGGGGCCACGATTGTTCTTTCACTTCAACTTCTCCTTAGTTTGCTTATTATGAGGTTGGAATTGCTTAGTTAGGCTCTCTTTTGGATTATAGGTGCATAGGTGCTTGGGTTTTATTTGGCAGCGTTTCTTTGTGATTCTGTTGTTGAATGGGTATTAGATTGCTTCTTCCATAGCTACAGTGTCCCTAACCTTATCTTAGACTATCTTGAGGTTAGTTGCTAATTTTAGCTGGCTGTGCCTTCTGTGGCACTAGTCTGTGAACCTTTTATACATATTTGTTTCATTAATTTATTTTCCTGATTTACCAAAAAAATATATCAAATATATAAATAAATTATGCAACTTATGCATTCATAATCAAATTATATGTATAGAACATCAAGCTTCAGTTGATTCAAGTTATTGATTTTCATAATTTAAAATAATATTTCCAACTCTTTGAAAAAATTAAATTAGATTAAACCTATTTATTCTTAAATAAACTAAATTCTTATTTCAAGTAGAAATTTGTTTTGATTTGAAAATAATTTTCAAATCCAATTAGAAAGTAATTTTCCTTGGATGGTTAATGGTTAAATAAAGAATGCATACAAAGGATAGATTGAGGTTTATTAATCTAAATAGTATATGTTCTTTATATTATACAGGCCCATAATCCACTGAACATCAGCAGGTATTTGGAATTATGTCAGATACCTTTTCCATTTTAATAGAGCTGTTGTAAATTATGAACTTATCTTGGGTGGCTACAAAAAGACAAAGTAATGTTACAAGCTGATTGGACCGTGCTCCTCATTTGTTTTGGCACTTGTATCTACAAGATATGGAAGGAAAGGAACATCAAATGCTTCAAGGGGTTTAAAACTCAATGCAAAAAATCTAGGAGGAATGTATCTTTTTCAATAAGGGAACAATTGCTGTATAATATTGATACTACAAGATGTTGCAAACTTTACTTTACACTGCTATATGATGGTGGATATAAGGGAATAAATTAAATATGGTTTATTTTTTTACCTCTCCTATGATTTATCACAATGGAGATGATGATGGAGATGATTCCCTTTGTTGTTTGATCTTTAGTCTATAATCTATAGCTTAGTTAGATAATTACCAAGTGATGATACATATTGTTATATTGGATCCTCGTCTTTATATGTAGGGTTATCGTCATTTTTTATATTTAAATATTTGATATTTTAAAAAAATTATAAATAACTATTTAAAAATTTTGAATTTTATGTATTTTAAAG
>JANIHZ010000003.1:41291062-41301926 GCA_027478365.1 Erythroxylum rufum | reverse complement strand
CTTATTATTAAACAATATAATAATAAATGAAAAATATATAATAAATACTTTACAAATAATTTCATAATAATTATCAGATTGGTTGAAGTTGAATATTAGAAGTTGGTTCTACTGTTTTTGGAATTGAATCATTATAACAACAACTCAAAAGTTCCATGGGTGGCTCAAGCTCACAGTGTTTGGCTAACAAAAACGGCGCCTGTGCGTGTCAGAAGGCAGATTGCAATTTTTGTTAGACAACGAAATCATTTATTAATTAGATAGAGTAAGATAGAATAGCGTTGGACAGATGATCTCCTCTCGGTTAATTTATTAATTTATTAATTTATTAATTAGATAATGCATATATTATTTTTATTATTATTAATAGTAAATAATAAATATCTAAATAAATTAATATATACACTTAATCATTGTATCGAAATTATTAACGACTATGAATAATAATGACTATGTTTTAATAAAAATTCAGTATATCGTTTGAAGTTGGCTTTGGTTATTATTAAACAAAAAGTGGTTTGTCGGCTCTCTCTTCGTGTACTAGAAACGGCGCCTGTCCATTATTAAAACAAAGCTGTCCAGTTTTTGTTCAAAAAACGCTGTCGTTCTGTCATTAGACAGAGTAAGACAGAATAGCGTTAGAGACGATCTCCACTCCTTATTGCCACGGAAGGGAACAACTAAGGCGAACTGACGATGTCACTATTAGTAGAAGACGAAGTGGTGATCGACTTAAGAACCCAGATAGCTTCTCTGCAAAACCGAGTCAAGGCACGTATGGGATATTTCTGCTTTTTGGCCTTTCGTGTTCCAAGTGAAACCGATAGTTCATTTTCTGGTTGATTGCATTCAGGAACTGGAGTCTGAGAGTGCTAGGTTATTCTTGAGACTCTCCAAGTGCCGCTGTAATGAGGTTTGCTTATATTTGTTTTCTTCTTCAAGTGTACTATTTAGGTTTTTTTTTCCCCTTTTTTTAGTTTGCTTTTTCAGTTAAGCTCCCTAGTAAACACTACTAATTTGTCCTGCAGATGGGGGAAAAGCTTCATGAGTTTGCTCCGCAATACAAAAGTTCAATGGAGGATACAGGAAAAGGAAATTCAATAGGTGAGGCCAAAAAAGAGGAGAAAATTTCGACAAAACCAGGTTTGTTTTGAGGTTTTAACTTTTAAATTTGGTCCAAGATATATTCTTAGAAAGCGATAGCTATTTTTCATTTTTTGAAATCTGATAGCCAGTTTGTCATTAACTGTTTCCATATTGCATTGATGGCATTCCACTAGTTTTAAATTTCTGTAAATTGTTTTCTTTTTCTTGTTGATGATGTGAACACATTTCAGTTTACTACTAGGTTATCGTTCTTAGTTTGCACTTGTACTTTGTGAGATTAATTTACGTCAGAAACTGGAACTTGAGAAGTGAAAATGATGAATCACCTCTGTTGAAGATCATAGTAGGTGGAGGTACATCAAATTTTACTCTTTTGGTTGCATATCTTGGCAATGGTATATCAATGCATCATACAAAACATAATAGTGTTTAACATACATCGATGACACTCTCTTGTGCTGCACTCAATGGGTTGTGCCCGTTTAGAGACTTCCTGTGGAATTTTCTGTTTTTATTCTAGCCAAGTTTGATACATGTTAAAGCTCAATTATTATTGAAATATATAATATGATCTAATATTTGGTTTTGTATTAAGAATTACGAGGTTTCCTACGCTGATCTATCATTTTTATTAAACCAGCTTGTGATTTTACCTTCTCATACAGATTATGAAACAAGGATAATGAAACATCATTTGAAGAGACATGTTGCTTTAAAGGTCATGTACTTTGGACAAAGGTACATAATTGAACTCTATTTATTAATTTGATGAATTTAGAGTGTAGGTCTGGAAGTTGCATACCTTGTCATCCACAAAAGTAAAGTTTAGGTATCCCTTATAAATTGCTAAAGAACGAAAACTAACACAAGTTCACCTTTTTGTATTTAAAAGTTTTCAATTGTTGATGCAAACTGATGCATTATGAGGTTGATCCTAACTTGATTTCCCCTTATTCTTTTCCATGAGCATATATAGGAAGCCATTTACTACTCATAATAGTCTACTATAGTGTAACCAAATTTAACTTGTTTCAGGTTTTATGGTTTTGCTTCAGAGGCACAAATGGACCCAACTATTGAGGTACCTTTGTTGTTTAGTTATCATGTAGGACTTTTGTTTCATGGTTCAAACCATAGGTATTATTTAAAGGATGGAAACGAACATTTCACTATCCTTGGATAATACATGGCCGAGGTTGATAGATAATCAATTAGAAAGCTTTTTAAGTCTATAAACTTAGACTATTTAGAAGATCAGATATAAGCTTGTTAATTGTTGAATTTCATAAGAAATAAATTTGCAGTGGTCAGGACATTGGACTCTGAATCCAATAACCCAAGTTCAAATCTCGGTGGGACCTTAACTTTTCCTTCACCATTTTTTGTATGGCACGTTATTTTTCTCTTAGGATCTATATTGTATTGATAGATCTATATTTGTAAAAGATCTATATTGCATTAATAAATTGAAATCTTATTTTTAAATTGTAAAAACTTTTTTTTAAAAAATTATTTTTATATTAGTTTAATAAATATAAAAACTATTCAAAATACAAGAAATTTTAATATATGGTAAGTAAATATATATTTTATTAATTCATTTTATTATTTTAATTACTTTTAAAAGCAATTAATTTAATAACATCTAAGAAGGTAGATAAATTATATTATTTAAATTCAAAACCAACTCTGCAAATTTATTTCTTTCTTAAATTCTGTGTCTCTTGCAGTCTGAGATTTTCAAAGCTTTGGAAAAGACGAGGCTTTTAGTTGGTGAAAAGAAAGAAATACAATATTCAAGATGTGGTAGGACAGACAAAGGAGTTTCTGCTGTTGGTCAAGTAAGTTGGTTAATCCAAAAGAGAGCATAAACCCCATGTTCTTTTGGGAGATTTACTACTAGTTTCGTTTGTTAAAGTTCTATTGCTTACTTGGTAGTTGTTGCTTTGAAATTTGCAATGAAAAAACCTAATATTTGCCTATTGATAATCAATGTCAATAATGATGTGCTCATCGTGGAAGAATGTATGCTTTTATCATAAGACAATAAATCCCTGTTTGCATATCATTTTCACCTTTTTGTCATAAAAATTGAAATTGGGACAGAACTTTATTCACATCTTAAATTGGTGGACAAAGAATAGTCTAAAGAGTATTCTATTTTAGTGGACACGTATTTGGAAGAGTAGGGTTAAGAGTTCCCTGATGAACTTATAAGTTCCTTAATGAACTTATATACTTCACTAAATTTCCCAATATGAGAACTTGAGCTTCAGCCTTCCAAAAATTGCAATAAATGCTTTTGATGGTCATCAGCCATGGAGTCGTTCTGTGTCCCACCTATGATGAATGGGAAAGAATAAGGATATAGATTTCCAAACGTTGCCATAATAGTCCTTGCCTAAAGCTAGGGATGTGATAGGCCTCCGGTCAAATTCACATATAGCAAAAAGAAGAAGAGCATGATAGAGTAAGGCTGAAAGTGAGTGAGCTTGAGGATCAATAAGGAATGTTGATGAAGTGAGAATTGACATGTGTATTGAGTGTGTTGAGTCTGTTATTTTGTTTTGTGGTATGTTTCCAAAAGTATGTTGTGCCATGTTTGTTAGAGGAATGTCAAAGTTATTGGGTTTATATCCATATTTAGGGGGGCATGCATTTGGAATAGTGTGGTTATTTCCTTGGAGAGAAACGCATCTCGAAAGCTTCCATTTTGTTCTCTTTTCAATCTCATCAATACATCGACAAGCATTCCCTCCATTTCTGTTCCTCTTCTGCTAATTTACTTTATTGATTCTTACCATAGTTCTATTGAGTTACAACTGGTGCCCACCATTTTGGTGTTAAGAGTCGGTACACCACCTCTGAGGTTAATGCTGGTAACATGAATGGGCAATATGGAGGAAAAAATTCCCATTATTGAAAATAAACTCAGCAATCTGGACACCTTGATGCTCACGTTAAGCCAAAGACGAAGCCCTTAGCACTCTCTTGTTAAGAGCTAACAATCAATCAATGAGGAAGAATGTGGCTTTGGGGGAGTCGAGTGGGACTTGTGTGATCTCCATTCAAGTGGAGGATTCAATTGCAGACGCAACTCTTTCTAGAGAAACCCAAACAACA
The DNA here is from genome assembly GCA_027478365.1 of Erythroxylum rufum. Classification (NCBI taxonomy): domain Eukaryota; kingdom Viridiplantae; phylum Streptophyta; class Magnoliopsida; order Malpighiales; family Erythroxylaceae; genus Erythroxylum; species Erythroxylum rufum. The sequence continues at coordinate 41,297,696 of JANIHZ010000003.1, read as the reverse complement.
CCCAGGGATGCTGACTTTTCAAGGATTGAAAGTTGGAGATGTCGGTATATGATGGGGAGGACAACCCAACTTCCTAGTCTTTAAAGCAGAGTGGTACCTCTTAGTGAACTGCTTGTGGGATGTTGAGAAGCTGGAGGTGGAAATTGTCTACTTCCCAGGAGCGGAACTGGCATGGCTTCAATGGGAGGAGAATTGCCGCCCCTACCTGACATAGGAATAGCTTAAGATCTAGTTGCTTTGGAGGTTATAGCCCAAACATAAGGGAATTCTACATCAGCAATTTTCTCAGGGAGATTTGAGTATTTCTTTTATGTTTTTCTTCTAAACCAGACCTGTCTTAGGGAGACTCGACTATTTCTTTTATTTTTTCTTCTAAACCAGACCTGTCTCAGGCATATGAACAGATACATCCATTCCCTCACTTATGTTTTTGTGGCCATTATTCTCCTAATGAGAGCTGTATCTGTCAATCCAAGCGGAATTTGTAACAACTGATCTTTCTTAGATGGTAGAAGCATTATTGAGTCAGAGATGATAAATGGCTAGAAACAGCAGAGCTTTGTCCCTTTTCCATTACTTTGGAGTTCCCTATAGCTTATAAGAGGCCAACACATATCCAGAAACTAAAATCTCTCCACGCTTTCTTGTTTTTTCCAATTGAGTAGAGTAGTGTCTGGCTTGCCTAATACTTAGTAAGACACAATAGTTGATGGAGATAGAAGTATGAAGTCTGTGCTCTCTTCTCTCATCTGTTGTAGTTAGTATTTTCTTTTACTAAATTTGAAATAAATCAAAGGACAAGAAGCCTACATGTAGATGCAATATCGCCTGCAATTGGCATGAGTAAGAGAAATTACCAAGAAGATGCTAGAATATATTTTTTATAACAAACCGAACAACAACCTTCACTATAATACATTGTCTCCGTACTTGAAATTGAAAGGAAATTTTAAATCCAAGTCTCTTGCATTGAAAATCATTGGGTATCAATATAGTATAAATGACCATGACATGCATAAGCTCAGCCACCAGAACTTGAAAAAGAAAAGGAAAGACAAATTAAAGAAAAGAATTGAATTTCAATTCTACGTGGAAAGGAAAATAATGGTTTTTTGTTCAGTGAACTAATTCTTGACATCTCTGTTTGCTTTATTGATAATACATTTTAAAGCCTGTTTCTAGGATGATGCATCTGAATTTTGGAGCATCATAAATCTTTAATGCAGGTCATTTCTTTATTTTTACGATCAAAGCTCAGAAGGATTAATACAGGAGATGAAAAGTCAGAGGAAACTAATTTAGAAGACCAAAATGGTTAGCCAAGATCTTCCTCTTTGTGTAATCGATTAGAGTAGATGACTTTGATTTTTGTAAGGCTTCTTTTGTTTCGAAGAATTGTCTTTTCTGAAAATGCGAAATTCACTCATTCCTCTTAGTAGCAATTTAGCAATAAATATGTTACCAAGTATATTTAATTAAATCTGTTGATTTTCTAATTTCCTTGTTGGAATATGAATTAGATCAATCCCATGATACCAAGTATATGGATTCACAGAGAGGATCTAATTACTAGATTGACTAACATTCATTTATAGGTTATTAAAGATCATAATGAAATTTCCAGATTAATAATTATGCTAAAATATTGTTAAGTAATGTAAAATGTGCAAAAAATCTCAAGTTTGTTGCCAAAACTCACACAATCACCATGTTGTTATCTTTACTCAGAAGGAGAAATTGATTATGTGAGAGTGTTGAATCGAGCCCTCCCAAGTGATATTCGAATTATAGGCTGGTGTCCTGTTCCAAATGATTTCAGTGCAAGGTTCTTCTAAGTAGCTTAATAATGTGTCTACTTCAAGTTGTGTTGGAAATTGATGTTGCTAATATTTGTTCCTTTCTGTCTGTTAATGCAGGTTCAGCTGTTTGCAAAGGGAGTATAAATATTTATTTTGGAGTGACTCCTTGAATATTTTGGTGTGCAGTTATTTCCCACAGATATTTAAATGGTTTGATGATACTTGCATAGTGCTGATACATTCAGTATTTCTTGTTTCATTTGTCATTCATCAGGATATGGAGAGAGCAGGTCAGAAATTTATTGGGGAACATGACTTCAGAAATTTCTGTAAGATGGATGTGGCAAATGTTCATAATTATAAGCGAAGCATATCCTTATTTGAAATCCATCCTTGTGATCAGAGGTTAAAACTCATTTTCTTGCTTTGTGTGCAAAAGTCTGTTCTCTTGCCTCTTTGTTTATAAAAGTATATTCTCTTCAAGCTTGTCTCCATGTTGTCTTTGGCTGCAATAAATCATGTCTTGTAGTAACTACTTGTTCATAAAACATTGCCCTGCTTCGTAAGTTAATAGCAATTTTAAATCTATGGTGGATTCCCGATGGCTTCCTGTATATCTTGAATTGTTTTACATCATCTTGATGTGGAATACAAGAGGTGAAGAAAAACGAAAATGAATAGGAATATGCACAACATGCATTATCTCTTACACCCTTATGAGTCTCCATACAGAGACTCCACTGCTATTGAACATTTCCGATGGAGCAATAAAATTAAAAGTTAAGTTTGGTAGCAAGTAATAAGTTGTGTAGTATTGTTGCAGTACTTCATTAGTTTTTTTTATTGGATTGTTCATTAGCTTTATAATTTATGGAGCTCACTCAAGTTTAAATCATATCCATACTTGCATAATCCCCCTTGCATTTTACACTACATTTTTCAATTCCATACCCATTCCATTACAACCTACCATGTATCTTTCAAGTGTGAATCCAAGAGAATTTTGTAGTTATCCTACATGATTCACTTTATTTTGTTGTTTTTAGATTGCAAGAGTTATTTCCATATCTATTCAACAAAAATTTTCCTGTCTTTGAATGTGTGGTTCAATTATTGCAACTTGAGCGTAAATTTTTTACAGAATTGGAGATAGCCAACTTTATGCAATAAAAATTAAGGGCAGAGCTTTCCTTTGGCATCAAGTCCGGTGCATGGTTGCAGTGCTATTTATGATAGGCCAAGATCTTGAATCTCCTGATGTGCGTACCAGAGGGTCTTGAAAGTGTGCTGATATATTATGTTTTCAATTTTCTGTTTTGTACGATAAAGACTTCTGCACAGACAACTATTCTTTGTTCCCTCTACATTTTAATTTGGTTGGGATACTTTCTTTCTCTTAATAGTTCATTTCCAGAATATGAGCTTGGGTGAATGGTCAGAGAGAATTTTACTGTAGGTGATGCAAGAAGTACACGCATGCTCTTAGATGAACTTCCACTTTAACTTTAAAAGCATGAAATAAGTCAGAGGATTGGGTTAATATGTGTTCTCATTCTATAGCTTTGCTTTCAATATCCACAGAATTTCTATTGGAAATGATGGCTTTTTGATTCTGGCCTTCTGATGTTACAATTGCAGGACAATTTTCTCTGCATGTTGGTAACATTATTAAACAAGGAGAGTTCATTAGTTTGAATTTTTTATCTTGATTTTCCCCACTAATCAGCCAAATGGCTCTATTCATTTCTGTTGTAACATTGAAGGACTATTGTTGGTTTAACTATGTGAATCAGCTATTAATGTTCTTCCGTGTCCTATAATGCACCAATTTAGTATTCACTCTATGGTGCACTTTGTAGTATGTGGAAAAGCTAACATTTTCTCAAATGCTAGGTGATAGATGCACTATTAGATATTCGTCATACACCAAGGAAACCCCAGTACCACATGGCTCCAGATATTCCATTGGTTCTTCAGTCGTGTGAATTTGAAGGCCTGAAGTTTAAATGTTCATTAGGTACTTGAAATGCATTCATCCATATGGCTCCTTTTTTCTTATCTTTTTCCTTTTTTTCCGCGGTTGTCTTTGGTCTATTTTGAATACATGAAATACTATTACAGGGAGAACTGAACTTCAATTCTTCATTTTATATTTTTATCTTCAGTTTTATGAAGAGGGAGGATGCAAGTTAACATGCATCTGCATTCAATTTTACTTTCATTTTCCCAGGAGACTTCTTTATACCAAAATGCCTTATGCCTCGTCATCAGCCAGCTCTATGTTCTTGGAAATTGGTTCTGGAATTGGCACACAAATAGGTTTCACTATTTTGTACAACATAGATTGCTAAAATTTCTCGTAACTGCCATCAAGCAAACCTTTCATAATGAAATTACTTCATTTGCTCTGAGGAGTTCCATACAGCAATATCAGTTTCAAATATGTAACATCCTTAACACTTCATTTCCCATTTACCTTAATGATTACCAGAACCAGTAGTCAAATTCAGTTACATTTTTTGGATGGATTTTATAACTTATGTTGCTGAATTTTGCTCAGATGCTTTGCAAGCTGTACGTGTTCACTTGGATAATGAATGCCGAACGAACCTGCTTCAAGCTGCTATCTTCCATGAGGCTTTTCTTAGCTGTTTGCATCTACCAAATTGTACAGAAAGTTATTCCCTTGATTTCTTAAAACCACCCCATATTTCCATTTTCTTTTGTTAATCCTCCTTTTCTTTGACTTTTCAGGTGCAAGCACGTCAAGCAAACTAATGAAAAAGACTTCTTCTCATGTTCCACTATTGTCGAGGCAAACTGAACGTAAGTCCTTCATGTCTTTTTACATGTTGGACAATATCAATGAATGGAGTTTCAGTTGATTTATTGTGACAGGTTCAAAGCACGATTAGTTAGACTATTGAAATTTGTGCCATACTTGATGTTAGAAAACTTAGATTAATATGTGTTGAGCTACTTGAATTAATGCTCAATAAAAATTGCTCAGCTGGAATCTAATTTATTAGTTGTAAAGATGACGTCTAGTGGGTTTTGTTCTCTCTTCAGTGCTGGTATCATTCTCACATTGTTACTGCTTAAACTTGTTCCAGCTTCATACGAAGAGCGATGTAGTAAACTGGTAAACATGAAGTCAAGATCAAGATCAACCAGTAGTAGTAGCCTTCAGCTTACCACATTCAGGCGATAGCCCTTGCTGTTACATTTTGTGAACTGGAAAGCAGGAGATCAAGGTTAAGGTCAGCTTAACTTGGCACTACGGATTGAAGATTTCAACTCGCCATATTCAGACTAAGGACACTTGCTGTCTGCTACACTAAACTATCGATAATAGTGTTTTGTACTTACACCGATTGGAATGCATCTTTTTCGGTTGATTGGACACATATATCTTACATCACAGCTGGAGGGAAAATGCGACAGATAAGTGGTTTTTGATGATTTGTTGCCTAATTCCTACATTTGCATTTGATCAATCCCAAGTTTAAGGGTTCAGGCTCACAAATAACTGATTGGACAGCAAATTGTTAAGTATATGCATGTTTGAGAGACAGCGATGTGTTTGGCCCAATTTCTTCTTCCAAACGATAACAGATGTTCCTGTGAGTGGAATTCGAATCATGATCACTTCGTCATGATAATTGACAATATCAATCAGCTTTGTATGTTAAAGTAGAGAAACGGATAAGCGGAAAAAAGAAAAGAAGACGGGGGCAACAATGGATTTGATGAGAAGAATAGATCCAAAGGCAAATGGACTTGCTCTCTCCGTCTTGCACCTTACTACTCGTCCCATATCTTCCAAATGGATCAGCCGCTCTAGGTTTCAATCACCGTATGCACATTTATGTTGATCATATTTAATGAGTGACTGCTTAAAGATCATCCTTTTTCCAGCATTTAAGTAATTTTCGTATATGTATCTCTTTGTCTAACCTCGAAGTGTACCTATTCCTGCCTTTATTGGACATTTTTTGGAATCTTGGAGTAGAGTAGCCTTCATAACTAACTTATTTGGAGAGATGTAACGTGATATAGTATAATTTTGGTGGGTCAGAATTTTTAAGTTTTGGTTTTAGATTCAAGTGTCTCCGAAATTAAACTTGAAACAATGAATTAGAATATAGTCTTAACTCTGGTTTGTGGAACTTCTGTCGACATGTTAAATCAAATGTTGAAGTGCTTTTTGGTTTTAGACTTTCAATGATCAAGTTAACAAGAGATAGAGAGAGTTTATTTAACAAAAGGATGAAAAGTGACATCATAATTAGGAACCATAAATATTTATATGGTGGTTCACAGAAAAACGAGATTGCGTCCTGTGTCATCATTTTGCGTACTTCCTTGGTGTCACTCAGGGCCCCCGAAGGGTACACTGGAAAACTGACACAAATTAGGTCAAACTAGCACAACAACAACTCTTGGTTGTTACAAATCAACGACTAACCAAAGTCGAATTAGAAGTATGTATCACTCAGTAGGCAGCTCCATATATCGGAGCTACAACCCTTAATGCCTATCTATCGGCTTACACAGGCACAAATGCTCTTGCCTTTTAGGAACCCTACCTCACTCACATACTCTTACTCTTCATTCCCCGTTAATTCAGTCAACCTAATAATAACCAGCGGAGTTTGTTGACAAACAGTCCTAAACTGTCATAGACTTTCTGATACACAAGATCCTCAGATGAGGCAAGTGTAGAGCATACTTATCCTACACCTAGACAAAATAAGAAACAAGACTCAAGTCTTTGAAGCTTTTAGGAAGGAGAAGAGGCTTAGAAAACAACCTTCATTAAAACTTCAAACTTT
>JANIHZ010000003.1:41224849-41238514 GCA_027478365.1 Erythroxylum rufum | reverse complement strand
ATTAGTTATAAATAAAATAAGAAATTAATCACCCTATTTTTAAATATTATTACATAATAAACAAACATCTAATAAAATAATTAGTTTATCGAAGGATAGTCCCTTAAGCATAAATTTAACACAATCACATTAACTCATCACAAAACCTTAAATCTAACAACCACCTGTTTAGTTTTGCTTCTAGAATTGGATCTCATGATGATACATAAACGTCCTCTCCAAAATCAAGTAGTTATAGGATACGGGAAGTGACAGAGCAAGCATCTTCCTCGTCATAATGCTTCTTGTTATTGGGTTGCAAACGGCGTCCTTGGTACTGGAAGTGGCGGCAGTTGAGCGCAGAGACATTTCAGCATCAAGTATTAGATTCACGATGAAAGCAACATAGTTCAGTGTTATCATATGGTAAGTTTCAACTCTGCTGAAGTGAGTCAGCATGTGATTTTGGACAAGGCGGAGAGCTACTAACATCTATACATTAGATGCAAACCTAACCTGATTCTGCTTTATGAAGTTCGGATGAAGACCCTTGCTTGCATTAGGCGGTCTATTAACACCAGCAGTGGCTTCAAACTAGCAAGATGACATAAAACAATAATAACTAATACATTAAATATACTTTGTGGCTTAAAAAGAGAAATACAGAAGTGATAGTGAGGTGCTATTTATTTAAAGGCATTGAAGAGAGGATGAATAGAAATGTGAATTTTACAATTAAGCATAAAGAATACTGCAACAAGTAAGCCAGGAACTCAAGTGCTGTTAGAACTCTAGCTGAATATACTAGAGTTTTGCTATATTGATGATTGATAATAGAAGAAGTATACGAGTATTACAAGGTGATTCACTAGAACACCTTCTAACCAGAGCTGAAGAAGCTCATCAGGGAGAATAGTTTCTCTCTGTTACTCATAGTGAATATACTATCAGTCCTATTCAGTCCACTTCATTCTCTTTTGCTATGTTCTTTTCGTCATTACTGTTTGATTGAATCCGAGTTCCATCACATTCCTTCAGGTAAAGCCTCCTCAACCGTGTAATGTCCCACAGCTTTTTTTAGCTGAGACACATGAAAAACAGGGTGAACTCGAGAGTGCAATGGGAGTTTAAGCTTATAAGCGATAGCCTCCAATTTCTCCAGAACTTGGAAAGGACCAAAGTATCTGGCCGCTAATTTTTGGTTAATTCTTCGGCCACCGTTAGTTGCTTGTGAGGGCGGAGCTTAAGAAAAACCCATTCTCCCACTTGGAAAGATACGGGTTGTCTCTTCCTATCAGCATACTTCCTCATCTGCTCTTGAGCTCTGTGAAGATTGTATTTGAGTTGGGCCAAAGCCTCATCTCTATCTACCAGCTCCTTAGCCACTGCCTCCACCTTAGTTTCACCTTGCACAAACCGAATCAATGTAGGAGGTTTTCGGCTATATACTAATTCGAAAAGGGTTGAACCAGTAGACACATGATAGGTAGTGTTGTACCATAATTCAGCCCATGATACCTAAGAAGACCAATGTTTGGGTTGTTCAGAAGCAAAACACCTCAAATAGGTCCCTAGACATCGGTTAAATACCTCAGTTTGCCCATCCGTCTCTGGATGATAGTAGGAGCTCATTTTCAACATAGTGCCTTGTAGTCGAAACAATTCCCGCCAAAAGTAGCTCACAAATAAGGGATCCCGATCACTTATGATGGATAAGGGAACTCCATGTAAACGCACCACCTCCCTCACGAATATTTCAGCCACACTTTTGGCAGTATATGGGTGCTTCAATAAAATAAAATGACCATGTTTAGACAAACGATCAACCACCACCAGTATTACCTCATATCCCTTAGACCTCGGAAGTCCCGTGATGAAATCCATCGATATATCTTCCCAAATCTGATGGGGAATAGGAAGGGGTTGCAACAGACCCCCAAGAGAGGTAGCACCATACTTCTGCCGCTGACAAATGTCACAAGACTTAACAAAGTCTTGAATGGACTTTTTCATACCAATCCAATAGAGATTGCTAGCAATCCTCCGATATGTGCGTAGAAAACCTGAATGGCCTCATATAGGTGAAGAGTGGAATTCCTTAAGGAGTAAGGGAATGAAGGTGGAATGAGCTGAAATCACTAGCCTTCCCTTGTGTAGGAGAATTCCTTGGTGCCACTGAAACCCTTTTCTTGCATCTGGATTTTGCTGTAATGCCCTGATAATATCACTCAAGATAGGATCTTTGTTTACCTCTTGCTGCAGGATTTTACCATCAGCCCATAGTGGATAAGAAATCATTTTCTTCAATTCACCCTCTTCATGAATTCGAGACAAAGCATCAGCAGCTTTGTTTTCAGGTCCTGGCTTATAAATGACTTCAAAATGATACCCGAGCAACTTAGCCATCCAGTATTGTTGGTCGGTTATGGATACCCTTTATTTCAGCAAATGGCGAAGACTTTTTTGATCGGAATATACCACAAATGATTTGCCCAACAAATAATGCCGCCAATGATGTACTGCCAATACCAATGCCATTAACCCTTTCTCATAACCGATTTAGATAAATTGCCTTCGGATAGAGCCTTACTGAAATATGTAATAGGTCTTCTATTCTGCATTAATACAGCCCCTACCCCCTTGCCCGAAGCATCACACTCCACTTCGAAGGGTTGGTCAAATTGAGGAAGAGCCAATACTGGAGATGTAGTCAAAGCCTTCTTCAAGTTTTCAAAGGACTCCAAGGCTGCCATATTCCAATGAAAGCCATCCTTCTTTGTTAATTCAGTAAGAGGTTTGGCTATTTCACCGTAGTTCATAATGAACTTTCGATAATATCCTGTCAAACCGAGGAATCCCCTCACCCCTTTCACATTCCGAGGAATTGGCCAATTCGCTACGCTTGAAACCTTAGCTGGATCCACCGCTACTTCCAATTCCAAAATAACATGACCCAAATAGGCTACGGTCCCTTTTCCAAAACTGCACTTCTGTTGGTTAACCACAAAATGATTGGCTTTTAAGACCTCCAAGACATTTGTTAAGTGTAATAGATGGGTGTCTCAATCTGCAATGTATATAAGAATATCGTAAAAAAAAAACCAACACAAACCTCTGGAGGAAGGGTATGAAAATATCATTCATAGCAGACTGGAATGTTGGTGGTGCGTTGGTTAATCCGAACGGCATCACGAGAAATTCATAGTGACCATCGTGTGTTCGGAAGGCCATTTTAGGAATGTCCTCTCTCTTGACCCTAATTTGATGATACCCAGACTTAAGGTCCAATTTACAAAAGACTCCTGCACCATTCAGCTCATCTAATAACTCCTCTACCATCGGAATAGGGTACTTGTTAGGAACGGTTACCTTGTTTAGTGCCCTATAATCGACACATATTCTCCACGTATTATCCTTTTTCTTGACGAAAATAACCGGACTGAAATAGGCACTAGAACTGGGACGAATGATCCCCATTTTCAGGATTTGTTGCACCTGTCGCTCAATCTCATCTTTGTGATGATGAGGGTACTTATAGGGTCTTATGCTAATAGGCCCTTGTCCTTGTTGCAAGACAATAGCATGTGAGTGACTCCTTTCGGGAGGTAGCCCCTGCACCTCTTGAAAAACCTCAGGAAATTTATTCAACACCAAATTCTTTCTTCTTTACTGGTAAGTTGCCTTTGCTGTCCCTCCCTTATATCTACTCCTTCCACGGATAGTAAACTTCCACTCAAAATAGCAAGGAGACCATGCAAGCACACTGAATCTTCATGGTACTCACTACCTCTCCTCGGTGTATGCTGAAGCCCTGCATTCCCACTAAGTTGCACTCTTCGCCCCTCATGTTGGAATTGCATGGTCATCTCCTTCCAATCAACCATGACCTTTCCTAAGGTTTGCAACCAAGCCACCCCTAAGATCACACCCATTCCTCCTAAATCCATGACATAAGCATCTATCTTCCACTCCATTTCTCCCATCCGAATAGGTACTCCCATACACTTTCCTTTAGTAGCCACCCTGTGACCATCCCCCAATCTGATTCCCAATGCTCTACTCATCCCTACAGCCAACTCGAGACCACTGGCTAACTCCGGCGAAATGAAGTTATGGTTGGCCCCGCTATCAACTAAGATCATAATAGGGACTCCCTGTAGCTTCCCTTCCAATCTCATGGTTTGAGTTTCGGGTATCATTGTCTCCTTAACACCGAATACTCCCATAGTTCGGCATTCTAGGGCTATCTCTCCCTCCTCTTCCGTTTCTGCCTCCAATGCGATGATTTCCCTATCTTTAGTCAAGGTTTCGTTGTCATCCAAAATCAATAGTCTCAATTGCTTTTCCGCACACTGGTGTAGAGGATGAAACCTCTCCCCACATCTGAAGCAAAGGCCCTTGGATTTTCTATCCATAAGCTCGTGATTAGAGAGATGTCGCAGCCTCTTATTTCTCTCCGTCGAAGCCCTTATGTCACCTTCCGACCGTCTTGTTGGGGTAGCGAGGGTGGAAACTCCCATTCCGCGGTGCGCATGGGAGTCGGGTTGAGACTCGAATCTCTCCTGGGTTCTCCCTGCCCCAAACCCGCCAGTCAACTTCTCACGACCCATTGGGTGTGGGTGATCCGTATCCCTACAGTTCGAGCTGACCCGCAAGCTGCTTCTAAAAAATCCCCCTCGGTTTGGCGTCCAGATACGTGACCTAGAGCTGATGTGTTCGGTGCCTCCACCTTCGCCGCTAACCTCATCCTCCACTGCCTTGGTGGTTTTCATCAACTGATATCGGTTCATTGGCCTAAAGGTACGTACCCGTCGACGTATATCTGCTCGCAACCCACTCATGAAGTACCCCATAAATTGCTCCTCGGGTAGTCGACCCACCTGCGATGAGATGAATTCGAAGGCTTCAATGTATTCCTCCACCAAGTCAGTCTGGCGCAAATCCGATAGCTCTTCGAATGGGCTGTTAAATCTTCTCCCTCCATATCGGTCAATTATAGCCCTCTTAAACTTCTCCCAGTCCAAATCCTCTTCTGTCTCCCTCTGCAGATTAAACCAATGTATGGTTGAACCTTCCATGCTCAAAAGAGCTAGCTTCATCATTATTGGTTCTGAGGTATTATGGACGTCAAAATACACCTCCGCCCCAGTGATCCACCACCCTACAAGATCCGACCCATCGAACATGGGTAATTCCACCTTGCGGATCGACATCCAATATTCCTCCATCGTATCATAGGAATGCTCCATCGGAGCTGGTTGTCGTTTTTCACCCGTCATAGGCTGCCCCCCTCCCTGAGGCATCGCCACTCCCCTGTCCTTCCTCTGGTCTTTTTCCCATCATTTTTCTCATTTCCAACAACAAGGATCGCTGCATTTTCCCCATAGCCATCCGCATAGATGATTGAATTTCCTCAACTCCAGCATCCAGGTTTGCCATACGGGATTCCAACACTTCTACTCTATCAGACATCTTAGGTGGCATCAAGGTAGGTTACTCAGAATTTTTCAAGTCTCCAAAAAAAAACCAAACTGATCCTCCCCTTCCTATTGAGAGTATCTGGCAGGTCGGACCAATGTTAGAACTCTAGCTGGATACACTAGCGTTGTATTGTATTAATGATTGATAATAGAGGAAGTATGCTGCTATTACAAGGTGATTCTAATGAACACCTTCTAACCAGAGCTGAATAAGCTCCTCAAAGAGAATGAATTCTCTCTGCCAACAATCTTCTTTCTTCTAACAAATTGAATATCCCTTACTCTCTCTCTCAGACCCCTGCATAGCTACCCAACCCGTACATTCAGTTATTTTTCCCAACCTTGTACCCATTCTGCACTCCCACGCTACTAACTAACTTTTTGCACCATTACCCCACAGCCCCCTCTCTCTTTCTCCTTGAGTATACTCTCCATATCCTAGGTTTATTGTTATTGATCCTAACAGATTCCTATGTGTTTATTTATGGACTGTGGAGACATGCAAGCATCCTTAGAGAATTATGCTAGTTAATGGCTTGTTTCCCTTTCTTTGATTATTTTATTTTTTAATGGTTTGTTTAATTTTAACTTTCTGAAATGCTTGATACTGCAGTCATATGTTGACATAATACAAAAATGAACTGAACGTTTTAGCACAAACCATCATTTTTTTACCCTGTTTTGCTGAGGTGCGGGTCATAATTTTAAGGGTGTATGATTGATCGGTTATCTGCCAAAATTCGAATGATCTGCAGGGCATTCTATATTGAAAACTGGAGACAGGCAATGGTTCTTCTTCACTCCAAGGGACAGAAAGTATCCTAATGGTTCAAGATCAAATAGAGCAACTAGACAGGGGTATTGGAAAGCAACAGGAAAGGATCGCATCATAACGTGCAATTCCAGGTCTGTTGGAGTGAAGAAAACACTTGTTTTCTATAGAGGTCGTGCACCTCATGGTGAGCGGACTGACTGGGTGATGCATGAGTACACTTTAGATGAAGCAGAACTTATGAGATGCTCAAATGTCCAGGTATCTTTTGTACTTCTATCAGTTACATTATCTATTAACGTGCTCATTGCTGATTAGAACTAATCTATTATTCATCACATGTTTGTTTACTGATTCAGATTTATTCTCTATGTTAGGATTATTATGCACTCTATAAAGTCTACAAGAAAAGTGGGCCTGGTCCAAAAAATGGTGAGCAATATGGAGCACCTTTTAAAGAAGAGGAATGGGCTAAAGATGATGAGGTAGATGTTAATAATGCTGTATTGCCACAGGATCTTGTTAAGCAGAATCAAGCAACTGCTGTTGATAATACTAAAATTGTTGCTGAAGTCCAGCCACCATTAAGTAATTTGGAGGAGTTCATGAGACAGATTGTTGAGGAAGATTTACTTGATGAGCCAGCAGGATATACTTATGCACCATTGCAGGTTGTCTTTGCTTAGCTTGACAAATTTTCTTCTTTTGATTTGCTGAATTCTTCCAAATGTCCTCTTTTGAATTAACTTTATGCATGACTTATTATTGGTATTTCTTTGACAATCTATTGATGGCAGTATTCCTGTTGAGTTTTGATTTAGTTTGAATTCAAAAGTATATCAGTTTTTTCTGCCATCATCTCTCGCAAAAATGATTTAAACAAGACTAAGACATGTTTCTTTTATGTTTTCTCGTCCTTATTTTTTCACTGTTGTTGTTTTCTTGGGTAGAGTTCAGTTCTGTAATCTGTCTAAATTCTTATAGGTTGCTGGTGAAGAAGAGGCAAAAAGTACATTAGTAGATCCATCTTTAAGAGAAGTTATCTTTCATGAGTCATTCAGGATGTCATCTGGAGGTTGTCAGCGGCCGGATGGAAAGCAGGCCAACTTTGACTTTCAACAGTCAGCTACCTCTAAATTGCAGTTGCTTGATGCAGCTGAGATCAGCTCTTGTGCAAACATTTCTCCATGGTCACCCCATCTCCGTGAGGATTTCCTAGAAATTGATGATCTCCTTGGTCCAGAACCTGTTCCTTCTTCTACTGAGAAAACTGTGGACAGCTCTCCATTTACGGAATTTGATGGATTGAGTGAGCTTGTGCTTGATGACGATGCAGCCATGTTTTTGCATAACTTGGGAGTTGTTGATCAAGAAACTGTTTTACATCAACACATAAATCACCCTGGGAATAATCCGGTAAACCAAATTACTTACCAAGAGCAGCAACATTCATTTCCAAACCAAGTTGGTTGCCAATTGCTACCAAATATGCTGGAAGATCAGGTGGATTTCCCATTGCTGCCACTTCCAGAGCTAAGTGTGGCTGACTATGGAGTGCCGTTGCACTCTCTCTCAGGGGTAAATGTGGCTGATAATTTGCAGACAGAGTTGTGTGATGCGAACTTTGTGACCAATCAATGGCTTCCTGAACAAAGGAGTAATGCCGTTATGTCTTCAGGACCAATTCAAGGGCCTCCATCTCAAAAGACTCCAGGTACATATTATGTCCAACTTTGATTAAACAATAATTGTTTCAGTTTTCTTCTTGGTGTTTTTCACTGAGAACATTTTTATTCGGGACAAAGTTGCTGTCATTGTAGTCCATCCATGCGTAGCTCCTGATCAGATGGATGGTCTGCAAGACAAAAAGCCTTAAAACTGGGACCTTGAACCAGATTCAAGAGCTCTTCAGTACAAGTATTTCCTTTTCGTACATTCCTGAAATTAATTATCGGAATGTTGTAGTCTGATATTTGGCCATCTTGGTCATGCTCAGGTGTTTCACTTGAACCTACCACTAATCATACTGGAGCTAATATAAAAGATAGTGGAAAAGAAGACGATGGTGCCACTGGCTGTAATCATACTGGAGCTAATATAAAAGATAGTGGAAAAGAAGACGATGGTGCCACTGGCTGGTTACGTTCAACATTGTGGTCCTTGGTGGAGTCCGTACCTACCACTCCTGCTTCTGCTGCAGAGAGTCCTTTGGTAAATAAGGCTTTCGAGAGAATGTCTAGTTTGAGAGTCAGAATGAATGTGAATAATGTTAATCCTGATGCTTTTAATGTCCCTGTGGCCGCAAGGAGCACTAGTAGAAACAAGGGATTTATTTTCTTATCAATGTTTGGAGCAGTATGTGCGGTCTTATGGGTTTTGGTAGGAACCCTGAGGGTGTTGGGGAGAAATAAGGGATTCATTTGGTAAAAATATTTATAGGATAACCAAGTGCAGCATCTAGTGATTAGAGTGATAATGGATGGCTAATATATTTGCTTAGCACCAATGAATCCACCTTGTCCATGGAGATTTGGATGTAAATAATGCATCTTACCGTTGAGAGCAAATTATAAAACTTTTTTGATATGATTTTCTTGCTTTACTGGTTGGCCATGATCTTGAAATGACTTAATTTCGCTATTACAAGTATCCTTGATTTACTATTTTAGGATAACTTTAGGACTTAAGAAAAGGAATGATTCAGCTCGGGTAATGAAGAAATACGGAAATGAAATGCTGACTTGATTTTAATCATATCTGGAGCCACTTCTAACGATGAAATTGCAGCCTGGCAGTTTGAGAAAACGATAGGAGTGAAGCTCTGTTATGTTTATTAGGTCTCAAACAAAAGGTTGTTTGGACTGATTTATTTTACAAAATTGAACTTATATATTTATACAATATTTTTTAAACAAAATTAAATTATATAAAAATTGAAATCCAAATTTATTTAAATTGTTTTTTTTTAATTTTATGATCTAATGAGCTCAATTAAAAACCATTAAATGTATTTGGCACATAAGGAAAAAATTTAACAAAAAAGAAATGCAAAAGTGTTTGTGAGCTGTGACCAGCTATGTGAGAAGTGTTATCTTTAAATCACATGGACAGATTGTCCCATCTGAGGCAGAATATTGCTTTATATTATTTGTTGACTTGTGAGTTGATCAGTTTAAGAGTTTGCAAGTCTGTCATTTCAAGCATTAGCGGAATTGGACTTTACATGTAAGAATGCATCTTCTGACCCAATACCTTTAGTTCCTAGTCTAGATAAATGGTCAGCAAGGTCGTTTTGCTATTTAAGGATATGTTAAATTTGAATGTGAATTTCTTTTGTCAAATTTTGATACAAAGTCAAGTATTTTTGCATTATTTCTTCCTTGACTGTATAAAATCCATTCAATTTATAGCCGAGATTTACAGGTATTTTTTGATCCTAATTGGATATATATTAGAGTCTCATATTCATCTTTATTGTTAGAGACTTGAAATTCATGTTTGATAATGATTTATTCCGAACCTATACGTTCAGAAAGATGCCAACCCTGTCCAATCTTTCACCAAATGCTCCAGCAACAAGCATATTTCAAGTAGGTGAAGGTCCCTGACAAGTTCGTTCGAGTCTAAGTCCTAAGTAGGAATAGTAAATTCAACCATGAAATTAACTAAAATTTGAAATTTTGCTAATGTTCGTGGAATGAACCAAATGTCAAATTTGCTTAGTGTTTACCATCCACTTCACCGTCTGATTAGACATTTCTAATTTGTCCAAAATTTATTGTAATGGTAAATCTATTACCATAATGTCATTATGACCTTGGAAGTAGATTCTTAGTTTATATATATGTGTGTGTGTGTGTGTGTGTGTGTGGCAACAACTAATATATATAGCCTTCCTTATCCATGTGCATATCATCTTTAGGCCTTAAAATCATTTCTTTTATATAGACTTATATATTCTTGCTAATCAACTTATGAAACATACAGTTGACCAATCTTTTATAGGTCCCTTCTGCGTTCTCCAATTCAAACGAGATCATCTTTTCATTATGTATGACAAATGCTATTTTTTCTTCATCATGCTCTCACATATGGATCTGAATTGTAACTCGAGTATGCATACATAAAATTTAATTGCCAGTAGCTTATAGTAGTGTTCCTAAGCAAATCTATCTCTAGATGTAGGTAGTTTTCCTTTGAGCATACTTTATTCAAATTTGTGAAGTTCATACACATCCCACTACAAAAAAAAAAAAGAGGGTATTAAGCATCCGACAAAAGCAAAGTGCAATTATCGTTGCTTTTTCATTAAGGCAATATAATTTTTTATTATTAAATAAAGTTTGTCTAAACAGTATTGATTACTGTGATTCACACATATAATTTTTTAATCTATATTAAAAATAAAACTTTTATTCACACTTCAAAGAGGAATAAAATAACTATTTTTATGGAAAATATGTACAAACCGGTTTTCACAGTACAAAAATCACATATATATTGCCAAAACAAATAAGAAAATATGTACCTTTTAATAGACTACAAATGGAATTATTTCTAACATGTTTTCTCTAATAACTTGGCATCGCTCTTCACTGTCCTCCAAATGCTCTTGCTCTTTATGTGATAAGTCATGGATCTTCTTCTTCTACATTTTCAAAAAGTTTTGCATAAACCTTGGTGCAGCAAACTTGGCCACACATGTTTGCTTCTTTCCTTTTTTATTTTAATATAATGACCTATAACAATAAACATTGTTTTTATTAATAAGCATACAATTTATTTAAACATATAGCAAAGAAAACTAAATTTTTTTGTATAGAAAAAGTAAAATAACTAAAGACCTTCTGTAACATATTATTGATAAATATCCATGCAATCCTAGTCATTGTCATTAAAGTCTGGATCATCTTCATCATCATCATTTTCTAGAGTTATGTCAACCGTGTCTATAAGTAACCCTTCTCTAGACCAATTAGGATACGTATCACCACCATTTCTAAAGAAATCATTAATATAGTCATCTGATTCTCCCCAATATGTTTCTTTAATGAATTTATTGTCATCCAAAGATACATCAAAGAAAGACCTAGGTACCTTCTCCATATAATGACAACTGTCCTTATGAAAATTAGCTATCTAAATCATTTGATGAACTTGGTTGTACAATACAAAAGGATCCTCTATAAAATATAACTTTTTGAAGTTTTCTTGAGTAAACCTATAATCATCTTTCTCCTCTAGATGCCAACAAAATTTAACTACACTAGATTGTCCCTGGTAATCCATTTCAATAATTTTCTCTATTGTATTATAGTAATTCACATTTACAAGTGTTAGATTTTGGTCTCTATAACGTGCAAAACTTAGAGTTAACACTGTCAAACAAACTCCACTATTTTGACTCTTACACCTTGTATCCCATATTTTAGTCATAAACTTGTATCCATTAATAATGTAACCTGAATGTTTTTTTGCCACATTGTTAGGGCCTTACAACCAATGGACATGACTTAGGAAGTCATTTTAAGATATCACCTTATCTTGAAACCACTTGGGAAACTCATTGCAATGATCTTTTCCCTTACCCATTGACTTCTTTTATCGATTGTCTCTTTCAAATTATGATGCTCCCTAAAAAGAATGATATATATTAATTATTATTATGGGAATAAAAATTGATCTTGAGATAGATAAACAATGTATTTGTACCTTACCTAATGTACTTCTCTTCTTTGTCATCTAAATTAAATAAAATATAACAATTAGCGTGATGTATCATACTTAACATTTGGAAAAAATGAAGATGATACTTCAATAAGATTCGTATTATCATTGTCTTCCATGCGCCTCTTATATATATATATTTATCTTATAACACAAATAGATACAATAAAATTTTTTACACTCTTTAGCTTCTAGTCTCCATTTCTTTTAAATCAAACCGTGCATTAAGATGATTTTTTGACTTGTCTAGAATCTCTATAAAGTTTTACAAACATTGTCACATATATTTTTCTTGATGTGATTCACATCAAGATTCTGTCAGCCCCTATTATGCTTCTAGTAAGATAATTTGAAAAATATATACCTCTTCCTCTAAATATTATCACTTCATTTTATTTGCCTTCCGAAACACATTATTATATTAAGCTCTAACACATCATTTCCTGACAATGAAATTAGTGATTCTCTTAACTCTATATTATCATTGAATGATCTCTTATCATGCCTTGAAGGATGATTTTCATCTAAAAATCTTTAATGATTAAGATAACAGGTCTTTCTACTATACTTTAAATAATAGGGGCGAGTTTTATAATGACAATTAGGACATTCTAACTTTACCTTTATACTCCATCCATACAATATTGCATTTCTTAAAAAGTAACTAATTACACATAATAAGGCTTTATGGGCTTCTTAAACGAATGATTAGCTAAAGAATAACATTTCTCTACCCTAAAATCCCACAATTCTGTTAGCTGCTTAATCAATGGCTATAAAAAACATTAACATCCTTTTTAAGAGAAGTCAGGCTAGGTATAATTGAAAACAATATCAAAATTTTCTGATTTCAAACATCTCTATGGTGCTAAATTATGCTTTACAAAGATTATAGGCCGTGTACTATGTGAACTACTCATTGTGTAAAATGGATTAAATCCATTACTAGTAAGAGCTAATATGACATTACAAGGGTTTCATGCAAAATATGGATACAATGAATCAAAGTATTTTTCCATACTTGATCATTGATATGATGCCTTAAATTACTATATTTGATATGTTTCTTATTATAACATTTCAAGAATTTAGCTAATTCTTGACACATGTAAAGACATTGCAACCTATCAAAACACCTTAGCTAGAATTTATCTCACATTTGAGGTTGTCTAATTTTCTTGGCCATCTTCATTATTACAACATTGTTTCCACCTTGATATATTGCACACTTTGCAACTGGTTGCCTTCTTACTATTTCCTCAATATATAATGCAATCATTGGAATATGCATGTATCTTTTCACAGCAAAGTCCTAATTCCTTCACAAGTTTCTTTATTACGTTAAAAGATTCAATAATCTTTGAAAGGCCTCTTTAAGTATCCTTATTGGATCAATATAAGTTGAATTAATAATTCCTTGGGGACATTTAAAAAGATATAGTTGAATGGTTAAAGAAAGTTTAGAAAAACTTTGACAAATAAGATACAACTCTTATTTTCCTTCCTTTACCAACTTAAAACACATTTTAGTATCAACATTTAAACCATTTAGTAACTCCTATGCAACTATTGGTATCTTCCTTTATATCTCTAAAGGTTTCATGTAGCAATCCATCTACAGTAAAACCTTTATAAATTAATATTGTTGGGATCATGATATTTATTATTTTATAGAGATATTAATTAACCGATAAATTAATATTTATT
>JANIHZ010000003.1:41185443-41196877 GCA_027478365.1 Erythroxylum rufum | reverse complement strand
GTATACAAGTATTATTAATTCAATATTAATAAATAATTATTTAGCAATAACATTAATAACAAACTTAAAACTGAATTATATTTAAAATTTAAAATTTAAAATTTATAGTTTAACTGATATTATAAAATTAAATAAAATTTAAAACGAAAATTAAATTTACTTTTTTATTTATTTATGAATTCTGGTTCTGGAACATCGCTTCAGGACAAGTAGCGGAATAATCGAACTCGATTCAGATTATGCTTTCGGTAAGAACGACCACCCGCAAACTACAAGTAAGTCAGGGCTGAATGGCTGATTCAGTATCTACCCAGTAAAATCAAAAGTCCACATCAGTCCAGCACACAATAATTATAAATGATAACCTCACCTGCCATTTTCCAATCCCTATTCTCACAACAAACACAAACTCACTCGCGAGGTAAAGAAACAAGATCAGATATGACAGAGACCACGATAAAAATCGGCGTGGTGGGATGCGCAGACATAGCCCGGAAGGTCTCACGGGCCATCAATCTTGCCCCCAACGCCCATCTCGCTGCCGTGGCCAGCCGCTCGGTGGAGAAAGCTGTGGCCTTTGCAAAAGCCAACAACTATCCACCCGATGTCAAGATCTACGGTTCCTACGAGGAACTACTTGACTACCCAGATATCGACGCTGTCTACATCCCTCTCCCCACCAGCCTTCACGTCAAATGGGCGTCCTTGGCTGCCCGGAAAAAAAAACATATCCTTCTTGAGAAACCTGCGAGTTTCAACGTTGGAGAGTTTGATCAGATATTGGAGGCTTGCGAGGCTAATGGAATTCAGATTATGGACGGGACGATGTGGATGCATAATCCTAGGACTCAGAAGATGAAGGACTTCTTGAGTGATAAAGACAGATTCGGAGAGCTCAAATCGGTGAGTTTTAGCCTCCGATGTTGCCTTTTCTGGTTTTTTTTTAACCACAAGAAAGTGATTTATGGAAATTTTGGTCATTTCAATTTTCAGGGCCTCGTTTTGAGATTAATGCTGAGAAGCTTTTTATCTGTTTTCTTTATTTCGTTGTCGGTTATTTAGTTAGTAAATTATTAAATTGGTTGTAACAAATTGTAATTCGATTTATCGAGTTATAGGAATTCAGGAGTTTTGTATCTTGTAGATAGGTAGAGGACGTTGTGATTTAAAGTTGAGTCCAGTTCTGTAGGCACATACGTACTACGCTGGATGAAGTATGTCGGGTGGAACGAGAGCCATGGCTCTCCAATTCCTGACATAATATGTTATTTGTAGGTGATACTCATCTCTGTTGCCTATGAGCTTGTATTTCAACGGCACAAGTTCTCCTTCCCCAATCAGATTAGGACCCAGTGATATTGAAAATGTTGAAAACTTTAATCCCCATTAGCGTGGCATTTTTAAGAAAATGATGTATTGTCTTGAAATAAATATACTATATCAGTATATCCCTTTTCTGCTAACCTTCCAACATCAGAATATATCATTTTCTTGTTTGTTATTCGGTTCTCCTGTTAGTCTTTATGGTCCTTGCTATGATGAAAGGACACATTCAGAAGAATTTGTTCTTGCAGATACAAACTTGCTTTACGCTTTCAGCGGGTGAGGATTTTCTCAAGAATGACATCCGTGTGAAGCCAGATCTTGATGGTCTTGGAGCCCTTGGTGATGTTGGATGGTATTGCATCAGGGCTATTCTCTGGGCTGTTGACTACGAACTGCCAAAGACTGTCGTAGCCCTGCGAGGGCCTATATTAAATGAAACGGGGGTGATTTTATCTTGTGGAGCTTCTCTTCACTGGGAAGATGGTAAAGTAGCAAGCTTCCACTGTTCTTTCTTGTCACATTTGACGATGGATTTTACCGCTGTAGGAACAGCAGGTACTCTGCATCTCAATGATTTCGTAGTTCCTGTTCAAGAGAAGGAGAGCTCTTTCACCGCGGCGTCAAAATGTTGGTTTAATGAAATGGTGACGGGGTGGACATCAACAGCAAGCCAGCACAAAGTTGCTGCTGATCTCCCCCAGGAGGCTTGCATGGTCAGAGAATTTGCTCGATTGGTTGGAAATATTAAGTCAAATGGTGCAAAGCCTGATCAAACTTGGCCATCGCGTACAAGAAAGACACAGCTGATACTTGATGCAGTCAAGGCATCGATTGACAGTGGTTTCGAGCCTATTGAGGTTGTAGAGTGATTTTAGTAATTTCGATGCGTTTCTATCTCCTTCAACTGTTAATGTGTTTACTGTGAATGAGGGCGAACCACTAAGATTGGGTTTAAATTTCAGTGGTGCAAAGTGAAATTAATAAGACGCAAAGTGGTCCTTTGTACACTAGAAAATAAAGGAAGAAGGAAACGCAAGGCCATGTGGAACTTTGTTGGTGAAGTTGTGTGGCGTGTATGGATCGTTGTTTAAACTTCTCTAGCGACTTTATCCTATTTACATGGGTGTCTTTTTTTTTTTCTCTCTTCTCTGACTACTTTCGAGGGCTTGAGATCGTCTGTACCACCTACCTTCGCCATCTCTGTGCCCCCCCTCCCATCTACTTATTTCACATTAACGATCTCATCCCACTTTCGAGGAACTTTTCCAAAACATTTTTATATAGCTTTTCCCAAGATTAAGGCAAACAAAAACTTGATATTTGACATGAATTCAGATTCTGAAAATAGTTGACAAATAAATGCTTCAGCTAATTTGATGTAAATGTATTCCTGTACATTCATTTCTCTTGCCAGCACCAATTTTTAAGTAATAATTTTATTCCTCCTATTTTCCTTCGTCTATGCTTCGCTAAATGAAGACAGGAGTAATTTTTTAGACTAAGAAGATGACATCTCGGCGACCACGATGACGGTGATTCAAGCAACCACACCACAACAAGGACACAGATGATTTTGGTTTGGCGACACCGGCGAGGGGCTACGTTGAAAATATGCTGTAACTGAATGGTTGTCCTATACAAGAACACATAAAGGCTATTACAAGCACGGTCGAACATGGTTGAGTTTTTGGGGGCTGGCCGAATTAATGCCCAAACAAATTCATATGGACCGTTAAAATTGTTGCATACACAAAATCAAGTGTAAACCATAGAGTGTATGATAAATAACAACTAGACGTGGTGGTTGAAAAACCTACGGATGAGGGTGTTCAAAGTAAAATAAAATTTCGACACAAATAACTTAATAGTTAAATTCCAAGACTTGCAGTGAAGAGGCTATTCACAGTAGCATGACATTGATTACTCTTTTAAGGGTTTTGCAGTGGTAATATGGTATGATACAAATATTACAATTAAGCACCTGAAAGCGATCTCTATTATAGCAGGAGGAGGTATGCGTATATCTTGTAATCAAATATGCAAGAATATTAAGTGGCGAATGAATGGGAAAGGGTACAACATAGCTGCATTGGTGACTGATGTTGGAGGAAGTGATATAGTTCTAAGGGTATAATGATTATTCACTCTAAAGGACATCTATCTTAATTATTAAAAGAATTATGAAATTGCAGGAGGTGAAATTGAACGGTGAAGAGCAAAAAATCCCAAAAAAGAAATTAGAAAAGATGCTAGTAGCGAATGACATAGTATGTCAATTCCTAGTGACGAACGAAAGAAAGGGGTGAGAAAGACGTGATGATGGCTGTAACAGGGTTATGGTCTATATGTGGAATTAAATGACTGGATTAGAGAAAGATTTTAACCAAGAGTTGAGACAATTCTTAGTGAAATATGATGTATTTGATCAACAGAAGGGTTACCTTCGAACATTTTCCACAAACATTGAATTACTATGAGGTACTGAGACCATTAATCTAAGGCCTTAGATAGTGGCCCACAAAGCTTCTGAAGAGCTTGGTGAGGGAATGCTGGAACATGGAATAATTAATAAAAAATGTGTGAGAAGTGCTAATTACTATATATTTTAAATATAATTTTGAGAACATTTGATTTACGTTAGTTAATACTTAGTGAAACTTATATTTTGTTTTTAAGTCTTGTCTTTGCTCTTCGATAAAAAGGAAATGGATTTGTGCCAAGTTGGAGGCAAATTTTCTTATTTGAGTGCAATTTTTCCTATAGTTATTTTACCAAAAAGAAATTAAAGTTAATCGGAAGCTAATATAGTGGAGAACAAGTTTTTAAAAGGATTCATAGATCAATTTAAGCATAAAGATGTTGAAAAATTAGAGAATTAAAAGAGAACAATGAAGAATTGACATTTGGCGCCTATCGTAATATGAGATAGCCTCTAGTTATAACATAGGATAGGCGCTTATCTCATAACATAAAATTTCCCGAGGAAGCATGGAAACGTAACTTCGTTGGCCTTTACGGACATCATTGGAAACAATAGAGTATAAATATCCCTCTAAAGGTTAATTAAGGAAATTTTTTTGGAGAAACATAGGCAAGAATGTTAAGAAATCATAGTAGGATTTGATCTTATTTGCAGTGAAATAAGAATAAAAATTTTCTTTTAAATTCCTTAAAGTCAATATCACTTCAAATTTTATAATATGATTAATGCATGTTCATAATAAAATATGAATCATAAATTCTCACATTGTTGTTTAATTTGATGATTTTGTCGTTTACCTCATATTGCTTCTAAGATTGGTTTTTGCAACCATCGTAGCTACACACATGTATGGTCTCTAATAGTATCAATATGAACATGTTTAAAAAACTCTATAAGTTGTGTTGAGAGTATCATGTAAGAAAATTTTGGCTCCTTTAGAGCCTAAGTCTATTTATAATAGGCTTTTTTAGATGTTTTAATAATTTAATTAAAAAAATCTCAATTAAACTATATTTAGAATTATAATAACTTCTAATTAAATACTACTTGGGCCTAAATAAGATTTATTATCTTATATTGGTCTTTATTCATTAAATATCTTATATTTAATCTTAAAAGATTTTTAAATTTACAATCAAGTCTAAACTGATTAAAATTACTTCTTGCTCTCTTCAACTGTTCTTTATGTATGACCCATTAGGTTCTTAAATATTTTGGTAATAGAATTAAACCTAAATCATATTTATGATTGTTGGGGAAGAAATGGATTCATGCATCACATGCACGACTAAGCAGCAGAAGTGTTGGAATCTGAACTCTGACCCCATGACATCCCAAAAGCCAGAATCTCAAATGCATGCATAAACAGATTATATGAACACGATATAACAGTACATGTACCTTTTTGATTCTTCTCCTTGTTTGGGTTGTTGCAAACACCAAACCCTTCCTTGATCACTTAAGAACACGAAAAAATGAAGAACAAACAATGTGTAAGGATGGTTAGAGCACCAAACTAGATGAGTTCAAGTAGATGCTCTAATGGAGAGAAAGATTAAGACTATGTTGCATGCATTTTGATTCATGCAACAATTACATAAATTGCATGAACAAGACTCAAGACACTTCTCTCTAACTCTAGAACTCTTCTAGACACCTTATTCTCTCACTTGAGTGTGTTTGTGACAGGTTAGCTCTTTTGTACATAAATGAAGAACTCACATATGTACATCTGTTGAGCCTTCGGTCACGATCATGGCCTATGAGCCACAATCATGGCCTAGTTAATTGATAGCCTCGCTTCAGTCACGATTATGGCCTATGATTATTTTTCATCCGATCTTTTATGCGTGTGACCCTTAGGTTTCCGGTTATTTTGGACACTTGAATTAACTCTTAATCCGAGCAAATCATGGATGGTTTCATGCCATTTAAATTAAATCTTAATTCAAGCAAATCATGAAGGGTTTCATGATGTCAATTTACTAGAATATAAGTGGATTAATATACGAACTCTCAGATAGTTAATTTTTTGACTTACGAACCTTTCCATAGGCAATTACCGTGCAATTCTTCCTTTCACCATACTATACCCTATTTGGTTAGGAGTATGAGCTATGTGTCAATTCCCACTATATTGACTACGTTACATCTAGTCCAAGTGATGTCAGTTCTTGTCCTGAGAATCTCATTACTCTATGTGTCATTGAAGACTCTCTTCATGACACATAATTGCTTTGGTCAGAGACTCGTGAGTAATGACCTTGACAAGAGGTCATAGGTATCATCTTCTTTTATTAGGAGTGGTAAATCTTTTATTGGCTACCCAATTACCTTCAAATATCAATAGCTGTACCTAATCACCACCCTATGAGCGACCTTGTCTTGAGGCAACAAGGAATGATGTCAAAACATAAGATTAGTATCCAAGATACCCTTGAGTACCTCAAGTCTAAGGATATTTGCACCATTATTATGATGAGATTAATCATTGACATTTTATAGATCATCCATATGATAACCTCATAGCAGGTCGTTCATTGTACTTACTACTCTTAGTAAGCATCCACATGTTAACTCTAAATATCTCATGCTTACAGTTTATGAGATCTACTGCTTGATCAAATCAAGGAGTATAACATATGCTAGTATATCCGGATTAATAATGTCCTGTCTTATTAATCCTATGACTAGGAATTATTTAGATACTAACATAATTGCACATGATAGGAATCTCATTATCATGATCTCATCATGATTTCCTTCATGATATGTTTTGTATCATGTACTTTATTAATTCGATTTAAGATTGACATCCATTCATATATAAACGAACATTAAATTAATGAAAAATTGCCTTTTGCTTTATTAATTAAAATAAAGTTTGTACAAAAGTGTTAAAGGTGATTGCCTTTAGAGCACTATTTTAACAATCTCCCATTTGTACTAAAGCCAATCGCCTTTGTATCTAATACCATAGGTGAGTACACTAGAATTAAATTTCATTTGAGGAAGTGGCTTAGTCAAAGGATTAGCGATGTTCTAATCTGTGGGCACTCTCTCTATCTTCATATCACCTCTATCAATTATCTCCATTATTAGGTGATATCTCCTGAGTACATGCTTGGACCTCTGATAAGACCTTGGTTCCTTGGCTTGAGCAATAGCCCCATTGTTGTCAAAGCAAAACACTATCGGGTTTACAATGCTCGGAACCACTCCAAGTTCCATAACGAACTTTTTGATCCAAACAGCTTCTTTTGTTGCTTTCACAGCTGCAATGTACTCTGACTTGGTTGATGAATCTGCAGTCGTCTCTTGTTTGAAACTCTTCTAACTGATTACTCTGCCATTCAATGTGAAAGCATAACCTGACTGGGATTTGGATTCATCCTGGTCAGATTGAAAACTGGCATCTGTTTGTCTGCTCATTACAAGATCTCCATTTCCATATATCAAGAATACATCCTTAGTCTTTTTCAATTACTTTAAGATATTCTTGACAGCCATCCAGTGACACTCATTAGGATCCGATTGATATCTACTCGTAACACTTAGAACATACTATATATCGGGTCTTGTAAATAACATAACATACATTATTTATCCTATGGCCAAAGCATACTGGATCATACTCATGTGAGTCCTCTAATCCTACGTCATGGGACACATAGATTTTAAGAGTTTTATCCCATATGTCATAGGAAGAAACCATCTCTTGGACTACTCCCTGCTAAACCTCTTTAGCACTTTATCTATGTATGTAGACTATGAAAGACCTAGCAACTTCCTTGATCTATCTTTATAGATCTTTATTCCTAATATATAAGTTGCTTCTCAAAGGTCTTTTATGGAAAAATTCTGGGATAACCAAATTTTGACTAATTGCAAACATGAGACATCATTTCCTATTAGTAATATATGATTTACATATAACACAAGGAATATAATAGCACTCCCACTAACCTTCTTGTACACATAAGGTTCATCCGGATTTTGTGAGAAACCAAACACTTTAATTGTCTCATCAAATTGGATTTTCCAACTTCTAGATGCTTGCTTCAAGCCTTAAATGGATCTCTGAAGCTTGCATACCTTTTTGCCATCTTTGGATACGAAGCCCTTAAATTGCATTATATACACATCTTCAACTAGATTTCCATTCAAGAAACTCATCTTCACATCCATTTGCTATATCTCATAATTATAATGAGCAGCAATGGCTAGGAGTATTCTAATAGATTTAACCATGGCTACTGGGCTAAATGTCTCGTCATAGTCAACTCCTTGTCTTTGATGATATCCTTTAATGACTAGCCTCGCTTTATAGGTAATTACATTACCATCCATGTCAATTTTCTTCTTGAAAATCCACTTGTATCCTATGGATTTTAGCCCTTTGGGTGGGTTAACCAAAGTCCATTGTTGGTTTTCAAACATGGAACCATTTCGGATTTCATGGCTTGAAGCCAATTTTCAAATTCTGAACTCTTTAGAGCCTCTTCATAAGTTGTAGGCTCATCATCCTCTATAAGCAATACGTCATTTTATTTACTTACGAGAAATCCACATCTCTCTGGAACATGGTGTATCTTACTTGACCTATGAACATTTTGTGTGTTAGAAGGTTTAACTGTTGTCTCATCTCTGTTAAAAACAATTTCGGGTTTAGGTAGTTGATCTACGTCTATTTGAGTATTATGAACTTCATCAAGTTTAACTTTGCTCCCATTTTCTTCTCTTAGAAGAAACTCTTTCTCTAAAAGGACAACATGCTTTGAGACAAAAATCTTTTGCTCTAAAGCATTATAGAACTGATATCCAATTGTTTCTTTAGGATATCCAACAAACAGTAACTTATCAGGTTTTAGTTTAAGCTTGTCTGATTGAATCCACTTCAAGTATGCCAGATAACCCCAAACTTTCATATGAGAAAGATAGGGCTTTTTGTTAGTCCATATCTCATATAGAGTAACTTCAACTGCTTTTGAAGGGACTCTGTTTATCACATAAACAGTAGTCTCGAGTGCATAACCCTAAAAGGATTTCGGTAGATCTGCTAAGCCCATAATTGGCCTTACCATGTCCAACAAGGTTCGATTTCTTCTTTCAGCCACACCATTATGTTGCGGTGTGTAAGATGGAGTCCATTAGGATACTATCCTGCTATCCCCGAGATAAGTTAGAAATTTCTCATTCAAGTATTCAACACCTTGATCTGATCGAAGTGTCTTGATACTTCTACCAAGTTGTTTATCTACTTCATGTCTAAATTATTTGAACATTTCAAATGCTTCAGACTTGTATCTCATTAGATACACTCACCCATATCGTGAATAATCATCGATAAAGGTAATGAAGTACATAAAATCACCTCTGGTATGAATGGACATTAGACCACATACATCAAAATGTGTTAGGTCTAATAACCCATTTGCTCGTTCACCCTTTCATTTAAAAGGTAATTTAGTCATCTTGCCTAACAAGAAAGATTCACATGTGTCATATGATTCATAATCAAATGACCCTAAGCTACCACTCTTGTATAGCTTAGCCATGCATCTCTCACTTATATGGCCAAGTCGACAATGCCATAAGTAAGATGATTTTAAGTTATCTCGTTTTTGTCTTTTATTGTCATTTATATTTAAAATTGGATTGCACATATCTAATATGTAAATACCATTGCACAATATAACAGTACCATACAACATTTTATTCAACTTAATCGAACAACCATTACTAGAAAAAGTTAAATGAAATCCTGTTTTATAAGACATGAAACAAATACAATGTTCTTTGTCACAATGGGTACATAAAAGCAATTATCCAAAATTAACTATAGGCCACTAGGAAGATACAAAACATAGGTTTCTACAGCTAATGCAGCAACTCTTTCTCTATTTCCCACATGTAGTTCCATCTCTTCCTTCTTGAGTGGTCTACTATCCCTGAGACCCTACATATCAACACATATGTGTGAGCCACATCTGGTATCTAATACCCAAATTTTATGATTAGAAATAAAATTAACCTCAATGAAAAATAACATACCTAAAGTAGACGGTGGAGCATCTAATGCCTTCTTCTGCTTCAGCGACTCCAGATAAGCTTTACAGTTTCTCTTCCAATGTCTTTCCTCGTTGCAATGGAAGCACATCCCCTTTGATGCAGTCTCCTTTGCCTTCTTCTTGGCTACACCTCCCATTGGCTTTTTAGACTTCTTCTTCTTCTTTTGGTTCCTCTAGAGAGAACCAGAAAGAGAGTCCACCAGCATCACAACCTTACTGTCTCTCTTGACAATTTGCTCAGCTGTTTTGAATAGACTAATCAGCTCAGGTATTGAGGTGGATATTTGGTTCATCTGATAGTTAAGCACAAACTGTGAATAACTATCGATTAAACCAGTCAGAATTAAGTCTATTCTTAATTCATGATCCATTACGAAACCCAAACTAGCTAACCTCTCAATGTATCTATACATCTTCAGCGCATACTGCACTGAAGAAGATGATCCCTCAGCCATCTTCAAGTGAAAAGGCAACCTCAATGTCTCGAACCTTTCAGACTAAGCTTGCTCATCAAACAATTCCCTTAAATGGTAGACTATGGTATAAACATCCATAGCCTTATGCTGCTTTTGCAGTTCTGGTGACATAAAGGCCAACATTATACAGCTAGCCAGTCACTATCATCCAGTGGCTTCTTGTAAGCTTTCTGATCCTCATCAGATGCATCAGCAGCAGGGGAGCAAGAAGTGGTTCATCTAGGACATATCCTAGTTTCTCCTATTTGAGAACTATTCTCAAATTCCTTAGCCAATATAAGAAGTTAGGTCTTGTGAGTTTGTTGGAGTCTAATAGAGAACATAGGTTCACACTGGACGAAGACATCATAGTGATTCAATAACCTAGAAGAACGAGAGAAAGTGTTAAATGTACACTAATGCATATCGATAAGGACTTTAATCACATGCATTATGGGTCTCACAATTTTTATTCAAATCCATAGCCCTCACTACGAATTTGAGAAAACTTATAGTTTTCCTAATGGGTTGATATCCAATATTACTAAGAATGACCTTAGGGTTGCCCAACAAGCCACCTTAGGTCAATCGGTAGGTATCATTCACACCAATTGCATTCAGTTATGCAACTATTGACTTGTGCCATGAACTGTTGATTTAGCACATCATTGGGTTATCAACTCTTGATTCGTATACATCCGATGTATGCAACCCAACTTCACCTCTATCCATATTAACCTTAGGTTTGCCCAACAAATCAATGCTTCCAGTTAGGACTAACCCTTTAATCCGAAAATCTAATTTCTATGGTTTGAACATATTCATGTAGAACGGGCTTGGGTTTGCCCAACAACCCAACTCTAAAAGAACTCTGGTTCTTTCCATATCAATGAAAGGCGTAAGTCCTAATATTTCAGTTAAGGGACTTGTTCTTTGGTCTCATTAATACTTGGATGATATTGTATATATATCACATATATATATTCAGATTATGGACAACTCAATTAAATTGAGCCTATGTCCATAACAACCCTTAAAATGCATCAAATGCATGTATCACACAAAGGAGGTTCAATTTAGGTTATAACTTGACTATGCAT
>JANIHZ010000003.1:41118491-41133208 GCA_027478365.1 Erythroxylum rufum | reverse complement strand
TGCATTTATCACAACATTATGAAATTGGAAAATGTTTTAAAAAAATTCCTTACCTCCTAATACTGACAGAAATAAAATACCTTCAGAAATTAAATTTTTATTATCGACGAAATTACTATTTTCGTCGGTGTGTTACAAGCCGTTCATGTACATTCCCTTCTGGTTGCTGACAGATTTAAGCCGTTGCTAAATATTACCGACGGTAAGTCGTTAATTTTTGTCCGTCGATAACATTATTATCGACGTTATTTATACCATTGGTAATATGTTTTCGGCCGTTGCTAAATTACCAACGGAAATATACCGTCAGTAAATTTAACTACGGTGCTTTCACCGACGATTTTGATCGTCTGTTTTTTCCATCGGTAATTACTTCTACCGATGGGATATCATAGTTTGCCGATGGAAATGTCCGTCAGTAAACTATTGTTTTCTTGTACTGGCTAGTGCGATAAATAGCTTTCTCCTGTCCAGTCAATAACTAAACTGTTATGTTTCCTGTATCAAATTAGCATACGCCTTGTCAAATTTGTCTCCATTTCGTCAATAAAGGCAATTATGACCTATAAATACAGATGGAATGAATTAAGTAAAAAATATGCAACAAAAATTTAAAATATCAAGGATAACATGTTAAATATAGGTATATAATTATGGTCAAATATGCATCAATCAATACACTTCTTAATAAAATGGAGTGGTAGCTTAGATAAGGCGTTTTGGGCAAAATTAATCAATATTGCCTATTATATAGCGAACCAAGTTCTATCAATTACAATTAAATTGAAGAAATTGATGAAGTTGTGGATTAGGGATTATTCTAACCTCCATGTGTCCAAAAGTCATGTATAATGCCAAATAAACCATAAAGCTAGATCTAAAATTCAAGAAATGCTTATTCTTAAGACATGCTGATAGAGTGAAGGGGCATCACTTGGGATTCCATTGGCTGCAAGTTTATTTTCTATAGGGAATTCATATTTGTAGAATATAAATTACAAAGATAAAGAAAATAACACTTCGTAAAGAAATTTAGAGACTATTATACAAACAGAAAGAAATTTCAAACTTCTTTGAAAGTAGCATTGGAGCAAGATGGTCAAGAACTAGTTGAGTCTAAATCTCCAAAATTTTGTTGATCAGATTGCATAAAAGACCCACAAACTGACACTTAGATTATATAATGAAGAGTAGTATAGCATACAACCTTTTAATAGAGAACAAAGATCATTAACTCTCTAAAATGCACTTAATAATCTAGATGTCTCACAGTGAATAATAGTAATCTATGAAAAATTGAAGCTCTTTATAAAATTAAAACTTGGTAACTTCTACCATTACCATAAGGAAAGAATATCGTTAATAATAAACTAGTCTTCAAG
Organism: Erythroxylum rufum; assembly: GCA_027478365.1. Lineage (NCBI taxonomy): Eukaryota > Viridiplantae > Streptophyta > Magnoliopsida > Malpighiales > Erythroxylaceae > Erythroxylum > Erythroxylum rufum. Next base: position 41,131,826 of record JANIHZ010000003.1, on the reverse strand, counting down.
ATCAAGTGAAGTCGTAAATATCAAGTGGGGTGACATCGTTCAAGATTGGTAGTGAAGGGTGACAGCTCGTCGTAACGCTAATCAAAATTAAAATTACTATACTACTACTGTAGAGTAGTGAGTCTAGGTCGATTCCATAGAGTGTGTGTGTAAAGTTTTTGAAATAAAAATAACCGGTGATTACAATAAACGGGGGGTTTTGGATTTTTGGGAAAAGAAAAAAATAAAATAAAACTAACTAATAAAAACAAATTAAAGAAAAACATGCAAATAAATGATAAATGCATGGAATTCAGTAGGGACCCGGTTCTTTGATTCAATATCGGCCTACACCATAATTAAGCATATTTTATTAATTTATTGTTCTTTAACCTCCCATAACACCTATTAATCGTGGATTAAAAATTAACCCGAGTTTTCCCTTAAGTTTTGTTTAATCAAGATACGATCGTTAATTAAACCTAGCCACTTAACAACCTAGGATACGATCTCTAGATTTAATTAGGCAGTAGCATTACGAATTAGGAAAATTGATTAATCAAGGCAATAACTACATACGAATTAAATAAATATCTCTATTCAATTAGAAATAGAAACTTTATTAGATTCGGTACGTAGTGACAATCCCTTAGACCCTCTTAAAAATCAAAATAATGAATTAATTGAAATTAAGTTGAAGGATCCTACTCAAGAAATAAATATTGCTAATAATATACCTTATACACAACAAGATGTCAAGGAATTAAGTCTAGAATGTAACGATTTATTAACAAAAGGAATTATAAGTCCCAGCAAAAGTAGACATTCAGCCCCAGCATTTTATGTCAACAATTTCGCCGAACAAAAAAGAGGTAAAAGAAGAATGGTTATTAATTATAAAAAAACTCAATGAAGCAACCATAGGTGATGCATATAAATTACCTGGAAAGGATTTTATCATTAATAAACTCAAAGGACATCTTTGGTTTACCACATTAGATGCAAAATCCGGATATTGGCAACTTAGATTACATGATAATACTAAGGAATTAACAGCATTTAGTTGTCCACCTCAAAAACATTATCAATGGAATGTATTGCCATTTGGATTAAAACAAACCCCTAGTATTTATCAACGATTTATGGATAAAAATCTGGAAGGATTAGATGAATTTACTTTTGTCTATATCGATGATATTATTATTTATTCCAATCAGGATAAAAATGATCACTATAAGAAACTCAAAATAGTCTTACAAAGATGTAAGGATAAAGGATTAATTCTCAGCAAACCCAAGGCAAAAATAGCACAACAATCGATTGAATATTTTGGAATTGAATTTCATAATGGATATTTAAAATTACAACCCAATATATTACAAAAATTAAATTTATTCCCTAATCAATTAACCAACCCACATAAATAAATGAGTGAGATGCATTAGAACAGAGTAAGTACACAATTTTTGGGACAGAGGATCAGTGCCCCTCTCCCGAGCCCTTGTGCGTGTCCCTCCTTTAATTGCTAATTGAGTGGCCCCACACACGTGTATGTTGCGTGTTTATTGCCTCTCTGTGCGATTAAAACGCTAAAACCTACGCTGTCCTCCCATTGCGTGATTTTTCTCCAACTTTAGTCCTTAAATTGTACGTTGCCCAGCTGTCTCTAGTGTAGCCTTGTCAATTAAATTGCCCTCTCCCTGTTGAACCGATTAGACAATTAAGTTTTCAACTCATTTAAAAGCCTCCACTCCTTGCATGTTGTTCTTCAGCTGCGTCAGCTAGCGTGGATGGTCACTCCAGCCTCTTGGTCACGTCCTTAAATCCCTGACTTGCGCCTCCAGCTGTCGCTGCCTCCAATTTAATTTGCTAGGCCAATTTTGCTGTCCACGCTTATGCTTGTTTTTTTTTTTTTACCGTGCAGTCAATTAAAATGCAAATCAAACTCAAACCTCCTTGCTAATGCCTCCAGTGACAGTTAAATTGCAACCTCTTTAATTCCCTCACGCTTCGTTTGTTACGTATTTGACAAATAAAAATGCCACACTTCAATCCTCTTGTGCGCTGCCGTTTGATGCATTTCCCATCTGTTTTTGTAGCTAATTTATCCAACCATTAAAAATGTCTCCACCTTTAATGCTCATTTGGTTAGACAATTAAAATGTCTCTTTTGTGTTAAAAATATACCAGCATATCCAACCTAGCAGTAAGCACAAATTAAACATTAGTTAAACATTTTATCTTAAAAATAAGATTAAAATCACATAGAAATATATCAGAAAATATAAGATAATTCAATCCTATCAAAGAGTATGCTTCAAAAGAAGGAATAAGAAATATTTTCTTGTGGATTAACTTATTACAATCAGAGTAGACCTAGAAAAGTGTAATTTATTTGACCTATATCTAGATTCGTTAGATCTAAAAATTGTTTTTCTTTATGGATATCTTAAAGAAGAAATCTATACGCTCTAATTAGAAGGCTTTAAAGAAAAAGTAAAAGAGAACTTGGTTTGTAAATAGAAAAAAGAAATCTTTATATGATCTTAAATAGGTGTAGAGGTTTTGGTATCGTGAGCTTTGGATACAACAGAGCTAATGCATACATTTGTTATTATATGTAGATGATATATTAGTTGTAAGCCCTAACAAAGATTATAATAAAGAAAACAAAGAAGTTGGGTAGGGAATTTGAAATAAAAAATTGAGACCATCAAATTAGACTCATATGATACAAGTTCAATAAGATATAAATAATGAGAAGGTTGGCTTTCTCAAAGAAACTACCTAAAAAAAAGGTTTTGTGATGCTTCAATATGCCAATATCTGCTCCTCTTTTTATTAATCTCATGTTATCCTCCGTTATGAGTCCTAGAAATAAAGATGAGAGGATAGAGATGACTTATGTATCGTATACATCTGTCATGGGGAGTTCTAATAACAATTCGTCACTACATGGTGAATCTTGAAAGAGAGCACTAAAATGATGTAAAGAAAATCCTAAGATACATTAAGGGGACCTTTTATATTGCAATTAATTATGCAAGTGACTTTGATAAAAGCAAATTCATTACATGTTATGTTTTTATTCGTACTAATGGGGGTTGTAAATTAGTAATCAAAACTACAATCAATTATGGGAACATAAACAATAAAAGTGGAATATGTACTAGCTAAACAATTTAGTAAAGAAGTAATGTAGTTCACATTGGTTTTAGAAGAACTAAAACAAAAACAATGGAAATATTAATTATTTTGTGACAATCAAAGTGCCTTGCAATTAGCAAGGAATCTAGCATTTCATTAAAAAAATCAAGCATATACAAGTGTAATTTCTATGAGCAAAATGAAAGAAGGAACCGTAGATATGCAAAATGTCTATACCAAAGATTATATAAAATTTTATGGAAAAAAAAGCCAAAAGTGACAAGTTTATTTGGTATTTATCCTTATACGACTTAATAGAAATGTAAGCAATATAACAATGACAAGATGGTGGGAAGATTAATTGCTTCTCAATCAAATTGTCAAGTTGAAGATTATTGGAATAATCTGGATATTATTTATAAAATATCTAAATAAAGATAAACATTTTTTGGAATAAAAGTAAATATTATAACGTATGGTACCTATAAAAAATTGAAAAATATGGATATAATTAGTTTGTTGCACCTACAAATACTCATCAATCTTTTTGTTTCATGTATCAAGAAACAAATTCAAGAACCGAAGAGTGGAGCTTATAAAGATTCCAATCTTATAGGTTCATAGTTATAAATTAAAATTTGTAACTTATGGTCAGTGAGTGTTTGTATTATAACTTCCTCTTTTTTTTAATACTTATAATGGCAATTTGTTTATCATATTTATTCCTATCTTAATTAAGTTGTGATCTTACTCTATTCACATAATCATTCCAACATGTTTTCCTATGTAAAATAGTGAGGTTGAACGTTGTTTATGAATAATGTATAATTAATGACTCAATTTCAACATGCTCAATTTAATTGAAAATTGAAATTTCCCTCAATAAAAAAAGTTGTCAAAAGTCAACATTATAATCAAAATGAGCCTATATTACAATAAATAGAATCTATAATTCATTAATCTCTCATCAAAATTATTAAAAGTAAAATGAATAATTATTTAGCTCTCTAATGAATGAAAAAGTGGCATAAAGAAGTATAATTGGTAAATAATTATAACATCATCACTAATATTAAATTCTAACTAATGTACATCAGTAGTTATCAATTATATTGATTTTATGTATTGCATAGACTAAATTATTAAAAGTGATTTTGTAGCTACTAACTACTGCCAGCTAATAATAATAGAATATTAAACTATATTTTTTGATTTTTAACTAATTATAACAAGTGTTATCGAGAGATATTTTGTCTTTTCTTAGGAGTGTCATATCTTTTCATTTCTTACATCCCATCCCCTTAGGCAAGAGTCTCATTTCTTTCTAACTTGCACTTTATATTTTCCATCTATCAGGAAAATGGTGATGATGGTGCAACAACTAGCTGATTGGATGTCATTTTTTTTAGTTTATTGTATTTATGTTTATTTCTTCCCTTTGTAATTCAAAACCCACTTTATTTTTATTTATGTTATTTACTTTTTATCTACTATATGTTATTGATTTGTTTCAAGTATCTTTTTCATTATTTTCATTATTTTTAGTTTCTTATTCTTATTTTCTTCCCCCATTCTCTAAAGTTTATGTATTATTTCTTTATTTTTGTTCTTATTAGTCTTCCACTGAGGATAATTTAAGTATGTGGGAGGTGATGGAAATCAAGTAGCAATTACTTGAGCTTTGAAGGCTAATAGAGATCCTTTGAAGAATATTAACGGATCATTAACAGAAAAGGCAAGGAAGGATAAAGAAGCTCTTAATAACTTAATTGTGGATCTTTATATACGAAATGAGGCTTTGTTACTTCTAGAGATTGAAAGTAAATTTATAATGATGATCTAGTGAAGGATAAATATGAAGAATCATTATTACATATCATAACCAGTGCTAGACTTTAAGTATAATTAGTGCCAATCTTGCACTATTGATGGAGTAATAAAAAAAAAAGTATATAACCAACATTAAAGTCTTCTTTGTAATTAGAACCTTACTTTCACAAGTTTTTATAGATTAGAGTTTTATAAAAACATTTGTATTGGAGTTCAATAGGTAACTGATGTCAAACTAGTATTTGGTTTTACGTAGTTTTGCCCAAAATAAAATTGAAGTCAATTATGGTCTAAGATAAGCATAAGTCTCTTATTGTTTTATAACTCTAGTATTAAAGGTTTTATGTATATAAGAGGCTTAAAGATTCTTGTAATTGATATATGACATTATTAGTGATTAATCAAACCATTTGGCATCAGTCTCCTATTGTTTTATAACTCTAGTATTAAGGGTTTTATGTATATAAGAGGCTTAAAGATTCTTGTAATTGATATATGACATTATTAGTGATTAATCAAACCATTTGAAGATTATTCTTTAATTTTTTAAACTTCTTCCACTCAAGGTTCTCTAAAAATTTCAATCTTATCTAGCTTACTAGTGACGATCAAAACCTTAAAATCTTATCACTCACAATCCTTTCATTTTTAGAATGTGGTGATTCATATCTTTCTTTTGTGTGTTTCATGTTTGTTTCTTAGATTAACTTGTTTCTATAGAATGATCCTAGGTCCTATCTTATTGATATTGAATCTCACTGGCTCTATTCGTAAGGGTTATATCAGAATTTGGTATAACAACTCAATTTTATGTTGAGGTTCATTTTTAATTTCATTATCTATATATACAATATATGTTGTTTGTTCATCTCTTTCTTAAAGATTCATAGAGAAAATTTTTTTCTTAAGTTTATTTTCCTTGTTTCTTGAGTTCTAGGTCAATAAAAAAAAGAAAGGTTAACGAAGTTTTATGAAGAAAAAGCCCTATAAAATTTAATATAAAACAAATAAAAATAGCTTGGCAATTACATCGAGAATTAAAGAAATATTTATTCGTATTCCAACAAGGAAAAAAATTGTAATTCCAAATATATTATATTTATTTAGTTAGTTTTGTTTTTGTTGCCATTTCATTCTTGTTAAATTCTTCTTTCAGTTGTTGAGTCTAATTGAGTTTCTTCAAACTCAATTTCTTAGTTTGAGTTTGCTTGTTCATTGGCTTCTAATTTCATTCCTTTCTTGTTTCATGCCTATAGTTTGCTTCTTTAGGAGTATTTAACGAAAGGAAAAAGACTTAAACTCTTTCTTTTGATTTAGATTGTCTAGTTTATAAAAAACATTAATTTAATAGTTATGTTAAGATTTGAGTGAAACCTTTGATAGCAATCATGAGAGGGAGAGCTTTTGTTACTAATTTTTATATATATAAAAGTACAATATGACTCTAACCCAAAGTAGAACAATGTCCAAATACAAGGAACTAAATAAGGAGTAAAGAGTAGGCGCATATTATGATTCATTCATTAAAGTTATCCAAGGCTAATACGAGCAACTTAGAAGGTAATTTGGTGAATTTAAGGAATGGTTGGATAAATAAGACATTGTTATAGCTAGACTATAGCATAATCCACATATAACTCATAATATGGATGAATTTGAGATGGATGATGGACTTTAAGGAGTTATAAGCAACTTGGAAGAACTAAATCTAAGGGGTGGTAGAGGAAGAAGAATGGGGAGACAAAGAGGGTGAAGGTTTGGCATAGGATATAAAAGGGAGCATGAAGAAAGGGTAGATAATAATTTGGGAAGCATCAAGATGGTGATACAACCTTTATAAAAAAGATAGATTTAGTTAATTACCTGGAGCGAAAGAAGCAAATGGATTTGATTTTTCATTGCTATAATTTTTTATAGAAGAAAAAGGTAAACATGATTACAAAGCAGAGTTTAGTGGTTATGTGATTGAATTATAAAATCAACAAATTCTAAGTAGGAGGAGGAATGAAGAACAACCTATTAGAACTTAGGAGGATGAGAAAGTGATTTATGCCAAGTTCCTATCATAGGGAGCTCTACCAAAGGTTTCAATTACTAACTTAAGACTATAAGAGTGTGGAGGAATACTACAAGGAGATGAAGGTTGCCATAGCTAAAACAAATATGGAGGAAGATAAAAGGCGATAATGCTTCAATTTATCTATAGGTTAAATTCAGAAATTATTAATATCATAAAGTTATTAGAGGATTTAGTGTATATGGCCATGAAGGTAGAGAGATATCTAAAAAAAAGCCTACTAAATATTTAGGTATGTCTAATTCTTGTTCTTTATTATGGACAAAATCTTACAGTAGAAAGGAGGACAAGACTCTTAAGCCTAAATATAAAGTAACTAAGCTAAAAGTATAGTCTTCTAATGTAGAGAAAGATAAGGTTGATTTTGCTTCTACAACTAGGAGTCATAAGATCAAGTGTTTTCAGTACTTAGAGAAAGGATATATGGCATCTCAATGTCCCAACAAGAGAGATATTATGATAAAGAAGGAAAATGACTATGTGCTTGAGAATGAAGAGAAGGCAAGAGATAAAGTGCCTAGCTTGGAAGATGTTAGTGATGAGGAGTGTGTGTTTGGTTTGCTTCTAATGGAATTTAAATCTTTTTAGTTTAATTTAATTTATTTTAAATAAGATACATCCCTTTGTTATTTATTACACAGTAATATTAATGTTATACTTACATATTATGTTGTTCCTAGTATGAGTAACCTCTATTTATCACTAAACTAGTATGAAATGATAAATTTTTATTACTTGTAATCTTATATTAGGATAGTGTAAAAAAATCAATTAACTAGCAAGTGACAACATATCAAAAATAGATCAAGGAACTGGGAACAAATTTCCTAATATCTCATGTTAGGATTCTTCCTATTAGTGGAGGCCCACTAGTGTAATTAGGCATAATTTTTTAGTGATAGGTCTCCCTGTACACATTAGCATATCTAAGTGAGTTGAAATTAACGAAACCCTGAGGGTAATTTGGGGATCCATCAATTTCAAGTTAGATATATAGGGTTATTATAACATTAGTGTGATTTTTAAACATTGTAAAATATTAGTGTCTAGTCGATGTTTTAATATAATTCTTGAGGTTCAAAATAATCTTTTTGAATTTTCCTTAAACAGTTTATGCTAAGATTGAATTAGGATTTTTTGTGAAATATTAAAAATTGAATATCAATGACCTAACCTTTTTTGTTTTCATTTTCAATGTTTGTTTTTAAAAAATGAGAAAATATATTGGATCGTGCTTTAAAATTGTTCTCATATGTTTTTATTAGTCATTTGCATTTACATATTCATGTTTCTACTTCTATCAGAAATGATTATGAAGTTCTCTCAATATAACATAATTTGTTTTATTATAAGTTTATTTGTCTAGTAGAGGAAATTTTAGGACTTCAATGTTTACCAAGAAATCTAAAAACTTTCCAGTAAAACATTAAATGTGTACTTTTAAGGATTCAATCTCATATTATACCTTCTCAAAGTATCAAAATATTGTCAAAACACTGACATAAGTCTTCCCAGTGAACTTCAACCTCCTTTTTCTTGACTCTCATTTCATCTATGTAGGTCTCTATGTTCTTCCCTACCTAGGTTTTAAAAATTTTGTTCATCAAGTGTTGGTAGATAGTCTTGTACTCTTCAACTTAAATGTTATTGCTTGTAATAGTATGTACCACTATGAATTCTAAATGTAGAGTGCTCACAGTCACTTGCACACATATAAATCTAGTTATATCTTAAAGACACGTCGATAAAGTTGAGCTAGTAACAAATCGAATTGACATCCACCAATTGATATATTTTTTGAGAAAAATATATTTGGGCCAGATCCTGTCTAGATTTATAGATTTAACAAACATCATCTATTTTTTGTTTCGTTTTTCTCACAAGCACCAAATTAACTAGCTAGTTAGGGTATTATATTTCTCTAATAAAGTGACCCTACTGTAACTAATGCACTTGATTGTCTATAACACTTTGCCTTTAGAAATTAAAGACTTTTTTTTTACTTCACTATTTTGAACTTAAGGTTGAATATTATATTATGTATAATAAAAAAAGTTAAAAAGTCAACATACCTCAGTACACAAGGCTCCCCGCTTTACGATGGTTGGGGGAGGGTTATCAATGTATGCAACCTTCCCTTTGTATTATTTACAAAGAGGCTACTTTCATGACTTGAATTTATGAACTTATGGTTACAAAGGAGCAACTTTACCAGTCGTTCTAGAATCCATATCCTCTGTCCAATATTACTCTGTCTTATTCTGTCTCATGAAATCTCAGTCATTTATTTTGCGGGACCTACATAAATAAATGGCTGAGATTTATTGGATACAATAAGATACCATAATATTAGACAGAGGATCTGGACTCGTCGTTCTAAGGCTCATCCTCTCTTAAAGATTATTATGCATAATCACCAAGGGATTAATTCATAATATGTCTATAGGACCCCTTATGTAAATATATCTTTAAAATTAGTTAGTAATGCCCTGATGTCATCCCTCTCTTAAAGATTATTGCTTTTACTAACCCTAGACATGTGCTAACTTATTAGGTCTTTGTTTATGATTTTTAATATTTTTTGGCTATTTCCCCTCTCAATTTTTTATTCTTATTCTTGTAAGGAGAAATGCATTTTAATCAATTATAAGGAAGGTTATGTATCTTATCTAGCAATAATGATGTTGCCTTTAACTTTTCTTACTCTATAATATTGAGGAACTTCATAATTAGCTTATAAATGCATATGACAACTCTAGAAAGGCATAATGAAGACTTTCCTAAGATAAAATTGGAAGTTGTAGGTCATTTTACAGTAAAAAATTTGTCACATTTTTTACCTTCTTTAAACTTATTACTAATTTTATTTAGAGTGATGCCTTTCCTTTGACAATTGTCTATCCTCCCCCAAATCCACTGAAAGAATTTGAAGCTAATGATTTAAGTAGGAGTTAAGTCCATTGCAATATCATTATAGAATAAGATATTTGTTGAGCTACCATTATCAATAAAGATCCTCTTTAGCTAAAATTTTGATGTATGGTATTTATCACTACTATTACTTCATTTTTTGAGTTCCAAAAGGTACTACCTCTATATTAAAAGATATAGATTATCTTCTATAGTTTTTGGTGGTAAACAGGTTAATGAGACTTATCAATTTGTATCAATTTTTCATAGATGTTAATTTGTGAGACACTCTATTTTAGGCCACTTCCTATAATTATATTATGACACCCCAATCTTTAGTGAATCCTATGTTAGTAGCTCTATAAATATGATAAAGATAAAAAGAACTCCCAAAATATAGAGGTTGGATGCACGTAACTAATAGATTACCTGTTTTTTTTGTTCCTCTCCCTTTTAACTTAAGATATCAAATCGTCTATGCCTTGTTATTTGTAAGATTTATAATTGTCCTATTTGTAATTGTTAGAAAAAATACTCACCTTTTTTCTTTAATTCTTTATAGCCCTTAATTTCATACTTATGATCCCTATAGAACTAGTATAATTTATTTGTGATTTTCCTTTTAGGGGCATTAGTGAGAGGCTTAAGAAATCTAACAATGTGCTTCTTCTAAATGCAATTAAAAATTTATCTTATTAAGGAACTAAAAGGTGGCAGGCTTATTATTAAACTCCTAATTTGGTCACTTCTATCACATTCTAAGGTATCATTTCCTTTTTTCTCACAATCTACTCTACAAGCACTTCATCGCCTAGTTATCTCATATTATCTCTATGTTCATTAATGGTTTGGTCTATCTAGAGACCTCCTTACTTCTTCGAAGTTAATAGACCTCTAGCCCTATTTTGTGCCTTTTGAAAGTTGGAAGCCTTATACATTAATAAGGACTTCCATATAGGTTGATGCCTTTACTGAAATTTCTTGTAGGCTATGGCCTCTGTAGAAGTATTAAGATATAAGATATTTGTGGCCTTCATATTATAGGTTGCTCTAAGTGCAAAATATTTTTCTATTGGGGCCACCTTAAAGTTGAAAATATTATTGACTTGGAAGACAGTCTCCAAGGTTTACAATGTTCCTTACTCATACTAATTGTTTTCGCACTCAAACTTGCTCTTATTATTGTATAAAAATCTATGTTATGAGCTTATGAAATTGTATTTTTTGTGGCTATTAAGTCTTTTTTTACTGTTCTTCTACTTATATATATGAAAATAGCTAATATAAATTTTTTTGTAAGTTCCTATAAACAACACCAATTGATGTTTCATTTACCACATTGTTGTTATATTAGAATTTTACTTAGGGATGTATCTTGGATGAAAAATAATGTAATTGATTGCTTCAATTATGCTAAACAACATCAACATACCTTTGATATAGATACTTTGTTGCCTAATTTTGCTTTAAGCTTTTCTTAGATGACACTATAATAAACACACCTTTTTTTAATCTAAATATCTCTTTATCTAGTGAAGGTAACAAGAATGAAAATGAGAGATAGGACACACATGGCTTGATACCATGCCCTAACAAGAAAAGGCATAATTGACATAATATGATATTGGATATCTTTGACATATACAGGGTAAGGTGTAGATCACTTAAGATCAAACAAAATGGTAGATGCATTGTTCATCCTTTTAAGTGTAGGCTTTTGCAAGGCCCATGTTTTTTACTAGTACATATCATGCATATTTATATAAATTATGTATAATAAAGTACAAACTAAACACTTCATATTTGACTATTTATTTCATTCTTCAATTTTCTTTAAAATTTAATTCTTATACTATATTTTATTTAAATTTGCAATCAATTATGTTTATTTGAAATGTAATTTTTATTCTCTTTTAAATCAAATTTAAGATAATTTTATTTAATAAATTAATGTTTAATATCATCAAAAAATTTCCCAAGATCTTATAAATAGGGATGACACCCGATCTGACCCTCTTAATGTGCAACTTGAGTCCAGTCTAAAACCTGATCAGGCCTATCTTATGCCACTCAAACCCTAGCCTAATTGGGTTTCAAACATCTTAAAGCCTGGATCCTAATTAGGTCTAATCGATTTGACAAAACTCCAACAAGCATGCTCTAACACGAAGTTATCCATCTCTAGTATATGTGTTCAACCATGTCTCATCTTTTGAACCTTACATCTCATCTTTCAAACCTTTTCAACCTTTTAAAAAGGTGAAAATCTTGAAAAGCAAGAATATCAAACTTGGTTCAGAAGAAGAATATAAGTGCAAAACCTATCAAAATCAATTGTCTAACCTAATAATTTCTTTATCGTTGCATATACATACTCCTTTAACCCATGAAAAAGTTGCCTTAGAAGACTCTAGAAGTCCACAACACAAATATTGGAAATACCAAAAGTTAAATGTTTCGGTTAAGGCTTTTGAATGAGAATCAAATCCTTCAAGGCTTTAATAAGCTCATCCTTACTCTCATTTATTGGTAACACTGCTAAAATTAAAATTATTTTCAACTAAAAAGCTCAATCTAGAGTAAAGTGGAAAGGAGCTAAAAATTAAGATGGGGGAAGCGAGAAAGTGAGAAAACAGACTTAGGAGTTAAGAGAAGACGAATGACATTAAGGATTTAAGATGAAGAATAGAATACTAATTAGGGTTATATGTAACATTAGGTTTCGATCTAGTGGGATTACGAAGGTTGAATATGAACCTAAATTGAAACTCAAAGAAAAAAACAACTAAGTTTGAATAGAAACTCAGTCAACTTAAATTAAACCTATTCACCTCAGCTTGGATTGAACTAGCCGCCTATCTTTTTTGCCAAGCCTACTCATAAAGGATAAAGGTATTACTAGGATTTTGATGGTTGCTTGATTTTGACTAATTTATGTGGTTGTTTATTTTCAAGTAAATTGCCTCAACTATTTTCTAATTGGTATGCAGTTATTTCTCCTCCTTTTAATAAAATTCTTTTTCAAAGAAATATACGGTAGATAGGACTATTCCTTTGATGCTATATGCAATGCATAGAACAACTTAAAGAAAGTTTGAACAAAGAAACACTGCCCAAGCTTTTGTCGATCGAAGGTTGCAGTTGCCCACTCAGAGGGTGTTATACCACATAGCAAGGTGCCATATTTGATTGTAAAGGTGTAAGTACGTAGAGGGGACCTTATTACGTACCCCAGGGTCCCGTGAAAGGATCAAAAACGAAGGTAATGCGGAATACCTGGATTTCAGTTCCATCTCTGATTCCGATGCCGATTCTGAGCTCCAAACGTCTCCGAATGTCCCGGGTCCTTTAGCGGAAAGTGCTCACCGACTCACGGGCAAGGCCTTTCTACA
>JANIHZ010000003.1:40916369-40926449 GCA_027478365.1 Erythroxylum rufum | reverse complement strand
ATTTTATTAGAGTTACAAGTTAATAATAACATAATTAAATATTGTAAAATAAATATTGATACAATTATAAAATAATCGATGAATTACATCAACTCTTCTTATTATACTACAGGGGCATTTTTGTTATTAACACAGTTTTTTGTTCTGTCTCCTGCAACCAAACACATTTCTGTCCTCATGATGAAGACAATTTTCTATGTTCTATCCACCGCAATCAAACATCTCACTGTCTCCAATTCTTGTTCTATTCCGTCTTGTTTTGTTTCGTCTTGTCCTGTCTCTACATGTTGAAAACGCTAACCAAGCGCACAGTGAAAGCACCATAAATTTTAGGACAATATATTTTAGTCTCATTTAACTTAGTTCTCGATTTCTTATCCTAATAGTAGTAACATACTCTAACATTCACTTGACCGCTTACCGCTACTGATAGTATAACACCATAACTTGCTCTTAGACGGTATAGTACAAGCTGGATTGTTTGCTTTTTCATTCATGATATTGAGATTTACCCTATCAGGTCTCGTCTTGATTCCAAAATCCTAAATGATGATGAAGAAAATGAAGAAATGGATGGGGCTGATTATGGAGATAAAGAAGATGAAGAGGACATAATAACGATCGATCTTTGTTAAGTTATTGCAATTGTAGTTATAGACAAGTTGGTGAAGTTGTCATAGATTGATAAGCCTGTTTGAATTAAAAGCTTGAATGAAATGGAAGAAAATTAGGGTTTCCAATCAGATTAGAGAATTTAGTTAAAACTTAACTAATATAATTAAGATCAAGAAAAACCAAATTAATTAAAAAGATTAATAATTTTAAAATTTTAAAATAAGTCATATGACCTCCACCATATTACATGACTTATACATGGTAGTGAAGCCTATTAATAAATTTAAAAAATTAATTATTATTGACGTAATATTTAATGGACAAAAGTCTAGTTCTATTTAATTTTTATCTATTTAAAGTATATTTTGAACATTAATGTTAAAGTTAAATGTTTTAAAATATTAAAATATAAATTATATTTTAATAAAAATAATAAAATTCAAAATGCAATTCATGATGCCAAACTTGTGCTTTTCTTCTTTGGGTTAGAGCACTTTACTTCCGTTAAGATGTTCCAATCTTGTGTCACTTAATTTTGTACAAATATTTATACGAATTTTATATAAAATTTTAAATAAAACTTAATAAAATAGAAAACCAAAACAAAATATCTATTCCGTTTTTCTTCGGATTCCAATATTTCGGGTTCTTCGTGGACATGAAACATGTGCGGCAACTTTTCTTAAATTTTGCAGAGCGTGGGTTGATTGGTTTCTGTCTTCTAATCGTTACTTTTCTAACGTTTGCGATGGAATTTGTTGCTGTATTGCATTGATTGGTTTCTTTCTTCTGATCGTTACTTTTCTAAAGTTTGCGATGGAATTTGTTCCTGTATTGCATTGATTGGTTTCTTTCTTCTGATGGTACGTTGCGGTGGAATTTGTTGCTTTATTAATAATTAGAACAGCTGGTCCTCGCTAGACGTTGGATTTTTAAAACTATGGTTAGTTTCACGAGTTTAGCATGTTCAATCATTCCTTCTTTTTACTGGGAATAAAATAATCGAGTCGAAAATAACTGTTTGCCATTAATTTGAGTTATTTTTTTAAAAGAGTGAGATCATTA
This sequence comes from Erythroxylum rufum, assembly GCA_027478365.1. NCBI lineage: Eukaryota > Viridiplantae > Streptophyta > Magnoliopsida > Malpighiales > Erythroxylaceae > Erythroxylum > Erythroxylum rufum. The sequence goes on along the minus strand of JANIHZ010000003.1, from coordinate 40,924,769 downwards.
GTACCGAACCCTTATTCAAGCAGTTTATTCACTTACTAAATGAAACACTATATGTAAAACTTTTAATTCTCAATTTAAGTTCATTGAAAACGCCATTCTTCTGGGTGGAAGGTGACATTGCATTGCGTCTAATAAGAATTTTAGAGAAAAAAGAATAGCACTGACATGAAATCTTGCAATATCTTTTTCTTTATTATTATTGTAAGTAGGAGCATAATTTAAAATGTGATTAATAGCTTAAAGCAACCAATATTTTTTATAAAATTGAACAATTTAGGGCAGAAATCATTGAACTTGTAATGATTGGTGCAAACATGTCACGTTGAGTAGTCTACTAGCTGGGTGTCACTCTCCGTAATCATAGAATGTTGCTCGCCGCGATGGACTGAAGTTTGTAAATAAATAATGGAATTTTAAATTTTAGTTTAAAAGTATACATATAAATGTTATTTGAATTAGATGATCTTAAGTGTCGTGACTCGTGATTGTTAATTTTTATCAATATTTTTTATATTTCCATGTTATATAAATGATGACAATAGCTCAATGGTTCATTTCAACCAATTGCCAAAGCCTTGAGAAGTAACGAACTCTTTTGAGTAAACTTTCGAATTAACTTTTTAAAGTCCCTTTAAGATTAATTTTTAAGAATATCCTCCATCAATTATGTTTCTGATAACTTAATTTTACTAATACTACATTGGCAATCAAGTTTTGATCATGATGGAAATTATTGTAATAGATTTGAGTACTAAACTTTTAATTTTACAACAATTAAAAAAATTTCGGTATCTTTTAATAATTTTCATATCATAAATTAAATTCAAGTCGTAAGATGTTTTGAAAAGCAGCAATGTCACAAATATTTCTTAACAGTAGAGTTAGTACCCCACAATTCTTTCACCGACATTCTAATATTTAAGTAAATTATTTGAATTTGAATTACTACAAAATTAGTGACGCAAAGATTAGCAAGCAAGAGTGGAATTGGAATGGTTGAAACTTGACACAATTGTGGATCCCATACCAATTCTCGAGAGTTGTGCTGTTGGGACAATTGCGGATCCCATGCCAAGTATTAACAAAGGCAAAGTTAAAGGTACCTTCGGCATGTAGCTACTTGGCATTATTCTATTGTTTAACTAATCCTCCTGAGCTCCACAATTCAACAAAGAGATACCGACAATTTCTTTGTAACGTGATCCCTTCATCTCACGTTTTCCTTGTCAGTGAACAGGGGTCCAACATGCAGTGTGAATTAGAGTACAATGATCAATCAGCTTGGATCCCCATACACGAAGTAAATGTGCTAACTGAGGGATAGAATTTGTCAGTGAATTGTAATAAAATGATCAATCATCTTGGACCACCATACACGGAGTAAATTGGCATGCACTATTTTGTTATATTATAGAAGATGAGCGCGCAAGAAAATAATACCAAACTTTCTTACCACGCACAACTTAGCTGTCAATCAATCAGTCATTTCAATTTGAAAACTTCAGCTAAATACACGTTGAGTTTCAAAAGGAGTGTTACTGAAGCATTCGATTCTAGAATTTAGGAATTGGGTAAGGATCCAGACCTTTCAAATCCCTTGTTTTGACGGGTAGAAAAGAAACTATTGCTCCATTTTCAATTTGATGTATTTAGCTCCTGCTATACGAAAAAGAAGTATAATAAAATAATATTGGAGAAATGAAAGTAACAACACATGTGTAACTTTACTTTGTACTTCTAGTTTGAATAAGTCTAAAACAAGCGTTTCCCAAAAGTCTTGCAGTTTCTTTTCTCCTTATACATTGGCATAAGTTTCTATCCCGTATATGCTTTCCAACTGGAATACGAAAAAGGAAAGGAAACGAAACCTTAATTGCCAATGACTTTTCGAGTTCGCTAAGATTTAGTACAAGGATCACTTAATTAATAGACTTTGAAATACAATTGGTGCACGAAATATCTTTTCACATATTATGCTTTCCAGATGCTTAGCAGCATTCATCTCCTGCAACGAGATATTGCTGTGCAATAGAAACTCTCTTTTTTAAACGTGCCATGAGTGAAATTTTGTCGTTCGTACAATTACAATATATGTCAAAGTCCAACTGTAGAATATCGTGTCGGCGGACTCGATTAGGGCCTTCACTGCACCCATATATCATACATAGTTGTATAATCTTTCATAACTTCTTTATACAAGTATATTTAAAGCTGTAGTTATTAAATTATTTGATTAGCTAATTGTCAAGTTAATAAAAAAATTTATAAATAATAAATGATTTTTTAATAATAAAAATTGATAACATTTAACACGCCAATGAATAATTTAAAAGAAGGTTAGTTAAGATTTTGAGTACTAACCATTTCATGTCGTAAGACTGCCCACCGGAAGAAATATTACGTGACCAATTAATCTCCCTCATCGTGCGTGGCATGGACAGACATAATTTGAAGGAAATTAACATGTAGAAAGAAAGAGGTGGATATGGCCTGCGTTTTTATATCAGAGTTTATGCAGTACAGATGTTAAGTACAGGCGTTGTACTGCACTGCATAGTTCATTATTCAATAAGATAAGAAGGCCTCAGTTCAGTTGTGGGCAAAACAACTTCAATGATTGAAATAAATAAATAATTAATTAGTTAGTTAGTTATAATCAATAAATATCAGCTTTCAAAGAAAATAAAATATCGTAAAACTTCAAATACAAATGAGCTGACTGAAAAAGAAAAGACAAGTTTTATTGTCAAAATAATGCACATCTATTATTAATTGGTATGTGTACTTCCAGAGTTATTGAAGTGGACATGATTGGGCCGGAGAATAAGCCCATTCTCAGGGAAAGCCTGGTGTGGATTTGGGCCGTCAAAAATGACCTTGGAATCTAACCCACACCTTCACAAATGTTTTGGTTTATAGAGAATATGCAAAAAAAAGAGATTTACTAGCGGGCTCTTTTATACCTTGGTTGATAATAGGTTATTTTAATTGCATCTTACTAGAACAAGAGGAGTACAGATAGAGGCCTAAGACAAATAATAGCAATAAGGGTTTCACAAGATACATTAGCAGTGTAGGTATGACTAATCTCAAATATAATGGCAATTATTATATCTAGAACAACAAGCAATATGAAAGCTGATTTTTTTAAAAAATAACATATGCCTTATTAACTCTGCTCGGATGATAAAGTTATCCCCACAAATTGCTCTCTTCAAGAATCCTCTTTATTCCGATCAAACATCCATAGAAATGCACTTGAATGAGAAAGTAGTGATAAGGAATGCTCCCTTCAAGTTCATCACCTATCTTTTAGAGGTTTCATGCTTCACGGAAGCTATAACAAGGGTGGTTGGAACACACAAGTGTAAGATTATAAAGGGTAATAATGTGTGCGTAAAATCCAAAAGCAGTTAAAAGTAGGTTAATTTAACTAAATAAGATGAGCTAAGCCATCACAAAAATGGATAAACAAGCAAGTCTAACCTCTCTCAACCTACTCTAAGACCAATTAAGTGTTAACCCAACAAATGAAACTATTGAACTTCTTGAACAAACATATTTAAACATATATGTTGAAACTCTAGAGCTGCATTACTCTTTGATAAAATAGAAGTCAAGAATCAATTAGCTAAAGGATAGAGAAAGGAACAAAAAATACTTTCTTAATTTCATTCTTGCTATGAGAAATGTCAATACAATTGTTTCCTTACAAAAATTAGAGAGCACTACTATCAAAGACTGATAACAATTAAAAGATCTAGTTTTTAATTATTTCAAGAGGATGTTGGGACTGCTAATAAAGCTAGCCTATTTAGTGAAGACACATGATGCTTTATTACACAGTCTATCTCAAGGAATCAAATTTCTCTCTTTGACATGGAGTTCTCTAACATTAAGACAAAGCTAACACTCTTCGTCTTAAGACAAGACAAGTCCTCTGAACCACATGGTTTCAATAAACATATAATAAGGTGATATACTTACTAACATTATTTAGGAATTTTTCATAAGTGGAAAATTACTAAAGAAGCTTAATAAGACTTACATTTGTTTGATTCCTATGATATCAAATCCTTCTAGCATATCTGATTATGGGCCTATTTGATGCTGTAATGTGATCAACAAAGTCATTTCTAAGTTATTAACTTTTAGATCAATGACAATTCTCAAGTGTATCAATATCCTTTATTAGAATGCTTCATCTATAAAAGAAGCGTTAATGACAAGCTACAAATTGCCTAAGAATTATTCAAAAGCTATAATATGAGGAAGGAGATGATAAACTTTATTTTGAGTTGATTTCAACAAAACTTTTGATTCCCTAAATTGAAATTTCTTGTTTAGCATTGTGAAAGCTTGGTGATTTTTTTTTTTTACTAAATTCACTAACTAGGTGAGAAAATGTATTACTTCCATTTTATAGCCAATAGAGAACCAACCTCACTATTCGAAGTTGCAAAGGGACTTAGGAAATGAGATTCATTATCTCCATATATGTTTGCCCTAAGCATGGAGGAACACATAAGGCTAATTAAATTAAATATTGCCAATGAATTTGGTTATAAATATCATTATAAATGTAATAAGATTGATATATTTGATCTTTCCTTTGTAAACGACACACTACTACTTTATAGTTCTATAAAGGAATTTGTAGAGGTTTTCACTAAATCATTGAATTAGTTTAAGGACTTATTGGGGTTGAGTGATAATCGTTCAAAAAGTAGTCTTTTCATTTTACCAATGGGTTTAAAAATGGACAACTCCTCTTAGGTATTTAGAGATCCCAATTACTATAAAGAGATTATCTATCTCATATTGTAAGCCACTTATTTCATAAGAGGCTTAATAGTTGGTGTATTAGATTCCTTTTTTTTATAAGGCAAGCTATAATTGACCAATTTTATTTTTAAAAATCTCCATATTTACTATAGTACTCATATAACAATTCTAAAGGAGATAATGAAATCAACTGAAAGGTTATTAAGGAAGTTCTTATGGTCGAGGTTGGCAGAGAAAGCAATGGTGTCAAGGATCAAATGGACAAATTTATGTCAACTGGATAGATCTATATCTACCTACAGAGAATGGGAATCTTAGGTACATTTCATTAAAATTATGATAAAATGCTCTTTATAAAGAGAATATCAAAGCTATGCATAAATAAAGAGTCACTTTGGGTAAAATGACTACATACTCACTTCTTTAAAGGGTGATAGCATATGGAAAGCTAAACCTAAAGCTAACACCTTATGGAATCTTAGACAGATCCTATAAATGAAGGACTTAGCAATCCATATTTTTAAATACAACATTACTTGGGTAAAGGTACCTCTTTTTAATTAAACAATTTACACAATTTACAAGCTTTAAACATTTTATTCTCTTAAAGCTAATATCCTTGTGAACTAAAAGGTATAAGTCAACATAGCTAAAGATAGATGAAGCTAGTCAATTTATGTATTAAGGTGTTTGCCTTAAATAAGGACAATCTCCCAAACTCCTAAGGCCTCATAGAATAAGTTAGCTTGGAATCACAATAAGATCCCTTATACTTCATTAATCCTATGGCTAGCTATTAAATGCAAACTAGATACAAAAGATAATTTGAAATCTTCTCAAGTTGAACCTATATATGTCTTTTGAAAGGCTTAAATCAAGTATATAGGTCATTTATTTTTCAATTTTTGATACTCTTTTAAAATATGGCACCAGATAAAATCTTTATGTAATACGTGTTATGACAGTACTCATTGGCATAATATAATGATTACATTATGAATATCAAAAGTTCTAGAAAAGAGGAACTTTAACTTATCTAGGATGGCATTCAGAGTTCTAGTCTATATTATATGGATGATGAGGAATAGGAGGATATTTATGAATTCTCAAGTGAGCCAAGAATTCATTAGCCAAAGATTAATCTGGAGGATAAGGGAAGCTACAACGATTTAAGGAATGGTAGCAAGATTGAGTCCCAAGTTCATGCATAAATGGAATTTCTGAAAAAGAATATCCCATAAGGGTTTAATAACTAAACCTTACTGTTATAACACTTTTCTATTATTTTTAGACATAAGGCTTCTTCATTGTATCAGTTTTTAGTTTTCCATAGGATAGAGTACCGCTTAAAGTATAAGTGATTGTTGAGTACTGCTTAAAGTATAAGTGTTTGTTGAGTTCTGCTTAAAGTATAAGTGATTGTTGGTTCCATCTAATATGCGTTCGTCTTTTAGTTGGTGTTAAGCATTAGTTACCTTTAAAAAAAGAGATACTAGTTTCTATGTACTAGTAAAGGACAAGTATCTATTATTCTAATTGTCATTTGTCCTCTAAATCATCTCCAATAAGGATAAACAATCAACATAGGTTGGTCTTTCATGATATCTTAAATGGAGGAAGTCATCTTGACACATAAGTGGAATGTTAAATATAAAGGTTTCACAAAAATTTTAAAAAATCAATATTTCAATTACTTTGACATAATCAAGAAATTATATTGTTAATATTCATATTTTTATGATTACAAAGTTACTTCACAGATAAGAAGTTGTAATTAAAATTTATAGAATATGAATGTTTGTATTTAAAAATAGGGTTGACTACATTTTAAATATGGTTAATTACAAAACAATCATAAACATTTCTCAATTTTGCAATTATAACCCTAACTTTAAAATGTGGTAATTAAATACCAAAACTTTTAATTTTTTACAAATTTAACCTAATGTTAGTATCTCCATTAATGGAACTGATGTGGCAAGCCACGTCAAACATAATTTTAAACACGCCATATTTTATTTAAATAATTAATTATATTAATAAAAAATTTAAATTTTAAAAACATTTTTTTATCGTTATCTAAATATAATATATTCATTAGTAAATAAATAATTAGATTTTTTTTTCGAAATCTCCTTTTCTCTTTATCCTTCTTCTTATCGATCCTCATCAAATCCCACCACCACCTTGGGAAGAACATTTTGATTGTCTACACCTCCATTTCATATACACAAGTTTTCTCTTTTTTTCTTTAAAGAATACATTGCATGTGTAGATATCTGTGACCTATTATGCGAAGTTCATGTTTATGTTTGATCTAAGCCATCGTTGATTATTTTTCTTTTTATTTTTTTGGATTGATTTTATCTTATTAATTCACTCTCTACCATCCAATTTTTCATCTTCTTCCTTTAAGTTTTCTTTACCATTTGGGGGTAGGGTGGTTAGGATTTGGTTTAATGTCAGGGTTTCCTATTTTTTCTTCAATCTCCAATTTCATTTTTATCTACTTTCGAAGGTTCTTTTCCATTTTCCCATTCAATTGTCGTCTCTATTTGTGTGTGTGTGTGTATTTTACAAATGCAGTGGTCATGACGATGGTGGTGGCGAAAGTGGATCTTTAACTCGGAGTCATCAAAACTTTTAGATACCTTGGTGGGCGTTGCAGCAACAATCATTTTTCTATTCTCATCCTCCAAATTGCAACAACAAATAATCCACTTCCTTTAGGATCAAATATGAATGTCTGAATACTATTGTCTGATTTCTTGGGATGTAATTCCATTCTTCCATCTTTTACAAGCACTACATATAAAGATAACTTTGCAATTAAATCAGGAGCTAGTTTAATACCAAGCTATCTTGAACATGTTGCCTTTGTGCCTTAGTAATAACGCCAACATTATCTACTACCAATAGCACTAGTTTCTCTTTCCACAACAATTTAAGCCAATGTAATGAATATCGTTCCGTATCGACTTGTACTGGCTTAAAAACAAAACGATACCATCAATTATGGTAACGATCGTAGGCACCGACCAATACCAGGTGTTTTTATATTGGTTGATATTCAAAATACCAGCCGTATATTGGCCAATACCGTAAGTTTCATAAATTTGAGGGAGTGATTAGCAAAAATGGAAAATTATACCTTTTACCATTACTTAATTTCCACTAGTGGCTTATAATCATTTATCACATAAGTGGAATGTTAAATATAAAGGTTTCACAAAGATTAAAAAAATCAATATTTCAATTACATTGATATAATCAAGCAATTATATTGTTATTATTCATATTTTTATGATTACAAAGTTACTTCACAAATAAGATGTTGTAATTAAAATTTATAGAATATGAATGTTTGCATTTAAAAATAGGGTTGACTACATTTTAAATATGGTTAATTACAAAAACAATCATAAACATTTCTCAATTTTGCAATTATAACCCTAACTTTAAAAAGTGGAAATTAAATACCAAAACTTTCAATGTTTTTGCAAATTTAACCTAATGTTAGTATCTCCATTAATGGAACTGAATGTGGTAAGCCACGTCAAACATAATTTTAAACACGCCATATTTTATTTAAATAATTAATTATATTAATAAAAA
>JANIHZ010000003.1:40516311-40532579 GCA_027478365.1 Erythroxylum rufum | reverse complement strand
TTACCTTTAAGTTTAATTTGTTGAAACTCTGTGTGTAGAAGTATGAGTTTGAGTCAGTTTTTAAATCAAAGCAGATGTATGTGCAAGTATTTGTACATGATCTAAGTCTGAATAAGCATCATTTTTTTTTTTTTGCATCTTAACTTATGCATGGGAAGTTATTAGTTGTCGACAAAAATTAGTTATGTGCTAATGAGGATTTGTGATCCATTTTGCTTAAACCAGACAGGTGATTTAGGTTGTTTACCTAAGCTGGCATAAGTACTATCTTTGCCCTTGATGTGTAGCATGTGTCACCACTATGGCGCAGAGCCTCTAAAGTACAAAGATGAATCAAAGGAGGAGGAGAATGAAAGTTCATTAAGATTAAATGACCAAGGACCTATTTGGTCTTGTGAAATTTGTCAGGAGAGGAACAAACAAGAATCTAAAAAACAAGGTGATTTTAGTCTTTCTGCATCACCAATGATCAGTCCAACAACTTCGTTATCAAGCAGTGATCGCTCTGAATCAAGCTGCAGTGAGTTTGCGCCTTGTGTTTTTTTATATGTGTGACTTTTCCTAATAACAGGAAAAGCAGCTTATAATGTGTAGGTGTTCTTATGAGTTCATGTATTATTTGCAATTTCAGGTGATCTGTCAGTTGTTGTAAACTCATACAAACGGTATTTATTTTACCTTGGATTATTGCTCTGGTAGATGTTCCTGTTGATATGAAATTGCTTATTGTATTAAATATGTATTCTTATATATTTTTCCAGGAGTAATTCAGAGGAATGTAAACTGGAGTGTGCCCATTATAAACCAAACCACGGGTTGAATGGGCACTTCCACCAATCAAGCTCAGATAGTCTTTTAAGTGATGTAGTTAGAATGCCCGGAAACAACTTAGAGGAAATAAATATTGGAAGTTATGGTGATACTGTGAGGGATGTAGAAATATCACAAACTGCCAACAATGAGGAAACTGATAATCACTGCTCTGAAAATACTGTTGGATTAAATGAACTAAATGAAATTTCTTGTTCTGTTGGTAATGAAAATGAAGATTGGTTATGGTGCCCCCCCGAACCAGAAGACCCCAATGATGACATGGAGGGTAGTGTTGGCTGTAATGACGATGATGATGATTATGGTGATGGCATCAAATGGGGCAAGCCAGGTTCTTTAAGTTGCTATGGAGGTGAAGGAAATGGGGGTAACCGGTTTAGAGTAAAAAAAGAAAAGGCAATGCAAGAGGTGGTAAATGGTAAATTCAAGGTCATTGTTAATCAACTTCTTAGAACTGAAGGTGTAGCCTCTTTGTTGAGTGATAGTGAAAATTGGGTGGATATAGTGACCTCTTTATCTTGGCAAGCTGCTTCATTTTTGAAGCCTGATGCAATTAACGGGAAGGCAATGGATCCTGATGGTTATGTGAAAGTGAAGTGCATTGCGACTGGTTCTCGCAATGAGAGGTTAGTTTCTTATCAAGGGATATACTTATGTCTATTTTGGTCTATCATCTGCATTTAATAATTTCCTTTTAGATATTTCTATGAGAATGGCGTCTTACCATAAATGATTAAAGAAAGCTCCATACTTCATTCGTTATGTATTGCATTTTCTGTATGTGTGTGTGCTCATGGATGAGCATCTATGCAACTTATTATGTTTCTAGCTGTTGGAATATATTGTCTTGTCAATTGTTTTCTCACCCAGCAGTTGCAATTTTAGTTTCACATCAAAAAAGCACATACCATTCTTAAATCTTTAGCTTATATATTTCTTTTTGTATTAAACTAGCTCAACATGGAACACCTAAATAAGTCATCAAGTGATTTTGTTTACACTTTTATTTATATTGTTTTCCTGATGAATACAGATTTACTTTTTTGGGTGCTCCATTTTTGCAGTCAATTGGTGAAAGGCTTGGTCTTCAAAAAACATGCTGCTCATAAGCACATGCCCACTAAGTACAAGAATCCTAGATTGTTGCTTATTCGAGGTGTTCTTGGTCAGTCTTCAAGTGTGTTTTCTTCTCTGAACAAGATGGATCAGGTAGTTTAATCCTGCCTTTCATCTGCTTAATCTTGTCAGGAAATTTCAAGATTCTGATCATAGCTCCCCTTACAGGAAAAGAATAATTTGAAGACTATTGTTGAGATGATAGACGTGTGCCATCCAAATGTGGTTTTGGTAGAGAAGTCTGTCTCGCGCGATGTACAAGAGTCTATTCTTGCAAAAGGAATGACATTGGTGTACGATATGAAGTTGCATCGGCTAGAAAGAGTTGCTCGCTGCACAGGATCACCAATTTTAACATCTGATGGATTGTTGAGTCAAGAGTTGAAGCAATGCGATTCCTTCTATATTGAAAAATTTGTTGAAGAACATGCTGGGCTAGGTGAAGGTGGAAAGAAGCCTAGTAAAACTTTGATGTTCATTGAGGGCTGTCCTACACGTCTGGGTTGTACAGTGAGTACACATCTCTTTCTTTGCCTCCCTTGGGCAAATCACTTGACCACAAGCTTTAATTTTTGGGTGGGATGAAGAGAGAGAGTGGTGTGACACTATTTACATTACTGTTCACATGAATAGTGATATTATCCTAGTTTGTTGGGTCTTAAGATTTAATAATAAAGAATGCTTATAGAGTAGGATTTGATTATATTTTGGAGATCTTACTTGGAATCCTTTTACTACTAGGATTTGGGTTCCAAGCTTTTATTTATTTATATATATGCATTAAGCTCTTCAACAAAATGAGGCCGATTTGTCTGGGAATTTTGAATTCTCAAACTAGGTTAGATGCTTTCTTTTATGAGTGATTATAAGATCCTAGGAGGAGTGGTTCTTATTTACTTAATCCTAGAAGTGATTCTTAGAACCATCCATCGTTTTGTTTTCTTTATCAAAAGCCCCAACAGTCTGACTCTGAATTTCCAACAACTCAAACCTGAAATTTCAGCAACCTTTACTGAAATCTCAGACATGAAATTTGAATTCCAGCAATTTAACAAAATGTCCAACAGTGCAGATTTTCAAAATTTTTGAGTTGTGGCTAGTTGATATATCTGTTTGTCCTCCATCATGCCCTCTTCTTTTTTGAAGGTTTTGGCTATTTTTTATCTAGTGGATCATGAATGTAGATGCATATTGGAAGATAGTGGATAAACATTTTCAGATGCGCATGGTCTTTATGAAAGAAGTTGTTTGTCCCCCCTCCCCCAACTCAACCCCTCTCTCTGCATCTCCTTAAGTGGATCTACATTGTGGTCTTGCAGATTTTGTTGAAAGGAAGCCACAGTGAGGAATTGAAGAGGATTAAATCTGTGGTGCAGATTGCAGTTATTGTGGCTTATCACTTAATTCTTGAAACTTCATACCTTGTCCATCAGAAAGCAATGTTTTCTACCATTCTTTTAGCTGGATCGCTTGACATGTTTCGGAGAGATAAAGAATCATCTGCTTTAGTAACCAATTCTAATATTCCTGGTGTTGGAGAGTCTCTTCCTGAAACTGAACCTTCTTCCATTGACATTCCTATTAATAGTGGCAAGGACGAAGATGGTTCTGTTAATTTTAACATGGGTTTGGAAGATAAGGCAGCATTATCTTATATGACTTACAATCCCGCCTTTTTTTCTGGATTTTCTTCTCTTTCAGCCTCTCTGAAGAAAGTTATAGGAGAGAATTTTCCCCTTACATCAGCCCCATATCAGTCCCTGTCTAATTACTTTGGTTTCAGTAAAAGGGCTACTGACTCCCAAATCACAGAAGATGTTACAGTTTCAAAGACAGAAGATTCTGACTCTTGCAACTTTGAAGCCAAATGTAGTTTTGAGCAAGGGAAATCACTTAATGATGGGCAACATCAGTCTCCAACATCTTGCTTTCAAGGCCCTTTGGACCTTGGAAAGGATATTGACAATAAAGAAGTCCAAATTATAGAAAAGGATGATGCCAGTGCAGTTTTTGATTCTCAGAGTATTTTGGTCTTAATGTCTAGCAGGAATGCCTTCCGAGGGACTATATGCAAGCAAAGTCACTTCTCTCACATCATGTTCTATCGGAATTTTGATGTTAACCTGGGAAAGTTTCTTCGAGATAATTTGCTTAATCAGGTTACTTGATCTCCTCTTATTATGGAACCTTTTACTTTAAATTGTTTCTTAATATGTGATACTGGACTTGCATATTATTTGCACCCATATATGGTGTTAAATTTTCATGTATCCTTGATTGGACAGTTGAAGATTAATTAATTATTGTGGGGTGTGATGTATGCTTGCAGTTCCTTAACATAATCGCCTTCATTTTCATGAAATAGAAGGATGTGATCAGTTCTTTAATTTTGCTTTCTTCTTTAAATTGTTAACTTGCATATCTTGGAAGGTTGACTGATAAAAACTGCTATGTTTTGCAGAGAGGTCAGTGCAGTACTTGTGGTGAACTGCCGGAAGCTCACTTTTACTATTATGCACATCATAATAAGCAGCTGACAATACGGGTTAAACGTCTTCAGAAGTCTTTGCCTGGAGAAGCAGAAGGAAAGCTTTGGATGTGGAGTTGCTGTAGTAAATGTAAACATGAGAACGGAGCCCCAAAATCTACAAAGAGAGTTCTCATTTCCAGTGCTGCATGCTGTTTGTCTTTCGGAAAGTTCTTAGAACTGAGTTTTTCTCATCGCCCTTCATTTGATAGACTATCAAGTTGTGGACATTTACTGGCGAGAGACTTTATCTACTATTTTGGGTATGGAACAAGGCTATAGTTAATTTCTTGGTACAAGTTAAATTCATAATCTTATATGAGATTGCAACCAAAGATAAATTCAACAAGATAGAAAAGTAGGAAAAGTAAAATACTCACTATGCTCAAGACCGGGTGTTTAATGTCTCAGAAGAGGGTTTCACTGGCAAAAATGGGTCAGTGATTATAGCATAATTGCCAACTTGAGGAGAGGATTGGTTCTTTCTCGAGAATTGGGTAGAATGCTATTCTTATGCAGTAAAATACTTTTACATTGGAACTTTGCATTTGTACAAAGTTAATTCTTTCCTGCATCTCTTCTATTTTTATGTTTGTTATACTGGTTTGTGGAGTTACTTGTACCCTCTGGTCCTAATGGCAAATATTTTAATTGTTTTCAGATTGGGCCCAATGGTAGCAATGTTCAGATACTCTCCAGTTACTACATATTCTGTGTCTATGCCACCTGGGAAGCTTGAGTTCGACCATTCAATCAGACAAAAAACTCTCATGGAAGATTATGATGCTGTATGTCTCTTTGATCTTACACTTTTTTTTTTCCACATCTTCAGTGAAGATGGAATTTCTCTTTAGGCTGTGGTTGATTTTTTCCTCTGCTTTATATTTTTTCGGATACTTTAGATTAATGGTTACACTTTTTTCTTCAAGGTGCACAAGAAAGGTTCTTCAATTTTCCAGGGGATTGCAGATGCCCTTAAGAATTTAAGATCTCAATTTTCTGGCTCAATTCTGAACCTTCGAGGTTCAATGAAAAAATTTGCTGATATTGAGGAAATGTTAAATCAGGAACACTCAGAGTTTGAGGTTTGTTTTCTTTGTTAGTCACCTATATTTCCTTAGCGTGTTGACTGCATATCAGTACATATGGAGAAGGCAATTAAGGTGGACTGAATGAAAAGAGATATGAAAGTTTATGCACTCTGGAATCTAGTACTTATCTTGTTCATGATTTCTTGCATTAGTAATCCAGAAAAATATTGATTAAGCTGATAAGGAGATAAAAGAATTTTAGGGAAAGTGGCATTTTCTTTATTTTGTTGGATTGGGGTTTTTGTTTTTTGTTTTGTACCTCTGTCATATGAGGAACTTACTTTCCTGCTCATACATTGATGATGTCATGCAATGTTTTGTTTCACCCATTCGAGGTATCTATATTTTATTGTCTTCTCCCTTTGTGTTCCACGTCAGATGCAACAAGTACTTCTTCTCATTTTGTCTTTCTTTGGCTTGGAAAACCAGTTAAGTATTCACAAAATTGTTGCGAAGAACGGGAACACAGACGAAGCTGAATATAAGTTTCTTAGACTTAATTGGTTATTGTGGGAGCTGCTTCTTGAATCATTCATCTGGGAACAGCGGCTAGGTTCACTTATGTCATCTGATCCTTCTGTTGTGGGAACTATTTCCACTGTGAAAACTGTTCCAGACCGGTTTAAGTCAAAGTTGAACGATGCTGGTGATGGAAGAAATGGGGGGAACGAAACTATGTACAGAATTGGTAAAGCTTCTCATAGTATTGATGACTTAAAAGGTGCTATACATGCATATTCTGATGTAAATGAATTGTCAAAGAAAGGAATTATGGTTGATGCTTCTCTCAAAGAGTCTTTGATGCAAGATATTCCTTATGCTTTATCTTCTGTGGATCCTGACAGTCCTGCTCATCATCACAGTGGTGATAGTATGTATCTAGCAGGGAACATTGATCAGTCTGGTTCTGCACAAGTTGAGAGATCAATTCCAATCTCTACAGACAGCACCAATTGTGATTCTATTGTTGTTTTGGAGGGATCTAAAAGTACATCTCCACTCTCTTCAGTGTCGAGCTTAGAAAACACAGATGGATGGTTCTGGATGCCATTTTCAGAAATTCGACAGATGTATATGAAGGATCTTCAGAGAGGTTTCAATCCCAAATTTCAGTCGACCAGTAGCTATATATCTGATGCCTATCAATTGATTAGTGAGGAAGGCTCTAGGCTGCACATCCCATTAGGCATTGATGATTATATTGTTAGGGATTATGATGGCGAGCTCTCCGGTGTAATTGCATGTGCGCTAGCATTTTTAAATGATCTTCCAATTTTGACAGAAACTTCCAATGTGGATAGTAGGAGAGGTGGCATGCCAACAAAGTCAGTTGAGGGTGCACATATTTTGACTCGAGTCCCTACTGTTATTTCACCACAATGGTCTTCCACTGGTTCTTCTGATTCAGACTCAGTCCAACCTACTGTAAGCATATCTTCAGAAGAGTCACACTTGTCCAGCTTTGATGGGTTAAATCTATTGGAATCTCTGCTTTCACCAGAAAATCTCAGCCCTGAGGTCTGTCTTGGGGTTGCAAGATCACTTGGAAAGAGTAAATACTCAGTAATTTGTCTTTATGCCAAAAAGTTCTGGGACTTACGAAATCGATGCTGCCCATCTGAGTTTGATTATATTGCTTCTCTTAGTCGCTGTAAGAATTGGGATGCTAAAGGTGGAAAGAGCAAATCCTTTTTTTCCAAGACATTGGATGAGAGATTCATTATAAAGGAAATTAAGAAGACAGAGTTTGAATCTTTTGTGAAGTTTGCTCCACATTACTTCAAGTACATGAATGAATCATTTGAGTTGGGAAACCAAACTTGTCTTGCCAAAGTTCTTGGAATTTATCAGGTATGATATTTTGGTTATGCAAATTTACTGATCTAATGACCCTGTGATCAATTCTAAATGTATCATACTATAATTCTGTAGGTAATCATTAGACAGACAAAAAGTGGGAAAGAAATCAAGCATGATTTGATGGTTATGGAGAATCTCACATTTGGAAGAAACATTACTCGGCAATATGATCTCAAGGGTGCACTACATGCACGATATAATTCAGCTGGTGATTCTGGTGATGTTCTTCTTGATCAGAACTTTGTCAATGACATGAATTCTTCTCCACTCTATGTTAGTAATCAATCAAAGCGGTTCTTGGAACGTGCTGTTTGGAACGATACAACTTTCCTTAATGTGAGTTTCTTCTCAATTCTTTCTAGCGAAAGACTAAACTATTCCAATTACTATGGAACTTTAACTCTCTCCATATTGCATTTTGGCATTAGTGTGCCCTTGATTTTTACTTCTCTTTGGCTTGAAGTTTAGAATTTTGATTTTGCTTGCAGTTTTGAGAAAATGCTTCTCGTGTTAATTTTGAAGTTGCCAAATCAAGCGTTTGAACTGACTCATTTGTTGGTTTCTCTGTAGTCAATCAATGTGATGGATTATTCTTTGCTTGTTGGGGTAGATGTGCAACGAAGAGAGCTTGTATGTGGAATTATTGATTATCTTCGGCAGTATACCTGGGACAAACAACTGGAAACATGGGTTAAGTCTTCTCTTGTTGTCCCCAAGAATACTTTACCCACTGTCATTTCTCCAAAAGAGTACAAAAAAAGGTTCAGAAAGTTTATGGCTACGCACTTCTTAAGCGTGCCGGATAGTTGGTGTTCGAAGAAATGCTCCGACACTTGTGAATTTTGTGGCATCAGTGATGATGATTCTTCTGATTCAAAGTCCCAAAAGCAGGAAGGGTCCAATGCAGTTTTGCCTGAATGAGTCATCATATTCTTTTTTCCCACATCTGTAGTACCTTCTATTTTTTCGGCCAGTTATATTCTACTGTGTATATAGACTAGTAATCACAGTAATATAGTATCCCCATTACTTGGCAATTTTTAGCAAGTTTATGGGCGAATAGGTCTGCCATATCGAAGCCTTAAAGTAACGTGGCCTTTGTAATGCGTTATCGAGAAAAAGTGTAGTCCTAACGATGGTTAAAAAGGTAACGAACCAGAGCCGCTTTGTTACGTGTAGTAATGCAACAGTAAAAATAACACAGCAAAAGCAAAGTGAATTCTGCAGAATTGGCTATTAGATTCCCAGGTTTACAGGGCAAGTTTCTTAACGAAGAAGAACAGAGGTGAGATAAGAATTTCCAGAGAGGGATGAGAGAGAGAAATTACATTCCAGTAATACCAAAAACATAACCAATTCATTCTCAGAATGCACAATATAAGGACTGACACTGACAAATCTGACAAACCGTTATTCTTCATTGCTGGCATTGCTAAGATGGCAGAGAGCATCTAATCCAGCAGCCTCTTAGGAATAGCCTTAAGTCTGTTACTCTTTCTCGGGCCAAGTGCAATGATTGGGTTGTCTCGGTTGCTGGGCTCACCTTGGACTTCATTTGCAGGCTGATTCATAACACGCTTGTTCATAAATTTCATGTTAAATGTGCATGCCGTTTTGACAGTTCAACTACTTGCTATCTGTTTGTGTGCTGGTTCGGTTTGCAAAGCCCAGTATTGAAGTCATAGAGTGCATGTTGACAACAAAATAAGGGAATAAGAATTTCAGGTCAGACAATGAGTTTTAATGTATGTCACCAACTTACTCACTTTATCTATAAAACAGTGATCACAACTTTCTGCATAGGGTTTGGATTTCCTCTTTTTGAAAAATTGTAATTTAAAATTATTAGTCAAAATTGCATGGCTCTTAATTTTGGTAATGCTTCGAGTTTGATAGGCTGCGTCATTTTCGTTGTGTAAGATCTGCCAAGAAAACTGTTTAGAGAATTGTTAGTGTAATCGCTTTGACACGAATTATTAAGGAATATTTTAGAAATGATGTTTTGGAAGTGTTTTATACTATCAATAGCCACATGATGCAAATATGATTAGCGTAATTAGGAGATCAATTACATCAAAGTTTGGATTAATTAGCCTAAATAGGATTTTTTTTGAAAATTTAAATAAATCTTGCATTACTAGGCATTAGGCTTAAAGCCTTTCAAGGTTTAACAATTACAATTAGATATAAACTAATACCGATTCCTCGGTTTAAGCTATTTTGAAAAACAACATATTAGGGGTTTGGTTCTTAGTGAAATTAAGACCATTCTGCTCTTTGTTTTGATTCCAACCTTCTACGTGTTAAGAGTAGGGATGACATTTAAGCCTAGGATTAGCCCAAAACTGAAATTTTGTCAGGACTTATCCGAGCTGAGATCTGATAGAATTTAAAACTTAAACAATTTTTTTTCTTTAGAAGCAAAACGACGTCTCTTTGCACGTTGTTTAGTTTAGGATAATCTTTCCCCCAACTCTTTTTCCCCTACCTTTAGACTTTAGTCTCTCTTAGACCAGTTTGTTGCCCCCTTCTTCATGTTGTCCCTTTGCCCTCTACCCACCCCTTTGCACTCTCTTCGTTACGCCAGCCCGTCGACCCGCATCTTTACTGTCATCTTTTTTTTCTTTTTTTGCTTCCCACCCGTCAAGGTAAAGTTCCTTCACCGTATTCTAGTTTTGAATCTTTTAATTGACGATTGTATTTGTAAAATACTAGAATTTATGAGATTGTTGCTGTCTGGGGGGTATTTTCTTAAACTTACATAGGCATGTGTGTGGCCGTATAAGTAAAGTTTGAGAAGTTACACGGTCATATACACATTCGAGTACTTGATTGTGTAAGTATGATTAAGAGACATACAAAGTCACATATATGTTTATGTATGTGGCAGTGTAAATATGCAAAAAAACTTTATAGTGACTTATATTGTTAGATACATGCTTATATATGCGATTGTGTAAGTTCGCTAAAACGCATACAAGCCCATATGTTATATGACATGATCTCAGTGACTTACACGGTCACATACACACGTGTATATGTGACTGTGTAAGCCACTGATAAACTTTTAACCTATGATTATGATTTATGTTCTCCTATTCTCTCTTATGTTTAAGAATTATCAATTATGATTACGAATAACATATATAGTTTATATATTGACTTGTTTCAAATGGATGAACATATTCCTTTAATGGAGAGTTGTAATTTGATACCAATGACAAACGTGGAAACTTCTAATCCCATGCCAAGTGAAGACAGAAGTCTAGGTCAATTAAAAACTGAAGCTTAGAATCACTTCAATAAGAATAGATCAATGGATGCAATAGAAAAAGGCAAATGTAAGTATTGTCAAAAGATGTTGGTCAGAAGTTCAAAAGGTATAATCTCTCATTTAAATAGACATGTGAAATCCTGCAATAGAAAGAAGATCATATTAGTAGGTCAAACATTTTTGACCCTTAACCTTGTGAGAGGGAAAAATGAAATGATTGAAGCATCTTATGACAATAGCAGATCAAAATTTTTGTTTTCTTTTATGGTAATTGGTGATAAATATCCACTACCTATAGTTGAGACCAAAAGATTAGGATGTTTTGCAACTCATTGTAACTAACCTTTAATGTTCCAAATAAGAATATATTAAGGATAATATGAAGATATATGAGAATAAAAAGAAAGAAATTTTAAGAACATTGTTGAGTATTGAAGGATAGATTGCCATTACAACAAACATATAGACAGTCGATAACCAAAAGAAGGGTTATATGGCTATAACGACACATTATGTTGACAATAACTGGACTCTACACAATAAATTTTTGAAGTAATTTATATTCTTTAATATTGTTATCATTTACTTTTTAATTATGTTATGAATGATGTTGGTCATATTTATACATGGTAGGTTCATTTATGTATCAACACCATATACAAGAAAAAGTTTGGCAACTATATTGGGAGATTGTTTGATAGATTTTAATATTAACACCAAATTGTCTACCATAATAGTCGATAATTGTAGCACGAATGATGCTATGTTAAAAAGTTGAAGAATAAGATACGAGTTAGGAGCTTATTTGTTGGTGGAAGGTTATTTTGTATTCGTTGTTTTGTGCAAATTCTAAATTTGATTATGAGGGATGGGTTAGAGATGATAAAGGAATCAATTGATTTAATTCAGAATAGTGTAATATAGTATAGTGCAACACCTAAAAGAGTTTGAACTTCATTCTTAATCTTTGTAGTAGCGTTTAGTTAGACTTCAATTAGTATATTAGCCTATGGGTAAGTTACGGAAGAAAATCAATGATTAATCCTTAAGTTGTTACAAAACTTCTCATTATAGTCAAACTATGTACAATTTTATTCATTATCACCAAGGGGATGTCATATTTGCTTATGAAAAGCTTAGGGATTTTTGTTAACTTTTTGTGACATTTAACAAGGGTTATGTTGCGACCCATCTGGTAAAGTAATATGACCTATGATTGTAATATAGATTAAAAGCCTTCTTTTAACGTAAAATTTTGTTATGATGATGACTTATTTACATGTCATTCCAAGAGTGACTAGGAGTGATGTTTGTCCTCTAGCGTATATCATTAATAAGACCCAAGTAAGGGAGGGGATATACATTAGTTTATCAGGTGATGATCTTATTTCTTTTAAGGCATTATAGAATAAGATATCCATTACCATTTTTTTTTCACTAATGGATTTTCCATTATAACACCAAAATATAAGGTCCATGTGGGTGTACTAGGTTCTACCTATCATTGCCTTAGAAGCTAAACTTAACTATTTTGCATATATTTTTTTAGGTCTAGCATTTTGGTGTTCATCACTTCCTAAATAAAATCTTATTTGAAATTTTGTATTTTTATAAATGAACTTGATTTAATTTTTTAATTGTTATTATTTCATGTTTCATGTAATATTGAACAAAGTCGCTTTGGAAGTGATTTTGGCTAAGAATTGAGGAGTTTTGCACATCAAATTAAGAAGAAAAAGCATCCTTGGCTAATCATGGAATCAGACACAAGCATATTCTGGCCTATATCCTTGTCTAGATAAAAGAAGTTGAGGAGCAAGTCAAACATAACCTCACACACAGTTGTGTGGCAGGATATGTTCTTGTCTAGAATTAGGGTTTGAAGAATCATTCCTATATATAGGCATATTAAAGCCTTTGTCACATGGTAAAAAAGATAATACTTAAACTATCTTCAAGAAGAAAAGAAATTTTACACCATTCTAATCAAGTAGAGAATACTGAATGATTAAAAATCTCTATAGAAAAACCTTTATATGATTTCTTAACTACTTTTGGTTCAATTTATTATTTCAGGAATGATGTTATTACTGAATGATTAAAAATCTCTATGGAAAAACCCTTATATGATTTCTTAACTACTTTTGGTTCAATTTATTATTTCAAGAATGATGTATAACTAAAGTCTCTTGATTTCTAGATAATAGAAACCTTAGTATTACTTTGTCATAGATTGATTTCAGTAATTTTACAAAGAGTTTTATACTTATGAAATATCTTTATTATTCTTAATACTAATTTAATAAAAGCTGGTGATTAAATCAAATCTTAATTTGTATGCAAAAAATTTAAGATAACTTGTTTATGGATTAATTAAGGCATTGGAATTAAGAGCTGAATATGGTGTTAGAGATATGTTTACATAATTCTTCTGGTAGTAGGGTAAAATCTTTTATGGAATTTCATAAATATTAATGCATCCTTAGAAATTTTAATCTATCTTCATTTTAATTTAAAGATAGGCGGTTGTAACTTTAAATGTTTTAATACATTAAATTTGGAAATTTCACTAATCCAATTCATAAAATTTATAAATAATTGAATTATAAATAAAAAGGTGATACTAGGGAAAGTTCTTATTTAGATGTTCTATATTATCTTATTTCTTCTTTTTGATAAATTTTTTTATTTTGTACTTAATGGAATCTTAATCTATTTAAGAATCATTTTAGATTTAGGTTAAAACAATCTAAATATTATTATTAACTAAATAAAGTAAGAGAGTTAGATATAGTACTTATAGATCCTAGTGAGAATGATACTTTACTCGTTACTATACTATTACAAAGTGATAGATACATCTGCCTAACTCATTAGTAGTAACATTAAGATGATAAAACTTAGCACACAACATTATGCTCTTAGTCCTTATGCTCTCCTCCTATGATAACATTTCCTATCTTTTATGAATGATGTTGATTGACTCGTGGTTCTCTCCTTCATGACCTCTAAAGTGCTTCACAACTTTCCTTATCCCTTTATTTGTCTTAACTATCTTCTTCTGTCATTAGATATTTCTTGATACTTCCCTAATATCTCATGTTTTTAATTTCCTAATCAAGCTCTTTATAGTCCTCTATTTTTTTCCCCATTATCTTCATGAAATTTGCATGATATGTTCTTATTTCTCCCAAATGTTGTTCTTAACATTTTTCTTAACCTTCTTGCTAGGGTATTGTTGAATATGTATCTGATCATCTTATTTAAAGGTATTAAATTTTGTAAGCTTTTATTTATATTTTTTTGATGATTTTTCTTTAGTACTTTGCTTGTGACTTCTTCCTCTCTACTTCTTGGACCAAAAGTTAGCCCTCTAGTCTCTTCTCACCTTCTATTTTTTTTATGTTATTTCATACTCTATTTGACTGTTATACTCGATATACTCAAGATTCAAGTATTTTTGTGCTATCTCTTGGACTTCTTCAAAATTATGAGGTGTCTTTTTTTTCATAGTGATCTATAAAGTTAGGTAATTCTGAGGCTATTTGTAAAGGTATCAACTACTACTATGACATTTAAGTTTGAGATCGAATTTGCCTATAGGATGAAGCATTATAAATAATCCCTATGACCTTTTTTTTTCACTTTATTATGTTACAAAGGTCATGTACATCAAATCTCTTGGCCTATATCTATCACTTATAAAATGGGATATGAATCTGTTAATGAGTTGTTGGAAAGTGACTATTAATACTAATTGTAAGCTATGATATCATAACTATGATGCTCCTATCAATATTGATTTGAAAGCCTTACATTTGATCACGTTCGACGCTACTTGTAGATTTGTAAGTTCTTTGTACCTATGTACGTAGTTGATGGGGGTCTTGCATCCTATTGTAGGTTTCCAACATTAATACTTTAAATCTATTTAGCAACTATTCCTATAAGATGTCACGTATTAGTGGGTTACTGGCTATGAGATTATATATTTGTACTTAATATGCTATTTAGGTGGAGAATGGCATTAAGGGAGCGCCTTTGGAAAGCGGTTGAGCATTTGTGCGTGTCTCCCTTATTGCATTAGCATGTTGACTTGCTGTTGTAATAATTCTCTAATGGTTGCTTGGTTTGGAAGATGAGATGTTCCAATGGGATCAATGGAGGTGGTTGGGTTGCTTCCTTTAATGGTGGGCATTATATTTTGTCCAATCATAGGTGGATTGCTTTACTGGGTGTACATTTTTTTTTCTATATTGCTCAATAAAAGTAAAGAATTGTTCGAATGGTATGGTCAATATTTTATAGCAACTCTTAAAGATGGTGCCAAATGATAATATTCTAAATTATGTGGCACTCACTCAAATAGTGCTCCGAATATGATAGGTTTATGACATTCTCTAATGTGTTGTTGGAAAAAACCGAGTAATTTTTTCCTCTAAGGTAAGCAACTAGTAAAGTGAACCGATTCAGTAATACCCAGAAAAGACTGCCAAACGGACTTCTAAGATAGTATTACCATTCCACGTAAAATCCCAGGAAAGGACAGAGGGATCACAAATGGTCCCACTTAAAACCCGATCTCTTAGATAGAAATTACGTGAACGGTGTATTTATAATAACCTAACCCGTGTATACACACGAACAGTAAATACACCCAAATAATTGAACATAACACTACAAATATACCCGACAAATAATATTGAATACTATAAATACGGAATAAATAAAAGAGATAAGGAAAGAACACACCTGAAAATTGATAACGGAGTTCGGCCAATTATGCCTAGTCTCCGAGCACCACTTAAGGCAGCCTGCTCTTATTAAGAAGAGAATACTAAATTTGATATGTGTACAAATTTTGAGTATATATCAAATTTTGGGATGGATAGTACAGAAGGGGGAGGAATTCTTTTATAACTTAACAAACTCCTCCCATTCTCATTTCTTCCCAATATGGGACAGAAATTGAGCCACCAAAGTCAGAAAATAACAAATCTCCACCTTGGCACAAATTCAGGTCCCACCAAATGCAAGCATCATTCATCCTCCCAATCAAACAAAACAACCTTTGTAGTGCTTCCAATTTGCGCCCTCAGGCACCCACTCAAATGTGCAGGATATTGACTAAGTCTAAACAATGTTCAAACTAGGCTCTTGTAACCACCTTGGTCAGCATATCTGCAGGATTCTCTGGAGTCCGAATCTTCTGAATAAGTATCTTCTCTTCTTCCAAAATTTCCCGCACAAAGTGATAACAAACATCAATGTGCTTCGTCCTTGCATGAAAGACTTGATTCTTTGCTAAATGACTAGCACTCTGATTGTCAAAATATACCTCAAGTTGTTTCTGACCAACTCCCAAGTCTTTAAGCAACCCATGAAGCCAAATTGCCTCTTTCACAGCTTCTGTAATAGCCATATACTCTGCCTCTGTTGTAGACAAAGCCACTGTTGACTGTAAAGTAGACTTCCAACTAACTGGTGCCTTTGCTAAAGTGAACAAATAGCCAGTTGTAGACCGTCGCTTATCTAAGTCACCTGCATAGTCAGAATCGCAATATCCAAC
>JANIHZ010000003.1:40287757-40300929 GCA_027478365.1 Erythroxylum rufum | reverse complement strand
GATATATTTACTAAACCTCTTAAAGAAGATGTGTTTGTGAATATTAAATTAAAACTTGGTATGTGTGATTTGAATTCTATTAGTTGATTGTATTTATTTACATACACTATTACATCAAAATGGACAAATTATTAGACAAATATGCAATACCATCGGAGATACGTCTTCATGATTTATATTTAGGCTATGAAGTGATTCTTTTGAGTTTTAGAAATTTTTCAGTCGACTAATTGGAGTTTAAGATGACTGAGGTTGAGGAAATAGTCGAGTTATTTTTGGTTTGCTAGATGACTAGTGCATCAAGGGATGAAGAAAATGACGTGTTAGTTGACTATTGGTCCACGACCAGTCGACTGGTGATGCTCACGAGTCTTTTTAAAACAAAACCAAACTCTCTCATTCTTTTCAAAGGGTTATCTTCTTTTACCTTAAATATTTCTCCCTCTCCATCGACTACTCCTCTCCAATCTCTTCAAATCAACACTTCTATCTTCAATCCACCTTCAAAAACACAAAATCTACTCTTCCACTCAATAAATCTCTCTCTCTCTTTGTAAACCCATTCTTCTCTTATATATACGAAAACACATTCTCTTCTACCTTTGTGATTTTTTCCTTCCTAGTCGACTAACTTCTTGAAATTTCTTCAAATCCGACACTTCCATCCTCAATCCATCTCCAAAAACACAGAACCCCCTTAGCATTTCAACAAATCTTATTCTTCTTCCCTTCAAATCTCACTTTTCGATTCCAAAACCCTAACTTTGTAAATCCCCTGTTTTTGTTCAAATCTCTTCACGTTTTTCACAATGACTCCACTAAAGGCTACGGGGAAAGGAAAGCAAGTTGATTCCGCTCCTCACCGTCCAAGAGTTCGTGGTTCATCTTCAAGAGGAGGCATAGAGAGAGAAAACGACGAGGTTGAGTCATGATTTGTTTCAAAGAAGGCTCAAAATCTTTATTATAAGGTACTAAAAAATGAAGTGCTTATCCCTTCTATGAAGTTTGATTGAGTTGAGCTAGATCATAGTGAATATATGGTGTTGTTTACTGAACTCACAAGTCTTGGTTGGAGATTCTTTCTGGGTTTTACCGAGGAAATATATGAAGATATGATTAGGAAGTTTTATGCTAATCTTGTGGTGATTAGGAGTAATGTTGATACTGGAGTGTATTTGAAGTCTTGCATTAAAGGAAAAGAAATTTTTATCTGTGAAGAAAATCTGTCCATTTGGTTGAAATTGCCTAACGGTGGAGTTAGGCCTAGAGCTTCCCTCTTAGATTTGAATGTTTTGAGGCATGAGAATGGTGAAACTGATGAGGAAGCTGAAGAGAATTTTGGCTATACTGAAGAGAAGGGTGATGAGTTACTTGTTAGACTTTGTTCTGATCATTCAACACCTAATGAGGCAATGGATTTGCTATTGAATTATACGTTGTTGCACTATGCTATTAATAGAGTGATATATCCTAAGAAGGGAAGTAACAACCATATTACATCTTTGGATAAGGAAATACTATGGCACTTGGAAGAAGGGAGGAAGATTAACTTTCCAAGTTTGATTATTCAAATGATGAGAAAGAAGACAAATATATTAAAAGGTGAGCTTAAGGGGAAAACGACAAAGCATAAAGGAATGTCGTATGCAGCCTTGATTACATTTATTGCCAAGTTGCAAAAAGTTAATTTGAGTTCCTATGACCATTATCCATATCCCCAAAATTGGAGGTTTACACCTTATAACATTAGGAGTATGAAGCTGGTGAAAACAGTTAAAAAAGGACGGGTGTATTCCTATCATGTGGAGAAACTTGGTCTAACTTTGGAAAGTGAACAACTAGTACCAAGGATGCAACGTTCCAAGAGGGCTGGTGATCGACCTAGCAGCTCCAGACCAAGCAGTGTGCGACGGAGTGAAGTATCTCAAGACGCACTTCAGGACATTAAAGATCAACTGGAAGAATTAAATGATCGTGTTGATGATCAACAAAGTATGCTTATACGCTTGGAGAAAAGCGTAGATGATCAACAAAGTATGCTTGTGCGCTTGGAGAAAATCATAAAGAAAATTTTTTATAAGTTAGGTTGTAGACATGATGATGCTTCTCCATCTTGATGGTTGTTGCATTTGTTTTAGAACAACATTTGTTTCTGTTTTTATTGTGACTTTCATTATGTGTTGGTTTGATATTTGCGACTATTGGATAAGTGTGATCGTTAGTTTTATGATTTTCTCCTCAATTTCCCTATATTATTGCTACTTTGTTTTGATTATGACAAAAAGGGGGAGATATCAGTTCAATTTTACTTCTACTCAAATTGAATTTGATCATGGGCTAAATTGAAATTGAAATTATTTTAGAGATTAGAATTTGAGATTAATTGTTACACGTTGTCTTGACAAATTATTCAATTTTGATAAATTGTTGTTAACACTTTGATTGGAAAATTTTTGTTGGCTTAACATTATGGAATTATTGGATTCATTGGTTTATTGATTAAGGGGGAGACAAACTAACCAATTAGACAAGGCATAAAAACCTTGATCAATTTTTTATTTTCAATTTCTTAAACAATTCTAAATGTTTTGTCATTATCAAAAAGAGGGAGATTGTTGGACCAATGGTGGTTGACAAATAAAATCCTTTTATGGTTTGATAATAATAAAATATATAGAAATGATTAAGAAATTATTTCAGGTGATTTATGGAAACTCAAATTAAAGGATTAATATAAATCGAGAGATAGACAACGTGCAAATCAAGATAGCAACATATCTTAAATGTGTAAGAGATAAGCAACGGGTAGATTATGATTGAAGATTTCAAATTTGTATCCCAACAAGCAAAGATCGAAGGTTATCTGAAATATATTCGTTGGAGCCTGCACTAGTCGACTATTAAGTCACAAGTCGACTGAGAATTAACATATCTGTTATGTGGGACTTAATCAAGTCGACCAAAACATTGCAAGTCGACTAAAAACAAGAGATCTGTAAGTTGGATAATTGTACTAGTCGACTAACATCACACTAGTCGACTATTCAAAGGCGGAGATGAAATTTTCATAAAAACGTTGGTACTAGTCGACTAACACACCTTGATTAGTCGACTATCAGTGCAGCTGAACATAATATGACGAAGTCAATTGATATCAAACGGTACAAAAATCATTTTACAACGTCTATAAGCAATCTACAATGGTTAGAAGAAGATCTACAACGACTATAATCATCTGGAAGCCTGCAAATAAAAGTAGGAACATCAAAGGATCGATTGGAGAAGTCCAAATCAAAGCAAATTGATCATAGTTCATTATTATCCTTTTATTGCTCTCAATTGCTCTTAGCGCATTCAAGTGTATACTGTTGTACTGACCTTTATTTCAATTTTCTATCATTGTTATTGTGAGTTGAGTGATTAGTGGAGAATCACTGGTGAGGTAGGATTTGTGCCAGAAAAATAAATCGGATTGTGAAGTGTAGCTTGAGCCGGAAATCAAGTGAGTTGTGAAAGTTCACACCGAACTAAAAAGTGTACATTAAAGTGTTTTGCCAAATCCTAAGTGGGAGCTTAGGTAGAGGACGTAGGTCTTAGCACCGAACCTCTATAAAAACAGTAACTTTGCGAAAAAGATTAAAGATCTATTCAACCCCCCCTTTTAGATCGGTTACAGTTAAGTGATAAGGAATCCTTATGGGTTATGTGGATGCATTCTTACCATTTGAATTAAAAGGATTTCTAAACTTGTGAACCTAAACAAGTTGCTTCATGGGAAATGATTCATTTGTTGAGATTAAGAGTTGAAGCGAGGGATTGGTTCAAAATCAAATTATATGATGGATCGACCACTAAATTTTTGACTGATTTATAGAGTTACTTGGGACCAATGATGGAGAAAGAAAGGTTTTATCATCTAATAAAACAAATTCCAATACATGCTATAGTCAAACAAGTGATTATAGATAATATTTTTAATATTGATCAGTAGAATATAGATAGCTTGTCAATATTGTTACATTACAAACGAAACTGAGAGCCTCTTCTTCAAATGACTACACGATATGGACCAAAAATTCCATTAGGATATTCAATAACATATCTTGTATAGACTCTTTGAGGGGTAGAAATCAAATAGTTCTCTAGTTCAACTTGTGTGGTTCTCCTAAGCTATTCCAAAAATAACTTTTATCTTATAGTTGGCAATCTATAGGAGTCTATCAACCATAAATAGATTAACTGGTTCCACCTCCTCCACATATTTTACTTTGTATAACTCCTTAACTAAGACACATATTCATCTATTCTTTGATTATGAATACAAAACATAACTATGAAGGAGATTTCTTAATCCATTCTCCTTGACATGTTCATCCTCAACTTGGATGAGGATAGTTGAATAGACCTTTGAATACTTGTGTCCGAAATTCCCCGAATTAGTTTACCATTTCCACAAAGAATATAATTGACAACTCGAAGTTTCAGATTATCCTTTTCCTGCAATAAATCCTGTGGGAAAAGTGTTTCTAAATTTATACTGTCCGCCATCTTATATATTATTACTGGTCGAACCAAAACAAAAAACTTTTTCTTAGTAGGTGTGATCCGTTGGACATATATCTAATTTTCAGCTTTTTGTGCTTCCTTAAAATGGGTTTTTATCATTCCTGGGGATATTAAGATACCACTATGTCGGGATATCTTATTTGTTTCTCCCAGAAAATAGATATCTCCAGAAAGAATTTTAAGCTCATTTTTTTTGTTCTCTCCAACCGGACCAAACCGGCTACTCTACTTCTTGTATTTACAAAGGAAATGGGGTAACTATAAAAAATAGGCCTTATTTCAGCTTTTGTTTGCAAGGCTAGTATATGAAATTGAGAAGGAAAACAACTTATAAATGTTCTAAGCATCAAACAAAACAACAAGACATACTCTACTAAGAGATCCTTTATTGGAAAAAAATGCACACAATACTTCTTTGTCACCATGGGAGGGTAGATTAGTAAATTCTATATGGATACTCTCTCAGAGTAAAGATTGTGTACAAGTGTTAGGAATGTACCTCCTTTGATTATTTAGTTCCAATTGTATGAAAATTTAAATATTTATACAATTCATTTAATATATAAAAAAGCATAAATTACTATGTTATAACAAAACTAAATCAAATTATAACAAAGTGTTTGATTATGAATAATTGTAATCGAAAATCAAAGAACTAAAACACAAAACAAATGAAAATAAATTGTTAATAATTACTTAAAATTTTGAAGTTAGTAATACGTAAATCAAACCTAATGAAAAGGTTATAAGAAAACTTGGATTAACATAAATATAAAATCATTAAATTTAAATTTTCTTATTTTTAAATTTTAATAAAATAAGTTAAAATCCACAAAATAAGTAAGAAAAAAAATTATCTACCATTTCTCATCTTTTTCTAGATGTATATAGCTGGAAGTATCTCTTACTACATTTTTTTTTTGTTGCTATAAGCATATATATAGGTTAGGTTATATGCCATTGACAACATATATCACTTAATTTTTTTTACTTGTTAAAAGTGTATATAACTTGAAAGACATTATTAACATAAGCTTATTAAAATATTTCAATCAATAACAATAATACACACACACACACACACACACACACACACATGTGTGTGTGTGTGTGTGTATATATATATATGATTACTATACTAAGTAATTCAAGGTAATAGAAAGATAAAGAGGCAATTTCAAAGGAGATTGGAGATGACTCTAAAATTCTGTTAACGAAGAGCTTACTTTTCCCATTTAGAAAGGAAACATTGCATAATCTAGTAAGTTTCTATTCTGATGGGTAGTTATATAAGCCTCCAAGGGATGATCGTTTGGGGACACCTCTTCACCTCGAAGTCTAGAGGAAAGTCAATTCCCTTCCCTACAGGAAGCTAGGGTTGTGAAACAAATAGAACATAGAGCAAGGTGGTAGCTACTAATTCCCATGATGTTAAACCTAAAAACTTTCCTTCAACTGTTAGCAAGGGCATTGCTACCCTACCTTTGGAGTTACTCCAAGAGGGTGCCAAACCGTAGTCCAACATGATGGTTAGTTACTTTCAAGATAAGAGACCAGCCTTCCTACACATTTAGAACTTGGCTCAAGTCAGGTGGGGAGGCAAAGAAACTAGCAAAGTTCTTATAATTGAGGATGACACTTTCCTACTTCAGTTCTTAGATGGTGATTCCTTAAGGTTGTCCTTGGCACATAAAGGGATAACCCATATTTGTACTAAGATGGGTACTTAGGTTAGAGCTTGAAAAATTAAAAGTGAATACAATTCCCATATATATTAACTACCAAAACATCCTTTTAGGGCACTAAACTCTAGATGGATTGAGTTTCCTCATAAGTTCTGTAAGAAGGCCTTTAGCATTTGACTCAACTACAACCAAAATGGTAAAAAATTTGCTTTGCTAGGATATGCGTTAAGGTTAACTTGAAAGATGAGCTACTTAAAATGTTGCAAGTTATGAAACTTACCTTAGATGGGGAATTTATTAAAACTGAAGTCCAACTCATATATAGTTGGAAACCGCAGTCAGGAAAAAGAGAATAGAGACACACAGGGAAGAAAATTATCAATGGATATTATGCTAAGTTAATGGAAATTAAGGAATTACAATATTTAATTCCCAATGAAGTATTCCATTTGGCGAGACATACAAGGTCAGGCAAACTCAAGACATTTAAGAAGATTAAAATGAACATCCCTTGGATCCAGAAGTTAAAAATAATGTTTCTAATGAAAATATTGATCTAAATATAGAGATTGAAGCTATTCCAGTCGATAATTCTAGTAATCCAATTAGATATTTGGTAGTGAATACCAATCATCCATAAGAAAATCAGGTAGGAAAAGGAGGAGGCTCATAGGGGGGGGTAATATTTCCAACAAATTAGGATGATTTTTTAGAATATCAGGAGCATGAGCGAGCCTCATAAAAAACAGGCTATGAGGGATTTAATTTTAACTAAACAACCATTCTTAGTAAGGATGCTAAAAACCAGAATAAAGGTTTACAAGCTCTAGAGTTCAATAAGCTTTCTTAGAAAAACTTGGGAGTATGGTTATAACCATTTTCATCATTTCAATTGTAGAATAGTTTATGCTTTTAATAAGGAGAAAGTTAAAATGATTTTGTAAAAAAGTTTAGACTAGTATGTCAATCTCTTATGCAAGTCTAAATCTCTAGAGTTTATTTTCGAGGTGACAATCATCTATGCCTCTAATTTTGATTTTCAAAGGGCCAGGTTGATGCAATGACATATTTTCTTGAGGAAATTTCTTTACTAAGATTGGATGATAACATGAAACTTGTTAAAGATGTTGTCGAGGTCACTTATGCAGGGAAATCCCCAAATATTGCATCTAAAAAATCCTAGAAACCCACTAGAAGGTATTCAAGTCTGGCTTTTCCATTAATATTGATGGTGATGATAATGTTCATATTTAAGTCCCAGGTTCAGACGATGAAGATACAATTAGCACTTCCAATGATCAAGCACATAAAACTAGTCATGACACCATATATGAGAACATTGTTGTTCCAATATCCATGATACTGAGTAGACAACAGAAGTTCCCGATGTCGCCATGTCAGTTCACCTACCCATATAAAGAAGTTCAATTCTACAGATATAAACATTGAAGATTCTAGCAACATTCCTGAAAATAGTGTAGTTCTAATCACTACTAGTACTAGGTAGATAACAGACGTTTTTAATGCCCACCAAATCAATTCATCCACCCCTTTAAAAGAGTTCACTTTTGCTGATACAAACATTGAAGATTCTAGTTTTCAACTTGGTAACAAGAGGAGATCTAGCAGAAGAAAGATGTCCTCCATGGGACATACATCATGATTATATCAACTTGGAAAATCAGAGGTCTTAATTCCCCTGAAAAAATTCATTTGCTAAGAGACCTCATCTCAGAAAATAAGCCTATCTTCCTAGGCATACCATAATCTTGAATAAAGCAGGATAAATGTGATCGGCTAGACCTTTTGCCAAGGGATTGGAAACTAACCCATAATTATGGTAATCAACCCAATGGTAGGATCCTTGTGATTTATAATTAAGCCAAGATCTCAATTCTTAACACCTTTACCACTGCTGAAATCATTCATCTAGAAGCTATTATCTTTGAACTAAAAACCAAAATTCATGTTTCTTTAGTTTATGTTTTTAACTATCCCTTCCAAAGATGTGATTTATGGAATATTCTTAGAAACATTGCTTCTTTGACCAACTCTTCCTAGCTCACTCTGGGGTGACTTCAATACAACCATTTCTTCTGATGAATCTCAAGGAGTTATTGCCCAAAAGCAACATTGTGTGGAGTTTAAGAAATGCCTTGATGATATTCAGATTGCTAACTACCTTTTAAAGGCAACTTCTTCACCTAAAGTAATAAGAAAATTGGAACCTCATTCATCAGAAGAAAACTTGAAAGATGCCTAACTAATTTAAACTAGTTACAAACATTCCCCCACTCCTATTCACTTTTCCCAATTCCAAGCTATCTGATTGCTCCCATCATAACTACCCTTGGATACCCCAATTCATCACATTGTCTTTTCAGATTTAACAATTTTCTTATTGGTCTTACATGTTTCTATGAAGTGGTAGAGAGGAATTCTAATACTCCATTTCTGGTACCAAGCAATTCATTCTTATGAGGAAACTTCAATCCATAATGAATGAGATTATAATGTTCCATAAGCATAAAATTGGGAATACTTATCATCTCATATCTACAATTAGGAAAGCACTAGACATTTCTTAATCAGCTATCTATAGTAATCTTTCATCCAAATCACTCATTGATCTAGAGAAAAGGCTCTAAGTAATTATTCTCAAGACTTGAAATTCCATAATTCTCTTCTGAAGCAAAGATCAAGGATTAATTGGTTGCAACATGGAGATCAAATTTCTATTTTTTTTTATAAGATCATCTCTGTCAGGAATGATTCCAATATAATCCACTCCATCTACTATTCATTGGATTCACAAGCTTAAATCATTAAGGTTGTAGAAGAACACTTCACCAATCTCCTTGGTTCAGCCTTCATTTCTAAATCTTTAAATAGGTTCATCAAAGAAATAGTTCAATATCAAAATTTCTAGTTAGGAGTTCAACATTCTTTTAGCTCCAATCACCATTTAAGAGATCAACTAAACTTTCAAATCCTTGCACCTAAGAAATCCCCCAGACCACTCCTGATGGTCTTAATGCCAACTTTTCTTTAAAATATGGCATATCACCAATAAGATCATAATGGATGTTGTAATGGTATTTTTCAACAAAGACAGGCTATTAAAAGAACTTAATAGCACTCTAATCACATTAATCCCTTGAGTTAACAATTCTATTAGGTTTGGAGATTGTTGCCCTATTGCTTGCTGAAACACTGTTTATAAAGTTATATAAAAAATGTTGCCACTCCGATTAAAAACTATCATCCCAAATAACATAGACCACAATCAAGGGGGATATATTCATAGAAGAGTCATTACATCTCAATTGTGCAAGAACTCTTCCAACATTACACTAAGAAGAAATGTCACAGGAAGTGTGCTTTAAATATAGACTTTTAGAAAGCTTCATGAAATGCTAGATTGGAGCTTCATCAGTAATGTTCTTCATGCATATGGATTTCCAACAACTTTCATCACTTGGATACTACAATGCATCATCACATTCTCTTCAAGATTCTATAAATGGAGTTCCTACAAAAACTATCAAAGGGGAAAAAGGAATCAAACTAGGGGAACCCCTATCCCCTTATCTCTTCTCATTTTCTATGGAGGTATTGAATAGATTCTTGATTAGAGTGGTGGATAGAGATCCCAAGTTCAAGTTTCATGGTAAGTGCAAGAAGTTGAATATCATTAATTTATGTTTTGATGAGGATCTTTTTTTATTTTCCAAGGCTGACTGTAATTCTATCACATCTCTCAAAACTACGCTTTACTTGTTCTCCAAATTGTTCGGTTTGTCTATCAACTTTAAAAAAAGTTCTCTTTACATTTCCATAATTGCTTTTAGCAACCTTGCTTCTATTTCTAGTTTCAAGATTTAACAGCCTCCTATATGTTATCTAGGAATACGTATATCATTAGTTAACCTTTAGTGACTAAAAATTTCTAATAGAGGGAATTGCTAAAGTCATAGGGAACTCTCCATATTTGTTAGATCACAACTTCTCAACTCATTTCTCTCCTATATGGCACTTCAGTGGGGATCCTAGCTAGTTATTCCTAACTATATCACCAAGACAATTGAAAAAATATTTAAAGACTTTCTCTGTCTTGGATACAGATTGGACTTCAAAGCAAGAAATGTTAAATGGGCATAAAATTTCTTACCTCACAAGCAAAGGGGTCTTTGTATCACAAATACTAAGGTGATAAAGCTATCCATGCTTACTAAGAAGGTTTTGAGATTGATCCAGAATAGACAATCCCTATGGTTTAAATAGATTAATGCTTTCTATATCAAAGATAAATCCTTATAGGACTTCTCTATTCCTAAGAATGTATCAACCTTGGTGAAGCACATTAGAAAGGTGATAGAAAAACTCATGCCTCACTATAGCTATCAAATAGGTAAAAGGAAAACTTTTAACTTCTGGACTAATCCCTGAATCAATTAAGAGCCTCTTCATTCAGTCCCCAATCTTCAATTCATCAATAATCATATAAATGGAAGTACAAATATAGCCCAGGTGAAGCAAAATTATAATGACAACAACACCTCAATTCTAATCCAATCAATATCCAATTCCAGACTAATAGGGCAAGCAGACAAAATGGAAGTACAAATATAGCCCAGGTGAAGCAAAATTATAATGAAAACACCTCAATTCTAATCCAATCAATATCCAATTCTAGACTAACAAGGCAAGTAGGCAAAATGGAAGTACAAATATAGCCCAGGTGAAGCAAAATTATAATGACAACAACACCTCAATTCTAACCTAATCAATATCCAATTCTAGACTAACAGGGCAAGCAGACAAAATCTTATAGAGATTAGAGCAGTCTGGTCATTTCTCTACACATTAAGCTAAACTAGTCTACATAATAAAGCAACCCCAAGTTCCTTAGCACCATGTGGTATGGTGCAAGAACCACAATCCCATAAATGCACAAACTCTTTGGTAAACATTCAAACTTAAGTTAGCTATTATAAACAAGATAGGTAAATATTTGCAAATCCCAAATTGTTTCTCCTTGTGCAAGGCTCAACATAAATCT
This sequence comes from Erythroxylum rufum, assembly GCA_027478365.1. Classification (NCBI taxonomy): domain Eukaryota; kingdom Viridiplantae; phylum Streptophyta; class Magnoliopsida; order Malpighiales; family Erythroxylaceae; genus Erythroxylum; species Erythroxylum rufum. The sequence continues at coordinate 40,289,616 of JANIHZ010000003.1, read as the reverse complement.
CATAATCATTTTTTCTTCTCTTGCTCTTATTTAATTACAATATGGAAATCCGTAATGAAACGTTGTGGTATAAATTACCCTCCAACTATTGGGTCTGATATCCCAATGTAGTGCACTCAAATAAGGCATATGCATGAAGGGGATCGATGGATAGTTTTTATAGCCATTGTATATATAGTTGCTAGCATTTGGAATGAATGAAACAACAGAACCTTCAAAACCATTTCCAATTATCCACAAGACCTGTTAAGGAGCATTTATAATAGTATCATAATGTAATTTCTGTTATACAAAGACAAGCACAAATTCAGTAACAAAATCCTCATGGAATGGAACATCTCTTGACTTGTTATGTTGACAATCTGATCTTGGCAATTCATTTTTTTGTCTAATATATTCGATCAATTTTCCTTGTAATAGCTAGTTCTAAAGATGTTTAACCTGTATTTTATTTCCAAGTTGTTCTATACTAGCCTTTTGAGTCGATTTGTACTTCCATTTATTTCATTCAATGAATTATTTTTTATTAAATAAGTGAATTTTAGTTTTTTTATACTTAGATTTGATATTAAACAATTAAAGTTCTAGTATATTTTTTATTGAGTCATGATAATAATTTACATAGATGTAGTATTGAATGTACTAAGTCATGGTATATTTTGCTTAGAGACATGGTATTCCAATCAATCACTATATTCCCAATGAAAAGTGTATCTCTTCCTGATTTGTAATGAGTGATGGCTTTTTTTTAATTTACATAGGTGTGGTTTTAGAAAATTATGACTCTACTATAATTTTTGTTAAGCATGTTAATGTTTATACTTAGAGATGATATTCCCACTTTTCATTAAAGTTGTTACTTATTTTAAATGCATTGTGGTAACTTTTATTTTTCAATGGTATTAGTTATAATGAGTTTTGGTATACGTTATTGTAACATGAAATTATTTACATTCAGTCATTTTACTTCCATTAAAGGGTATGTTTTGCGTATCTGTAATAAATAATAATATCTTTTTTTACATAGGCATGACATTGAATATATTTTGTATACAGTTTATACTAAGAGTTTGTTTGTACTTATAGATGATATTCTTATTTTCACTAAATTATTATTGTTATTGCATCTTGCCAATTTTGGTACATGACTATCGTATTGAATGTAATGAATCCTGGTATAGTTTGTAGTGAAATATATTACTCTTTTTCACTCGGTCAATACATTTATATGTTTTGTTTATCTATAATGAATGATGATATATATATTTTTGTATATAGACAAGGTAATGGATAAAAAAATAGTGGTATAGTTTTCATAAAGTAGAATATGACTTCTACTCAGAGATGATATTTCCATTTTTATGCGTGCATGGTACTTATTTTTAATGCTTAATGATAATTTTTCACTTTTAGTCGGTACTACTCATATTAAGTCATGGTATAGTTGATGTTGGACCCCGATTTTTATTTTATTTTTATTGATTTATTTGTTTCATTTTTTTAGAATTGAGTCATTATTTTAGTGGGAATAAATAGAAATTAGAAATTTGATGAAAAGATTAGAATTAAGTTAGAATTAATATGGGAGTGTTAGAATTAAGATTGCTTAAGGAGTTAGTAGATCAAGACAAAAGGAGGGGTATAAGGGACATTGTGTAAACGATCTAGAAGGGGGGGGTGGGGGGTTGAATAGATCTTTCAATCTTTTCAAATAACTCTACAATAAAATCAGAAGTCAATACACACAAAAACCAATTAGATCAAAATCAAATTCAATGAGTCAGAGAAGAAGAGCAAACACTGTTTTTATAGAGGTTCGGTGCTAAGACCTACGTCCTCTACCTAAGCTCCCACTTAGG
>JANIHZ010000003.1:40264657-40274934 GCA_027478365.1 Erythroxylum rufum | reverse complement strand
TTAAGTAAACTTCCTATACTACCCTTCAAGCATCTTAACACTCTAACACTTCAATTTAATCATGCCACTTAATTTTTATGTCACCTTACCTTAGGCACATTAACATGTCAATGAATTCCCACTTAAGTGACATGCCCATTTTACCCTTAATGAGCTTTACCACTTCTAACACATTAATCAAGTCACTTGAACCATTTGACCTTACTAATATCAACATGTCCATTTATTCTAACACAATTTAATCAATCTAAACCCCAATAATCAATTAATCATGCTTAATTAAATAAAAAAAATTAGGGGCTAACAGAATGTATCAATCCACATGATTTAGATTGAGTCTTTACCTTCTATTATTCTCTATACTTGACTGACCAAAAGAACTTTGTTGCTCAAGTTGATTAATGCTATTCCTAATCTCTCCTATGCCATATGCACATTTCTTGCCAATAGACCTTAGCATTGATCCTCCCATCATTCCCCCTTTCCACTAAAATCCTCTCATCATTTTTTCCGATGACTTGATTAAACTTTTTTATACATTGGCTTTTAGTAGACTAGTGAAGTACAACATTTCTCTAGATCTAACTTTTAAGTAACATAGCAGGTGTAAAAGATTAGGGATGTTTAAATTATGCTTTGTGAAAAATTTACTCCTTTTCTCAAAAACTAATTCATTAAAATAAAGGTTTTTGGGCTTCCTAAATAGGAAGTGTGTCCAATTATCTTATGAACACAGTTGGAACATGATGGTGTTTTAGATCATGTCATACACAATGATTTAAATTCCTTGTCCAGGCAACAATATAAGTTTTAAATATTGGAGGTTGTGTTATATACTGTAATTTGTTAGTCAAGTGATATAGGTTTTGACATGCTTATTGACAACGCGTGTCGAGTGCACTGCAAAATTTACCTAATTATGCACACTAAAAATTTGTAGATGTGGTGAGTCGGAATTGTATCCACATGAAATATTTGGTTAATTCTCGTAATGAAAATAATAAATACAAAGGAACTAAAAGGGGGGTTTTGAGTTGATGGAATCAAGAAAACAAAATGAAAATTAAACTAATGTAAGCAATTTATACAAAATAGTCAAAGACGATAAGAGTGATGAATATACGTAAAACCCGGTTCTCAGATCAATTTTGGCCTACAAACAAATAAACATATTTCACTGTTTTGATCTAGACTAACAACAAGCTTTGTTAATCTCGATTTTCTCTTAGGCCATGTTTAATTAAGATACAATCATTAATTAAATCTAAATACTGAATAACCTAGAATACGCTCTCTAGATTTAATTGAGCAACCACATTATGAAATGAAAAACATATCAATCTAAGAAACAACCACATAAGCTTGGGTTATTTAACCTAGGTTAAGTTATCTCTCACGATTCGAAACCATTAGTTGCCACAAATGAATCTTAATATAACAATTATGAATTATATTGAATATTCTAGCAATGAATCCAAATACAACGATTACAAATTGTATTAAGGATTCTAGCAATGGGTTCACAATATAAACAAGCTAGCAATAGTGATAAGCTTAACCGTGCATTTTTTACGTCGATTTCACCTTCTAACCGGTGTCGAAAAGTTAACCTTCCATCTTCTCCCTAAATCTCCAATAAATTGCTTATGTCACCTCCATTCTTGTTGAAAACCAAAGAGAAAAATGAAGAAAAACCTAATTTGTCCGCCTATGTTTCTGTCATCACAAAACAGTCCATTTGTAGTGAAAAACCATGTTAAAAATGGGGCAGGTGGTAAGTCATAGGTCTCACGGCCATGACAAATTTGTCATGGATGTGAGACACATCTTATGGCCATGATTTTTGTCATTCATTATTCTTTTGGCTTTTTTCTTGTTTCATCTTCATTTTAATCGTTCTCCTTCTTGCTCCATGAAGACAATAGAGTATGAATCTCGAAAAGATGGCTCAACGAGTATGCTTTCGGGTCACTTTAGATATTATGTTTCAAATTGTACCTATAATCAAATATGAAAAAAAGTGTGTGTCATAAGCATTCTAAAGCATTAATCACTAAGTTTCATGGATTAATTGTATCAACAATTAAGCACATATCAAGTTCCCCTGCACTTAAATTTTGACTCTCCTTAGGCAAATCATCAAAATCAAAGTCATAAACTAAAAATAGTTACTCGTTTTCCATATTTCCCAAGAATAGATAATCATAAGCAAAGATGAATAACTTTCGAAAACCATATCGCGAACTCATCATTCAACGCTTCTACTCATGATTAATCAACAATCATCATGTTCAGAAACTAAGAAATCTATAGGTAAACTTGGAAAAAATGTGTTTAAATAAGATATATTCATGGGTACACTTAAATACCATTCATGATCATGACATTCCATAACTTTGCTTATCATTTCATTTCTCCTCCACTAAAAATCACATGCATAATCGTGAATCAAAAGACTTTTCTAAGATTGTAATGTGGGTAAGGGTAAGATGAGATTTATTTTGGGTAATGATTGATAACAATACATTGAAACTATAATGAGTGATCCTTCCAAAAAAATATCTAACTCATATGCAACATACTCAATTCACCCATTCAATACTACTTTAGGAGTCGAAACCAAAAGAACAACTTTTCAAAACAAATGTATTTTCTCCTTAATACTTTTATTCAAACTTTTTTTTCATCATCAATTTTTTCTTTTCTTTTTCCATTTTTTTCAATAAGCAAAATGAAAGAAGCTACATTAACATGAGAATTTCACTAATAAGATATAAAATGTCATCCCAACAATTATAACCATCCCACATATATGCACACCCCCGCACTTATACTTTTGTACATCTATAAACTCAACAATTAACAAATACTCCACTAGCTTGAGGGCTCAGATAGGACATTTAGTTAGGTTTAAAGTATATAATGTGTTTAACATAAAAAGAAAGGCTAATAAAGCTCAAGGGGGCTTAATAAAGGTAAATTTCATATCAAGGGGTGGGCTATTTGAATAATGTATTTTATAAAAAGGAAGAATGGCTATATCATTTCTATGTTAATACATGTAATAAAAATGTGGTATTGAACATCTCTGGATGTATATGTCATGAGGGTCACACATAAAAAAAAGACTGATATAGAAGTGTCAGTCTAATAAGGCTCAAAATCTCACTGGATTTTTTCTACCACTAGTCACTACTCTTATAAAGATAATGCATATTGACCAATCACAAGAGTAAAAGTATGATTCTTCTAGTTAATTCACACTCTAATCATAACTATATAATCCTAGAAGCAATAGAAAAAAAGAAATTGTTTGTTTGTTTTTTTTTAAAACCCCTAAGAAGCCACATAAGCAACAATTAAGCTAAAAAACATGCATAAAAACTAAGATCCCCACCCCCACACTTAAAAGTTACATTGTCCCCAATGTAACATTAAATGCAAGAAATTGAGCATTTAACGAAAATAGCAATTGAGAAATTGTAAGCAAATAGAAATAAACTTTCCCTGGGTTAACTCCCAAGTAGCACCTCTATTTATCATCGTTGGCTCGAATCCATGCTGCTCTCTTCAAGTGAAGAAATTTTGATCTCCAGGAATCACGACTTTGGCATTTTCAAGTTGACCTTCATCAGAATAAGGCTTTAGTCGATGACCACCTACATGCAATGTCTTCCCTGTTTTAAAATTTTAATCTCTACTGCACCATAAAGAAAAACATTAGTTATCACTAAAGGATAAACCCAATAAGGACGACATTTTGCGGAAACAATTTATATTTAGCGCAATAAAGAAGCACGTTTTGACTAGTGGTAAAGCTTTTTGGTGAGGCGTTAAAAGCTTTGGTCTTCTCTTTTGTGGAAATCGCTTCTAGTTTATTTATATGTTTCTGGTTACAATCTTCTTATACTGAAAGGTCAATAACATTAATTGAAAAACATAATGGTCATTATGAGAGTATTTATTAACATAAAAAATATTGAAACTAGTAACTTCCCCATCGAATTCCATCATGAGGGTACCCTCACTTAACATCTATCTTGGTTTGGGTTGTGTTAAGAAACGACCTCCCTAATAAGATTGGTATTGGGTTATGGGAAGTTTCATTACTCAAGTCAACCACATAAAAGTCAGCAAGAAATATTAGCTCATTTACCTGCACAAGCACAAACTCAATCACCCCATTTGGGTAAGCATTAGAACGATCAACCAATTGTATGGTAACATTATTTTTTTTAATGGCCCTAAATTTTAAAAAAACATACATGGAATGAGTCATAACATTAATCAATGATCCTAAATCTAGCGTGGCTTGATTAATTTCAGTTTTACCAATTTTACAAGGAATAATCATGCCTGGATCCTTACACTTAGCAGAAACTACAAAAACAATTTCATTCATCCTAATCCTTTCATTACCTCTTAACTTTCACTTGTTCGTACACAATTTCTTAAGGAATTTCACATACCTAGACACTTGCTTGATCGCTTCTAACAGTGGAATGTTCACCTCAATCTTCCAAAAGGTCTCCCAAATCTCTTTATTCTTACCCTCCTTATTTTACTTTGCTAGGAAAAGATGAAGGATTAGTCTTTTCAACAATTGAGAATTCAGCATTTACCTTTGAGCTTGATGGCATATCCCTTTCTTCTTTGAGCTCCCTTTCAATGTCTTCTTCATTAGACATCCTTTGAGTATTTTTTTCGGGGTCCTTAAGCTTCTTACCACTCCTGAAAGTGATTGCGCTAACATCCTTCATATTCCTCTCCGGTTGTGATGGCAATTTTCCTCCACTTTATAACTCTAGATGGTCGATCCTTACTGCCATCTAATCCATTTGGCATTCCAAGTTTTGGAAGTTCGATTTTACTTCCTGCTAAAATTGTAGAGTGTTGTTAGCAATAAGCTTAATCAAGTCTTCCAAAGATGTACTTGAATTCGATAGGCATAATATGAATATCCTTAAGCTTATTCTATACAGAATTTTCTTATAAAGAATATTGAAAGAATATACAAAGTTAATCTACACATTGATTTTCTCATTTAAGATTTTTATTAAAAGATCGATGAGTTAGTTTATGTTAAATGGTTTGCATAACCTTAATTTTTTCAAGATCAAAGGTGATAAATATTGTACCATTGTAACAAAAATGGTAAGTAAATATGATTAACCGGTTCTTGTGGAAGAAATCCAACTTCTTGCAATGCTCCATTTTAATCTTAGTTTCTTAAAAAAAAAAGCCCAAGTTTTGATATAGTTCAAGTAGTCATAAATTACTTATTGTTTATTGAGGCTATTAAGACTTCAAACATTCCATAAGATGGTTGATATTAGGAGGGGATAAGGTTTTAGAGCTATTGGACCTATTTTTTATGGTTAAACTTCCTCCTATCAACAACCTTTCCTTAACTTACAAGTTTGAAAGGGCATTAGGACTAGATGAAACATCTTCTTATTCATATCATCCTTATTCACATTCTACGATACATTTATAGGTTGGTGTTTTTCTTTTGCCTTTGATTCCTTCGATTGAGTACTAGCATTCTTATCCATTCCTACAACTAATTTTTCTAGGCATTTTGTTAGATTAATACGATTTTGAGTAAGCTCTTTATAAGTTGCTTCTTCTTTACAAGTTGATTAATACTTATTAATTCATAAAAAAGACCTCCTAAAATTTCTTACTTTTTGGTATCCATTTTTTTTTAACCTTGATGAGATAAATATGGGCTCCATTAATAAGATATTATAACAGAAACTTTAAATAACTTATCATTTTCCCTAAGCCTCATAAGAGGAATCATGTCTGGTAACTCTTGGTGAACCTTGACCATCACATATCCTTGTATAATTCACACATTTCACGCTTACAATAGTCTTATCCATGAAAATAGTTTTTCCAGCATAACTATCTAGGTGGCTTATGCCCTTGGTAGACCAATATTCCAAAAGTACCTTAGATATATTAATTCATAAAGAAATTTTCTTTTGCTTCAAACTATCCATATGGATGCTTGGATTCTATTTCTAGAGGAATAAAAATTTGTTATTATAATGCCAAGAATCTACCTCTAAGATTTTTTAAGTACCAAATTCAAAATCAAATTTAAATAAGAAGAGTTTATCTTCATTAATCAACATTACTTTTAAACCTAGGAACTTCTCGTGTTAGTGGGCCTAAATGTTCAATAATGGGAAGGATGGACATTTGTCCATGAAGAAACCAAGTGAGGTTAATGCTCCTTCTTTTAGTATGTTCATTAGAGGAGCTACTATGGTTTTTCCTTCCAGGAGCTTTGAAGAATAGTAGTTAAGCTCATCCAAAGGGAGGATAAGTCCCGTAATATCTAACACCATGATATCTTAGTGACAGGTTTCAAAGAGAGAGCTTGAGTATTCTACTAAGCATGACAAGTAGGTGGATATTTAAAGTGATAAGAAAGGAACAGGTAGCGAGAATAGGGGAGGAAACTTATGGGTTAAGGAGACTAGGTAAAGAAGGGACAAGGGGCTAGACAATATGGGGAGCAAAGCCTTGAGGATCTAGATTAATATTTTATTTAGGATGGGATTGAGTGTTTGCCATTTACTAAAAGGAGCAAAAAAAAAAAAAAAAGCAAGTTAGGGATAAAGTTGAAAAATCATTCCTTGATAATAAATGAAGAAAGAAAGGAAAAGTTCTAGCGCTAAAGGGGTAGGAGGACATCTTGAGAGAGATTAACCTCTAAAGGCAAGTAAACTAGCCCAAGAAATGAAAAACAATGAAAAGGAGGAAAGTATAGCATAAGGCAAAGTAATAAGGAAGCGAAGACCAAATTGAATGCAAAGAAAACCTAGAGAAAAGTCAAAGCTTCTCTCTTTAACCATTTTTTTAATTTTCTATTACCACTATTATTATTGTTAATTTGTTATGAAACATTTCCTTACTTTTTATTGCTAACGTATTTGAAAAAGATTGAAATCAAAGAAATTATTCATTTCCTTTTTTACATTATTTATTTTTTTCAATTTCAAATAGAACAAAATTTTAAAAAACAATTTTCATGTTGTTTGTTGAAAAGATTGGAAAACATGAAATAAAGAACTAAGAAAAATGTCAACTCTAAAGAAACCAAGAATAAAGACATCAATGGAAAATAAGAAATCAAGAAAACCAGAAAAAAAAACACAATATAATTATAAAAATATCAACTTAAAAAAGAGATGAGTTTGGGACGTAAGAAAAGAGAAAAGATATAGAATTTCTACAAAAAAAGAAGTTTATAAGAAGAGAAAGTAGAAAGGAAAACGTGTAAAAACTTGTTGCAAAATATTAAAAAAATATCTGTTTTTATGTTTTTGTAAAATTTTTGTAGTTTTTATTTTTAAAAATAAGAAATGATTACAATATTCAATCAAATACGTTTTAAGGACTTTATTTTTTTTGAAAACCACCAAAAAAAACAATGGAAACATACAGACCTAAGTAGTTAAAATAATCACCATCAGTTGTATAGGGAAAATTGAACTCGAAGATGATTCTTATAAGAAGAGAGATTTGTGCACACTTTTGTACCTTCTCTCAATTAAAAGTTTATTTGAAACATAATATTCTTCAATTATCTAGATCTTTATGTTGTAAACACAATATTCAAAATTGACTTGACATTTCATCTTCCAATTCTTAAAATATTTAAGTTTTTGGTATGTATTAAGGGCCCGTTTGGTTGAGCTTTTATCAGTAGAGCTTTTGTCAATAGAGCTTTTCTGAAAGAGCTTTTTTTAAAAGCCAATTGACTGTTTAGTTGTCAATTAAAAAAACAAGTTTTTTAAAAGAGCTTCATACAGTAGACTATTTGGCAACATAAAAATAAAAAGCGCTTTTATTATTTTTAACTATATTTTATTTTATAATAAAGTTATTTATGCTAAATAATTTTTAAAGTGTACTAAACAATATGCAAAGTACCATATTGTAGGAAATTTTAGATAACCATCTTGTAGGAAATAATTTAAAGAGATGTCTCATTTTCTTATAAGAAATAAAATTAAAATGAAAAATAAATATTAAAACATGTCAAAAAAGTTAAATAATATTATAAGAAAATTAGGGAAATGCTATTTCATGTGTACAAATTTCAAAATAATTAAAATTTACTAACAGTATGTTTTTAAATAAGATCAATTTTTAAAAAAAAAATTTTACCCTACACACACTTCCACACGTTATCAATATGTATTGGCATCAACATATTGAAGTGCAGGTGCTTAGTGATTTCAAAACTTGAAGTGAATGTGTGTCACAGCAAGCAAGAAGGCAGGATGATAAGCATATAGATTAGCATAGAACACCATAAATATCGCATATATGTTACACTCAGTGTAGAGTAAAAATTCGATAGGAATGAGAAGTTCGTCTGCGTTGGTTAATGCAGACGTTACGACGTCTGTGTTAACGTAGACGTCGACGTCGTCTGCGTCAATACTCCCACCAACAGCTGAAGGAGGAACAAACCTTGGGTATCGCATACATTGTGAGAGAAGATGAGTCGTGTATGAGTGAATAAAGAAGAAAACCACAAAAACGAAAAGACGTAAAATTTGTTATATACGTATGTGACGCAAATTCATCTACCCGAAGAAACTGAAATTTGGGCTTTTCTGAAAAGCTCCAAATTTTAGCTTCTAAAAAAGCTGTATTTTGGCTTTTAAAAAAGCTATTTCTATTTCAAAAGTGCTTTGAAGTTTTTAGCCAAACACCCATTTTTCCTTTAAATAGTTTTTGGGTGAAAAAAGTGCTTTTGAAGGTTCCAAAAGCTGAACCAAACAGGGGCTAAGTATTATAATTAATTATTGAGTTACTTGGTTTTAAGGGTAAGGTCGGTTATCTTTACTGAGTTGGCAGCTCACCCCTTGCCATTATTTTTTATTAGGAGATTCAGTGATTACCGATAACCCCCGTGTATGTGATTGACATAGTGGAAAATAAGTGTGGCCAACATTTTAATTATGTAAAGTTTTTGACTGTATATATTTTTTGAATGAGACAACTCTGGTAGTTGTGTTATGGAGAATACTTTTGTATCTGACAAACAATCCTCTCTTTTGGCACTAATGAAGAATTTAATAATTAATGATATGTTTTGAGAACTATTTGGTTAATTATGGTTTAAGAATTTTGGGGGTGTCACAGTTCTATTCGTTTTCGTAACGCTTCTCTCTTACTAAGTATATTTTCTTGATTCTCGAAGTTGTACGCACAAAATTGAAACGCAGGCTCTCGTTTTCTTGCAATTTTAGTTGTTTAATGTACCTAACACTTTTATGCGATTGTTGATTTCTTTTTTCCTTGCATGATTACAATTTATGTTAATACCATTGTCTATTTAATGTAATATAGCTTCAATTTAACTTACTTGTGGCTGAATGTTCTTGTCTGATTCTGATATTTTAGGCTGTGTTGTTTCAGCTGCAAAGGAGGTTATTAACTGGAGCAACTATAGCCTATAGGATTAGCTATGGCCGGGGAAGCTTATGTCAGTACAGTGGATGAAGCTACTTTCTGGTATGCCTTCTTAAGTTTCACAATGTTGGCATCGAAGTACATTTTCTTATTGATTACAGTAGTGTTTCAGTTGTTAAAATACCAGTTACAAACAAGAAGTTAAGTGACAATGACCTCTTCCTTCCAATACAATCTTAGAGACCCATATCATTGCACTAATGTCCTGTTACTGATAATTCTGGTGATTGCATTTTGAATATCATCTCTCCACCATAAAAAATACTTTTGGAATACTGTCCTTTCCTCCGTTAACTTGAGGATGCAAAATTGTATCAGCATATGGCTACTTCTGTTTTCATTGGAGTTATCCTTTGCTTGGATAAGTTTTAAACAATCAAGTCTGTCTTATGCATCAATAGGAGTTAAGTCCAACTTAAATTTAACCTTTGATAAATTCTGTCCACAAATGTGGACTCATTCTGTATAAACTATCTGTTGCAATGTTTGGCAATGCCACAAAGCTTGTGAATTCATTTTTTGCCCTTCTAGATGTAAGTATGTAGAGGGAACCTTATTACGTACCCCAGGGTCCCGTGAAAGGATAAAAAACGAAGGTAATGTGGAATACCTGAATTTCGGTCCCATCTCTGATTCAGATGCCGATTCCGAGCTCCAAACGTCTCCGAATGTCCCGGGTCCTTTAGCGGAAAGTGTTCACCGACTCACGGGCAAGGCCTTTCTACAGTTTCCTCAAATCCCGAGCTTCCTTAACGGGTCAGGAACCTTATGCT
>JANIHZ010000003.1:40252951-40264557 GCA_027478365.1 Erythroxylum rufum | reverse complement strand
ATTTAAATTGTTCTTATTAAGTAATTATCAAATTAAAATTATTTTATTTTGAAATTAATTATTAAGTTAAAGTCTTCATAGTTCTTAAATATTAAATAATTAAATAATATTTATTCAATCAATGATAAATCAGAAAATTACAAAAGAATAGAAATAGAAAACAAAAATTATAAAACTGAAAATTTTTAAAATAAACATAATTTTTAGTGAATCATATTAAAAACAAACAGTCCTTCAATATTTAATGTTAAAAGTTAGGCCATAGGTTAAAAATAATAAATTCTACCGTAAATTTTATTTTGAAGAACATTTGAGGTCCCTATCTTTTACTTCAACTACATAGGAAAGGGAACTTGACCCAATGAATAATGCACACAACAATTACCCACCCATCTACGTCACGGTGGAAACAAGGAAAATAGATTATGCACGGCATATCTGTATCTTTACGTATACAGATACTTGGGTGACGAGAAGAAAACTGCATGTAGAATGCAAGTCGTCCGTAAATTACAGTGCTATTATGCAAAGTAGAAATACCGCATAAGTCAAAGTGTGAAATTTTCATTTCGCTAAATTAACTAGAGTTAGGCTGGCAGCAGAATAAAAAGTTGAGGGCTGATGAAATTCCAAACTCCGATAAAATGGAGCAACCTTTTAGGTCGAGGCACTTGCACTTCCCCGTCCAAATGCTTTTACTTTTTTAAATTTGTCACCTCTCCGCAACAAATCATCTGTAAAGCTTTAGCTTTTACTCGTCATCTTCTATCTCCCTGACACATATTCACACCTTTCCATTTCTTTATAATCTTCGCCGCCAGGGGCAAATGCAAATCCTTTTCCTTTTCTCTTGTTTATCCTCCTGTACTGTAATAAATTCCATTATCTGTTACAATCGTGTATTATTTTATGTTTATTTTTATTCCAAACCATATTATTTTAGAAGCTGAAGAGGGTTAAAAGATGTAATGTTTTTTCGATCCGTATCAAATTTTCTGTACCTAATATCTTATTTTAAACTTATTTTGTGCCAAAAATAACATTGTTTTATGTTTATTTATACACAAAATGATGTTATTTTATTGACAAAACAAGGTTAAAACATTAAGTGCTGAGCATCTTATACCTAAATTCCCACCCAACATATTATGATACCTGTCAAAAAGCTTAAACAATTAAATGATCCATACATGAAGCTTTTAACCATCCTCGGACTCGGAGGCCTGATACGAATACGATACCTCTAAGAGCTTAGCTTTCTTAGACTGCTCTTGGAAATTACACTCTTGCCTCTCAACCTTCTGGTTGATTCATCCACACCTGTTGCGGCCTACGTTTAATGAACTTTTTCCACCCATTATACTTCTCTTCTGTTAAGGTATTGAGTTGTATAGCCTCAGCCCCCAGGTCGGTTTTGTTTCCTTTCTATGATAATGATTTCTCTTTCGTTTATTGTTATATTAATCGGTCAAAGAAGATGAGTGACTTGGGTTTGCATATTTCTTTCAGAATATTGGTAAGATTATGGTTTATCTATCCCCTTGGTTTTGTTTGCAGCTCGAGAAAACTTTTTTCTTGGGACAATCTCCTTGACATTCCTTGTTCTCATAGCGGGTGAAGTCACTATTTGTACAGCTTGCATGCCGATGCACAGAAACAGTATCGAAACAACAATGGATGGTAAAGACCGTGATTTCTTCTCTCACAAACTACCCTCTTCTTCTCAGGTAAAACCCTCAAACTCTTATCTCTCTCACATATGCTTCTGATGATGATGGTTAGCTTGCTGATACTAACATGAAAGTTTCTTGGTGTACGAACAACCTTCCCGCCCCCCTAAAATCAAGGTTGTTGAGGAGCTAAAGGAACTTTGGGGCATGGCCTTGCCTATAACAGCTGCCCACCTTATGGCCTTTTTCCGAGCAGTAGTGTCAGTCATTTTCTTGGGCAGACTTGGAAGTCTTGAGCTAGCTGGTGGTGCACTGTCTATTGGATTCACCAACATTACTGGTTACTCTGTTCTTGTGGGCTTAGCTTCTGGGCTAGAGCCGGTGTGCAGCCAAGCTTATGGCAGCAGGAACTGGGACCTCCTCTCCCTCTCTCTCCAACGTATGATCTTAATCCTCTTCGTTGCAACCATACCCATAAGCCTCTTATGGGTTAATCTGGAATCAATCATGAACATTATGGGCCAAGATCCAAAAATCACAGCAATGGCTGCAACGTACTGTTTTTACTCTCTCCCAGATCTTTTAACCAACACCTTGTTACAGCCATTGAGAGTTTTCTTAAGGTCACAGGGGGTGACGAAGCCCATAATGTACTGCTCCTTGTTGGCTGTTGCTTTCCACGTGCCCCTGAACTACGTGCTTGTGGTAGTGATGGGGTTGGGTGTCCCCGGGGTGGCAATGGCGTCAGTTGCAACTAACACGAACATGGTGTTGTTGATGGTGGGGTATGTGTGGAGGGCCAGCGAACGGTGGGAGATGAGATGGACGGCTAAGATCGGAGAAGTTTGTGGTGGGTTGGGACCACTGTTGAAGTTGGCAGTTCCTAGTTGTTTAGGGATTTGCCTGGAGTGGTGGTGGTATGAGATAGTGACTGTGATGGCAGGTTATTTGCCAAATCCCACACTTGCTGTGGCTGCCACTGGGATACTCATTCAGACCACTAGCATGATGTACACTGTACCTATGGCCCTTGCTGGTTGTGTTTCAGCCAAGGTAAGTCCAAAAAACCCCACCACTTCCTCAAATTTTATCTTTGCTTTTGGGTACTATCATATAATATATTTGTTGATGGGTCGCTTTGTCATAGATCCTCACTGCTCTTAGTGGTGTGTAACAGTATTTTTCAGTATTTATTCGGTCTGGTGATGTTACATTTCATGAATTGATTCAGTATATATAAGCATCCCTTTCAGGTTGTGTCGTACACCTATGGCTGTGAACAATTAGGTGGATACTGAAAGAAATATTGTTGCCCTTTTGAAACTAAAGTACATGGAAACTGTATTCTTTTGTTTGCTTCTGGACGTGTAATTGACCTTTCAACCTGACGTTCCCAAAACATGTGTGTTTTCTTGCTTAAGCGAAAATATTTATATAATTGGTTGCTGTATAAATTACTATCTTGTTATGAATTGTCCTTTAAAATTTTACTTCTTGCCTGTGTCCCTCAGTTAATTTAAGCGAATGATTAGGTCTTTCCCCTATTTAATTATGTGATGGATTTTGTAACACTGAAAACACATGTTTAGGTTGTTATGTAGAACTAAGTCTCTGATGTGAGGGAGTCGTATCAGTTAATAGTCAAGCAGGGCTAGCTGGTTATATTACATACTATAGGAATCATTTTTTTTCTTGAATAAAATGTTAAAAAGGAAAAGTTCTGCTTTGAAGTCGATATATCTGCTCTGCCCAGTTCCTTTTAGGTCTCGGATATAGAAAGTTTACATTTGAAGCTTGGAACTCAAATTAAAGCCAGAAGTAGTAGTCAATCCCATACAGACCAAAAACATGCTTTTGATCTGTTTGGTGGCTACATCACTTCAAGGGACCCTCCGGTCGCACTTGTAATATTATTGCATAAAATTAGCTTAAAGAACATGTAACCACTACTTTACTTTCATGTGAAAGCGTACGTGTTGATGATTCCATTTACCCAACTAAAGTGAGCTCGAGTGGCCTTTGCTCAATGTCACCTTTTTCCTTCATTTTCTTGAGCTGGAAAGCTCACAAGTATGTATCATATGCTTATTGTTACAAGGGGAATGCAGGTAGGCAATGAGCTAGGAGCTGGTAAGCCATACAAGGCCAGGTTGGCAGCCTTGGTTGCTCTGTGCTCTGCTTTGCTAATTGGAATCATCAATGTGACATGGACATTGATCCTTAGGGACAGATGGGCTGGATTGTTCACGAAAGATGATCTTGTTAAGGGCCTAGTGGCATCAGTTTTGCCTATAATTGGACTCTGTGAGCTTGGGAACTGTCCTCAAACAACTGGGTGTGGCATACTCCGTGGGACGGCTCGGCCTGCTGTTGGGGCCAATATCAATTTGTTGGCTTTTTATTGTGTTGGTACGCCGGTAGCAGTGGGCTTGGCCTTTGGGCACAATGTTGGGTTTGTGGGGCTTTGGTTTGGACTCTTGTCTGCCCAAGTGGCTTGTGTTCTTTCTATTCTTGTTGTGTTGGTCCGTACAGACTGGGAGCATGAGGCTTTGAAGGCTGAGAAGCTAACTAGCGTAGAAATGAGTTCGTGCCATGGCGACAAAATTGTAAAACATCAAGAAGAGAGTAAAGGGTTGTTAATGGCTGAAAATGCTAATTTGTTACATGGAGTTTGAGATGAACCTGGCGTTTTTGGAGGAGACTACCTTACCTTGTTGAGCTTGGTTGGGATGATCTGACTCACTCTTACAGTACTAAGTTGTAATGGATTCTGTTTTTCTTCATCTTTTTTGAGACTTGCCATGTGGAACCTTTTTCTCGGAATGTCATCAAGGCTTTTGACGTGTTTGTTTTCATGGAAAATGTAATCCGTATGTAGTAATACGCATATATGGTTTAGAAGAATGGATTATACTTGCTGTCTCCTTTGGCTATGGACCATAGTTTGTCCAAGTACGCAAGAGAAAGATGACTTTATAAACCCAAAATGTCTTAAAATGAATAGGAAGGAGTGCTGACTACTGCTTTGTCTAGGTAACATACCGGGCTGCCCCGTACTGAGGAATATTAACCCATTGTGCGTGGCCAAGCTCTTGATTGGGAACTACAGCTTTTTATCTTTGGGCAATTGAACAATAGCAGCATCTTTCCGTAACCAACAATTCAGGACTGAATGGCGCCAAATGTTTCAATTGAATAAAGGTTTTGATTAGAATAGAGATGATTGACTCAATTGAATGATTAACAACAAGAATAATTCGGTCTGCTTTCATGAAGGTGGAAACATTTTTTAGACCACAGTAGTTACCTAAATTAAAATTTTAATTGATTAAATATGTGTTATTCTTGATAAGAGTGAGTAAGGAGATTAGAGAACATGAGTGAACTAGTGAATAGTGACCTTGTTCATCTCATCATGATCATCCTGACGAGGATGATATTGCTGAGAAAGCATACAGCGAGTACGTGACTTTCTTTCTCTGTCGCCGTCGTTTATACTACTCATCATCATTATCATTGTCTGATTTAGGGTTCAACACAGACTTCACAATTTAGTTCACACATAGAGGGATCTGTATCTCAGATGAAATGTCCACGATGATGACTTATATAGACAGGATCTCCATCATATGTGACATAATGAATCAGAAGGTCTTTGCCTTCTGTATGAGACATTATAGGTTGTAACATCAAAACTAGGCCAAAAGTATTGGAAGTACTTAGTTGATCATCAGTAGGCCTGGTGTAAATAGATTTCACCGATCCATCTCGAAGAGTCTGAAGGATTGGAGGAGTAGTCGTGTGAAATGAGTGCCTATGATGAGTATGAAACACTTTCTGGCAATTCGTGATCCATTTTGTGGGCATCAAAATTTTCAGCTCTTTCAGAGGCAATTGCTTTGGGTTTTGGATGATTGTGGTCTAATCATTGGAATGATTAGCAACCATATAAAGAGCATCCGAATTAGAGTTTGTAAAGTTCAGATCTATAGCACGATTCTAAAGGCGATAGATTATCTAATGATGTAAAGTAGCCATAATTATTGCAGGATCTTGTTCAACTCTAGTGATTTGGATCTGGACTTGAAGTCTTTTAGATAACGTTGGATTATCCAACCTAATGTTGAAATCAGGTGCTATGGTGAGGATGACACTTCCATTGTTGAGAGTTGTAAGCAAAGTACCGATTAGAGCATTTTGGCACATTGTGTAAATAGTGTCAAGAAGAGATATCCTGGCTGTAGAAGGTATTCTCTTTTTTCCAAAGAGGGTGAGAATAAGTCAAATTGCTCCAGCATGTAGATGAGTATGGTTCTGCTCTCTCCAAAGAGAGACGAGCTCCTTAGGGATTTCCAACTTTACATACTGCTTTGTAGAAGTAGCTTGTAAACCATACTTGTAATAGCCCAGCCCACCCACTTGCAGATATTGTCTGCTTTGGGCCTCAGCCCGCACGATTTTGCTTTTTCCTTTTTGACCTGTAAGGAAAGGATGAAAACACGTCCACAAGGGAGAGGTTTCCACACCCTTATAAGGAGTGTTTCGTTCTCCTCCTCAGTTGATATGGGATAGCAATGATCCTTCATCCTTCCCCCTTAGGGGGCCAGATGTCCTCACTGGCATATCGCTTGGGTACTGGTTTGATACCAAATGTAACAGCCTAGTCCACCCACTTGCAGATATTGTCCGCTTTGGGCCTCAGCCCGCACGGTTTTACTTTTTTCCTTCTGACCCGTAGGGAAGGGATGAAAACGCGTCCACAAGGGGGAGGTTTTCATACCCTTATAAGGAGTGTTTCGTTCTCCTCTTCAGTCGATATGGGATAGCAATGATCCTCTTAAGTTTCTAATGCCACCGAAACCATTCAATTTGGTTTAGTGATTTAAAAGATATACTTCAAACATTTTTGGACTGCTCTTGTCCAAAATAGTATACTATGCACAACTTCCATCCAAAACTTGAAAGTCCTAAGAACTAAATCACAATTCACTTCCTTCAGATGCTTCGTAGCTTTATGTCTCTAGTTTACCACAAATCAAAAATCATCTCATTTGGAGTTCTACTAATTCCAAAATCATCAAAACACTGAAGCATATTTAGTGGAAATAACATCAGCTCATAATACTTAAGAGCACACTTACTGTACGCGTCCCAACTTTTCCACTTAATCTTTCTCAATTCATTTCAGATAGCTTATATTTTTTGTGGAGATGTAGAGAAAAGTCTTACAAATCCAATGGTTTAAGAATCAAGTCATTTGGATGTCTAGAGAAGGCGTTATGGTCAAAAGAAGCAACCATGTTTAAGACCTAAATCATACTGAACCTGTTTTAGGGAAACAGCCATAACTTTCTGTACAAATTTCTGATTGAGGTTTTCATTGAATATTTTTAAAGAGGACATGAATAGCTACAACTTTTATGAGGACCTTAAAGGCCAATTCTTTCATCTATGGGGTCAAAAACAAAGCAGATGATATGAAGTCATTTTGAGATGAAGATGACATCATCAGATGATTCATGGTTGGGAACGTTGCCATAACTTTCCCTATAGATATCGGATTTAGGTTTTCTTTAGATGAATAGAAAGAGGACTTCAATATCTACAACTCTTATGAAGACCTTAAAGACCAATTTTGTCATCTAGAGGATCAAATTTAGGCTAGAATATGTTCTAGCCAAAGTGAGACGAATTGCTGACGTCATGAGACGAATCGCTGACGTCATATTGAGACGAATCAGAAAAATGGGTATAACTTTCGATACAGAACTCAGATTCAGGTGTTCTTTAGATGAATAGAAATAGGACTTCATGATCTACAACTCTTATGCAAACCTTAAAGACCAATTCTATCATCTAGAGGATCAAATTTGGGCTAGAATATGTTCTGGCCAAAGTGAGATAAATTGCTGACGTCATGATCAGACGAAGTGAATGAACAGTGATTAGAAGAATTGAATGAACAGTGATCAGACGAAGTGAATGAACAGTGATCAGACGAATTGAATAATGAACAGTAACTTTGTCTTACTTTTGCTCCTGAACATCTCCACTTGTAAAGATCATAACTTTTGACTCCGATGTCCAAATTCTTCATATAATATACCGTTCGAAAAATAAAAAACAGATCTACAACTATTCAGATGGCAACTTTATCAAAATCTATCTAGATTAAACCAGAATTCTCTCCCAAAGTCAGGATACGAATTTTACGATTAGCTTTCAACGTCCTGCACCTTATTTGCAACTTCATGACAACTTTTGAGACTCTTAGAGACAAAACTGAAACTCGATGTCTTCATATGAAATGTAGCCTTATATCTCTAGTTTAATCCAAATTAAGAATCATCTCATTTGGACAACTAGAGAAAACGTTATGACTAAAAGACTGAAGCATACTCAGTCAACATTTTTCATATCACTACCAATCTTGTTTCTAAATATTCCCTTATCACAACTCATATCAAGATCACTCTTTCTACTCCTTCTACTCTTTATGTTCAATAAAAATCACATTTGGCATCAATTATACCCAGAAGTTGTTAATGAATGCATGTACTACTTTTTATGCGAAAACATTCAATATTTTGTGCATATATGCTAACATGATGCATGAGCAAGAAAATTCTTTGTCTAAATTTCTCTTTAAATTCACATGTACTGAAGTTTCGGGTCCTAACCCTTAATATGGGGACGAGATGTTACAAACAGTCCAGAAATCTTTTGAATATGACTTTCAGTATACTAAACCAAATTGGATGAACTTAGTATCATTGGAAACCTAAGACAAAGAAGGACAACTTTCTAGAAGGAAGTGTTTTCTAATTACCTCACCTACGTGAAGAGAATAATTGAGCAAGTAGACCCAAAGGTTGGTTGGAGATAAATCTGGATTGAGTAATTGAGTATGGTTTCACATGATTAATTATGAGATGAGATTAAGGATAAGAAACCTGGAATTTGTCATAAACATGCATCATACATTTTCATTATACATGGATGTGCATAAATGAATTCATAATTGTGCACAATAGTGATATATGTTTATATTAAATGTTTTAGAGGAACCCTTAGAGCGACCGATTCCAGATATTGTCGGGACTTTGAGGCAATAAAGCCGCAAGGAGCTTTTGAAAGTAATTTAGATGGTTAATTTTGATAGTTTTGCTTTGACTGTTTTGTTACTACTGATTTTGATCCATTGAATGATTTGCAAAGTTGTGTGATTAATATGTGAATCGAATTTCAGACATTTCTATTTTGATCCTGTTAAGTGCTAATTGTGGGTAAATAAGCATGCCTAGAAGAGTCTACAGCTACTTCTATGACACTTCGGTGTCTTCTATTATCAACACTTCGGTGTCTTCTGTTATTGACACTTCGTTGTCTTCTCTTCTGTGACACTTCGATGTCGAGACTTCGGTCTCTTCTGTGTAAGTCCCATTACTCGCTTCTGTAAATGGCTTTAGCAGTCATCTAGTTTTGTATTCTGATATCTGTTTGATTTTGTCATAAACTAAATTATGTTCTGATTCTGAAGGGTTTATACCTTCTTGTGTTATACAGTTCTGTTATTTATAAAACTCTATTCTGAAATGCTTTCTGTCCGACTTACTGTTAAAGAAATCTTTAAATGCATGTTGATGCAGTTAGATGATTTAGTGTGAGGAGTTGTCAGATTTTATATATAAACTTGAATATATAAAGAGTATAAAAACCGATTAAAGCTTAGACTTTATTCTTGAGAGGTCATGATTTAAAATCCCTTTTCAATTTTTTAAAGATGAACATGGGTGGCCCTTAAATGGGCTATGGTCTACATTAGTTGAACATATAGGACCATTCGGCTTAAGCTCACTGAACATTTGTGGGTTGGGCCTAAATAACCCAACTTAAATTAGCCCAATCATATTAATTGAAACCACTATAATAGTTAAAGCACATAAATATTAATTTTCTAATTTTGTCAAACCTAGCAAAATTAATTCAATTTTAATTATTCTTGAAACCTTAATAAATTTAATAATTAACATAATTAATTAAAAATAAAATTCCCATAATGGCCAATGTAGCACATTTTTAGAATTAGCATTATCTTCTTAAAAAAAACATCAAATTATTCTTGTCATAGTTACCTCTAGATTAAAAAAACTCCGAAGTGGATCTTAAAAAATGAAATTTACAAAGACCATTTGAATAGCATCATATAAGTAGCGAGATACTTATTAGTCCCTAAACAACAATATACAAAATATTTTTAAATAATAAAAAGTAAACAAATGCTCATATTTAGGAGAAAAAGATCAATAGACATATTTTCAGCACTAATACCAATGTTAGAAAATATAATAATAATCAAAATAAACTAAAGTTTAAAATAAACAATCTTAATAAATATACCCTTACAAAGAAACACAAAACTATGCATTACAAGTAAACCAATGCCTCTAAAATGTAACGATCCATGACGTATTTAAATCCCATAATTTGATAACTACTTTTGTCTATGTAAAATATTTATTAAGAAAGGTAACGTGAGAAGTTAACTTTAAGGGATATATTCAAAATATATTTAAGTGGAACTCACTATGAGTCTCTTAACATTATTCCAACATTGTCCGATGACCATGTTTTTTCAATTTTTAAAAAAATGTTCATATGTTAATAGCTAATTAAAATATGAATACAATTGTTCATATTCAATATTTTTCTAATATTTGTTAAATTTACTTTAATTGCATCAATACTAATAACTAATTAGAATAATAATAAAGGGGAGATAAAATAATTTGGCCATGTTAATTATTTTATTTAAAATTAATAAAAATTGATTATTTATGTATCAGTGATCATTTTGTTAAAACTAATAGTTATAAGATGAGGTTTGTCCATATTTAGTTTACTTTTTATTCAATTAATTGTGATTTTATATCTATTTTGAAAGAATTAGTTTCAATTTATTTAAAATTTTAAAAAATAATTTAAATTATAAAAAGTCTCTATCCTTTACGTTAATTATATGTTTAAATAAATAGTTCCTTTTTTAATTACTTAAAAGATGGTAAATTAAAAGTGAAAATATGGTCAATTATTTGAAAAATGGATCAATAATAGAGCTAGAAAATGACAGGACACACTTTCTTTAGACTGGCTTGACCCGTGGACCTGCAAGTTGCAAGTCTTTGCTGCTTTTCAAGTATTTGTCTGAATTCTCATATAATTTAATATTCTAAAAACATTCTTATGGTTATTTTTTATTATTTTCATTACTTTTTATTTTCAATTAAATTTAAGTTTGATCATAATTTTTATAACATTCAAACAGAATTACTAATTTAAGCTCTTCTATAATTTAGATGAGTTGGGGTAATTGGATTATAGCATTAGTAATTTTACCAAAAAAAGATTATAGCATTAGTCACGGATAGGTCTTTTAAGGTTAAATTATATAAATGGTATATTTTTAATATCAATTTGATTTAAATATTTTAATTTAAGTATACGAGTCTTAATTTACGTGACCACCATATTAAAATTAAAATATTATAATTATATGTGTTTTTATCTGTAATTTGACATAAACGTCGTCCTATTTTTTTTCCTTTTTTATTAATTTAGGGTTGAATTTAAATATTTATTAAATGATAAAGTTTAACTCCTTATTGTAAATTGGTCATCAAAGGTAATCTTTAGGGTTAAATATGGTCTTTTTGCCTTGTGTCTTCACGTCACGTGTTTCTGTCATCTGAAATTGCTTTAAATATGAGTCTAAATTTTCTGTTCAATATTATTTTTTCTTATTCTGTCTTATAGAATCTCAGCCATTTAATTTACGGGACCTATGCGAGACCTATATAAATAAATGACTGAGATTTATTAGACACAATAAAACACTATAATATTATATAGACCTTAATTCTTCGAATATTCCTATTT
>JANIHZ010000003.1:40237940-40252851 GCA_027478365.1 Erythroxylum rufum | reverse complement strand
TGTGCATATATGCTAACATGATGCATGAGCAAGAAAATGTATTTCCTTCATCACTCTTTGAGCTCCCAAGTACTGAAGTTTCGGTCTCACCCTTAATCTGGGGACGGGATGTTACAACACTACTCAACTCGAGAACTTTAGAAGATTTCTTTGACTTTTGGACGATTTGTAGAGAGAATAGTACGAATATTATGAATCTAAGAACGATCTCTAGAATACACACTGTACGGACTAAGTAAAGGAAGAGAAGACTCACAACTACAATTTTCTATAGGAACATGGGTAATTTCTACAAGGTTTTCTATCCTATTAGACAAAGTACATTTAACACTAGAAGGAAGACGACAACTAAAAGAGTAGATGAAACATGAACAGGGTTACTATTCATAGGTTCACTCATGTTTTCCAGTTTCCTTACTTCCTCTTATCAAGAATAACATATACCACTCGTCATACACGATGGTTATGGCTCTAATACCACTCCGAGGCCCCAAGGGGCACACAGGGAAAAAGACATAAAAAACTAGAGGTACGTGGCGTACCTTTTAAATCTAGTGGTCTCAAAACAGAATGACTCAGACCTGAATCTCTTCGTGAGACACTTAGACCTTCTGACAAAGATTATCCAGAGTCAATCTCCAAACCACAGCCATTCCTCCTATTCCTGTTGTATCTCCTACTTTCATACCTTGTATGATGGTTCAACCATGTGAGGAAGACTTTCCTCCTTTATAATGAAGCACTAATGAAACAGATAGGGTTATCTCTAACCCTTATGTTCGAGCTATAAGAATAACTCCTTATGGAACTATTGTTTCTAATCTATTGATGAAGTTACAAATAACGCAGTAGCACAAAACCTAGTTCTAAGAAGGATTGATTCTAAGTTGGATGGAATTAGTCCATAGAATCACGCTACTCATCAACGAGTAGATGTTGTTTCTTCATAGATCTAAAGGTTGTACAAATCTTACAAAGATCAGATGTGACAACTTGATGCTGATCTTCGCCACTACATTGCAACATAGTATTTTGGACCAGACTTTACAGTCAAGAAGCAAGAACTTAGATGGGTAAAAGAAGTTCTTCAACCTATGGAAGCTGACATGCAAACTAAACAGTCTAAAAGTATTACGAAGCTTATCCTCCCACTTTTCCGGTTGCTTAGCCCATATGTGCTTCTCCTAGTTACCCTACCTATCCAAATGCTGTTAATTATGAAAAAGTCTTTAAGATGAATTATCCTTTGATCAGATAACACATTTACCCTCTTTCGAGTAAACCTAAAAAATCTGTAAAACCAAAACCCTAAGTTGAAGAACCTAAGAAGAGGGATCCATCTTCTTCTTCTTCACATAATCCGTGGAATAAACCATCGCAGATCAAAATAACACCTTCATCTCCACCAAAAGCTTAGCCTACATCCTCTACAGCCAAAGATAAAGCACTTGAGTTTATAGCAACTCTTGCAGCTATTGAGGTTCCAGAGGTTCCTAAACCCATAAAAGAAGTTACTCTTGAACCCTATGAGCATTCGAAGCTAACTCCTGAGCTATCTAAGCATTCTAAGCAATCTTCTGAAATTACATATTCATCTGTGGATTCATCTGCACAGTTTGTCGATCTATCTGGTCTAGCTTAGGTCATGATGGCCATGCCTCAACATACTAAAGTCAATCCATATATCAGTGATGTTGATTTTACAAACACTGTAGAACCTGAACTATTCATACCATCACCACCAGAAGTTCTAGTACAGCTAACTAAACCTACTTCAAGTCCATGGTTTACATTTGATGATCTTTCTACTAAAAAGTGGAGAGAACGCCTTCATGAATTTGAAGCTTAACTAGATTTGAAAATGACTCGACTAAATACTCCTTTATGAGATATTTTTTCTGAGTTCACTTATCAATTTATTGGTACTTTACGAGAATGGTGGCAAAGTCTTAATGACTATAGAAAACTACAATACATCCAAGTCACTTCTGCAAATATTCTTCTTGGTATTATCCAAAAGAATTTATGGGTGACTTCCAACTCATTGACAAGCAAATTTGTCAAAAGTATTTTAAAAAATGAAATCTTGTTCACTTGATAATGAAATATTGTTCACTTGATCGATGTGATATTCAGAAGCATTTTCAACTTATATATTATCTTCTCAATGGATCAAATGATGTGAATCCCCATTATACATTCATCTCATCCTTGCCAGATGAATTGCAGCCAGAATTGCAACGAACCATTATAGCCTTGCAAAGAAATATGAGTGATATTTCTCTAGGAGAAATTTATTAGCCTGCTTTATCTTCTTTTGATAAACTTTGTGATCAACAAGCTTTCTTCAAGAATATGAATCTAATCCTTCAAAAAGCTTGCAAAAAGCCTAATTTGAAAATCAAGTGCAAGGAAAAGAAAGACTGTGATTGTTGTATCAAGAAAAAACGTCATCATAGGAAATTTTCCCATCAGCAATCTTGGAAATCCTCTAAGATACAAGGATATCATCTGCTATACAAACGCAAGAAGCGAAAGAGATTTGTTCTTTTCTTTAAACATAAACCTCCTCAATCTCAAAAAGTTAATCAATGTTTATTTGTGGCAAGCCAAGATATTTTGCAGGATAGTGTCCTAACAAATCCAAAAAGAATATCAGGTTATTGGAATCAATTCAGTCAATTATGCCTATTAATTCCTCTGATAAACTTAAAGATCTTATTGAGGAACAGACAAGTGAAGACGATGATACAAAGTTTGTTATTTCAGTTACTTCCTCTGATAACGACTCCTTTGACTATTTAGTCTCTTCTAAGGATGATTCTTTGTACATGTTATAGTAGAAATGCTTGATCATAAACTAGTTCAGGCTTCTCATTCGTCTTTCCAGATCTAACTCCTTCGACAAGATAAATATAATAGACCCATAAAGGCTATTGGGTTTGTAGATTTTGGATCCAACAGAACTATCATGAATCCCAATATTTTACCTCCTGAAGCATGGACTTCTTATTACAAATATTTCACTACTGTTGGTGGCATCTCGTTTAAGATTGGGCTTATCACCAAAAGAAAGATCATGATTCAATTCTTTCCTTAATGTACAGTGTGGAGTAAAGTTCCTGAAAGCCATCTACCTGGCCCAGACATTCTCATTAGGATGGATGATTACAGTAAAGGCTTTCCTTTATAGATCCTACCCATAGGCCTTAAGTATCGAGCTTATTTCAGTCCATACACAAAGATTAAAAATGTGTTTGAGCGTACACAAGTCTTTCCGCCATATGAACCTGTGAGAGATTAGTTGTTAGAGTACTGTCCTGAATCTCATGCACATTTCTCTCATTTTAAGCCTTTATGGAAGAATGTTGAATTCTTCATCCATCCTCCTTTTAAGAAGAATGAGGATATCAATCCAATAAATGTGACACATCTAGGGATGAACCCTGATGATCTTAAACTTGCACAAGAAGAGTGTGTTATCCTACTTCAACAAGGACTTATCGAGATCACAAAATCTGATTGGGCTTCTCAGGCTTTTCTCGTTAATAAAAGGTTTCATAAAAAGCGGGGTAAAAAGAGGTTAGTTATTAATTACAAACCTCTTAATGCGTTCTTGCAAGATGATAAGTTTCCTCTACCAAAGATCAGTACACAGTTATTATTCTTTAAGGAAGATGTTATCTTTTCAAAGTTTGATTTGAAAGCAAGTTTTTGGTAATTGGGTATTAACCTAAAAGAGCGATATAAGACGGTGTTTTGCATTCCTAATGCATAGTACCAATGGATTGTTATGCCATTTGGATTTAAAGTTTCCCCATCACTGTTCTAAAGAGCTATGACAAAGATCTTTGAGCCTATTCTCCACAGTGCATTGATCTACATCGATGACTTACTACTATACTCAGAGACCCATAAAGAACATAAGGCTTTACTTCAAAAGTTCTTGGATTTTACTAAACAGTATGACATTATACTTTCGGTAAAAAATAGTCTCATTGGAACTAATGAAATTGAGTTTTTGGGTATGCAGTTCCAGGATAGATTTTATCAGCCAGGTCCACATATAACTCAAGAGTTATTACATTTTTCGGATGATAATCTTAGTGTTAAACAGATGCAACAATTCCTTGGGATTGTTAATTACATTAAAGATTTCATTCCACATGTGGCTGACTATACATCGTCCTTATTCAAGCTATGAGAAAGAATCCACCTGCTTAGAGCTCGAAACAAACAAAGGCCGCTCAACACTTAAAAAAAATCTACTTACATCCTCCAGGAATCTTTCCTAAGAAGATTTCCCGCTATAAATACACTATCCACCTTACTAAAGGTATCATTTTAGCTGATTTCTTATCTCTTCCTTTCAGTATTATAATTTTCTTCTTTCCATGGCTAACCTACCTCTTACAACAAAAACAAAGAAATTCTTTCCTCGTATTGCTAGTGCCCCTACTAATGTTGCTTAAGTTACATCACTTGCTCGCATGAGCTTGTTATACTATCTACACATTTTCCTTAGTGAAACCAACTTACCCTGCAGCACCACTTTGTTTAACCTCAAAGCATCCTACCTTAATGTATTCTTTCTTAATGACCCTCTTTCTGAGAAGGCATTATGGTATCTTTGGGCACTCTCAGCCCTTTATGCATGTGCTATCACTTTACCTCCTCTATAGGTCTACCAATATCTCTGTGATCGAGACAATGAAAGGTCTCTATTATGGACATTCCTTGAATGGTATCAACCACTGAAACAATAGAAGAACCAACTTTCTATAGTCATTAAACAACATCGATTATCGGAAACTTCTTATAAGAGACAATCTACACAATGTTTCTTCATCCTCCATCATCCATATCTTACCTTAAGGACTGGTGCAATTTATTCTGACAACCATGTCTGTTTTCATCATGCTTTACTTTATTGGCCTAGGTACAAGGGAAATGTTTCTTAAATCTCTTAGGAATTTTCTTAAGAGATTAATCGTTTTCCTCAACATACATTTGTCATTTCTTTTTCTCCTGGACCTTACCTAGGAGAATTTATTCCTGGTGAACCTTAAGCACCAGAAGTCGACATAGCAGGCCCAAACAACCTAATGTATTATAAAAATGATGAAACAACCTAAGTCCAAGATGCCTTAGATACTGTAAGATCTTCACAACCTCCAACCTCTCTATTCCATAATGCACAAGACCCTATTGATGATATTTTCATCCCTAATGAAGTAGAATTGAATCAATTCCTGCAAAGACTCTGCATAGACAATGCCAGTCCTAGCAAAAGACAAAGACCTATAAAGCTCATTTTGACACTGACAGTTCAAGTGATCCAAACTCTCCATCCAATCTTCAATCATGGCATAAACCAATTCGTGATAAATGATGAGTTGGACTCCACTCTCGAATGTGGGATTCTCTTTGTTAGTCGTCATTATAGTTGTGTGTCTTTTAGTGTGTCATTATATTGATAAGAGAATCTTTGGGGACCATATCCTCTTTAAAAGATTCTTTCTTATCCATTAGAAATATTTTTACTGTTTTTTTCTTAAAGATGTGTAATAATTGTAATTAGGGCATCTTCTTTTTTCAAGTTGTCATGATTGTACCTAGGGAATATATTCCCTATCTAAAATTGTTTGTTTGTATTCCTTTACTTTGTCTATAAAAGCAAGGCTTATCTCTTATTATAATCACGTTGAAAAGACCTTTGAAAAATATAAATGAAAGTTTGAGTGTGTTTGCTTTCATGGCTTCTCTCTAAACTCCTTTTCTCTTGAAAGCTTAAGTCTTGAATAATGTAGCTTATATGTCATACATAGAGACAAGTATTCTCTACACTTGCCTCCTCATGAGGATCCTGTGTATTAGAACATTTTAGACAGTCTGAAACTGTAGAATAGATCCTGCTTAAGATCACAGTCTAACGGGGAAAGAATGGTCAGTTTAGGGTTTCTAAGAGGAAAGCATTGAATTTTTGTGCTTGCAGAGAGAAAGGGATAGTGTTCTCAACCAGCATACTTGAAACCTAAACTATAGTTAATCTTTGTTAGTCTTTGGTTTTCGATGAGGTCGGTTTAACTTGTGCGTCACATACCTCTAGTTTTTGTTTTTTTCCCTGTACGCGCCTTGGGGTCTTGGAGTGGTATCAGAACCAGGTATATGTTATTCTTGATAAGAGTGAGTAAGGAGATTGGAAAACATGAGTGAACCTATGAATAGTGACCATGTTCATCTTTCATCTACTCTTTTAGTTATCGATCTTCCTTATAGTGTTAAACGTACATTGTCTAATAGGATAGAAAATATTGTAGAAATGACCCCAAACCACTATCATCCAGATCCCGAAGCAATTAACTCTGAAGTAAAGATTGGAAAGTTCAGATCTATAACATGAATCTTTAAGGTTCATACTCGAATGTGTCACCTTTGTCGGATTGATATCTTCATTCTTCTTAAAAGGAAGATGGATGAAGACTTCAACATTCTTCCATAGAGGCTTAGGATAAGAGAATTGTTCATGAGATTTAGGATAACAGTTCAACAACTGATCTCTTATAGCGTCATATGGTAGAGGAACTTGTGTAAGCTCAAACACATTATTAATTTCTGGTTTCGAACTCAAATAAGCTCGATACCTGAGGCCTGTGGGTAGAATTTGTAAAGGAGAGATTTTACTATAAACATCCATCCCAATTAGAAAGTCTGAGCCAGGTAGATGGCTTCTAATAACTTTAGTCCACACTATACACTGTGGAAAAAAACAAATCCCAATCTTTCTCTTGGTGATAAGCACAATCTTAAACAAGTTTCCATCAGCAGCAGTGAAATGTTCGTCATGAGAAGTCTAAGCTTCAGGAGATAAAATGCCGGGCTTCTTTATAGTTATGCTAGATCCAGCATCCATAAACCTAATAGCTTTGATGGGTCTATCATATTTATCCTGTCAAAAAAGTTGGATCTGGACATATGGACGAGAAACTTTAACTAGTTGAGGATCCAATTTCAAGCATGTCTGTTGTAACATGTACATAGAATCATCCTCAGAAGAAACTGAATAGTCAGAGGAGTCGTCATTAGAGGAAGTAACTGAAATAACAAACTTTGTATCATCGTCTTCACTTGTCTGTTCCTCAATAAGATCTTCAAGGTTATCAGAGGAATGAATATGTAGAATTGATTCCAATAACCTGATATCGAATTTTGTCTGGTTAGGAAACTGGTATGCAAAATGTCCTGGCTTGTCGCAAACAAAGCATCGATCATCCTTTTAAGATCGAGGAGGTTTGTGTTTAAAGAATTAAACAAATCTCTTTTTCTTTTTATGTTTGTAAGGCTGATGATATCCTTGTAATCTGAAAGATCTCTAAGACTATTCATAGGACAATTTCTTATAATGATGTTTTTTCTTGATACGACAATCGTAGTCTTTCTTTTCCTTGCATTTGATTTTCATATACGGCTTTTAGGAAGCTTTTTAAAGGATAGGACCACCTTTTATCATATTATTGAAGAAAGCTTATTTATCATATAGTTTATTAAGAGAAGATAAAGCAAGCTGATAAATTTCTCTAAAAGAAATATCACTAACAGTTCTTCGCAAGGCTATAATGGTTCGTTGCAATTCTGGTTGCAATTTATCTGGCAAGGATGAAATGAATGTATAATGGAGATTTATGTCATTTGATCCATTAAGACGATAATATCTTTCCGCCATACGTTGAAAATGCTTCTGAAGATCACGTCATTCAAGTGAACAACATTTCATTTCAAAGTACTTTTGACGAATTTGCTTGTCAATGAGTTGGAAGTTGCCAATGAATTCTTTGTGGATAATACCAAGAAGAATACTTGCAGAAGTGACTTAGATGTGCTGAAGCCATCTATAGTCTTCAAGACTTTGCCACCATTCTTGTAGAGTACCAGTAAATTGATAAGTGAACTTGAACAAAATATCCCATAAAGGAGTAGCTGGTCGAGTCATTTGCAAATCTAGCCATGCTCCAAATTCATGAAGGCGTTCTCTCCATTTTTTAGGAGGAAGATCGTCAAATGTAAACCATGGACCTGAAGTAGGTTTGGTTGACTGTACTGGAACTTCTGGTGGTGATGGTTTGAATGGTTCAGGTTCAATAGATCCTGTAGAATCAACATCATTGATATATAAATTGACTTCAGTATGTTGACGCAAGGTCATCATGACCTGAGCTAGATCAGCAAAATGTGTAGATGAATTCATAGATGATTCTAAAATTTCAGAAGATTGCTCAAAATGCTTAGATAGTTTAGAGGAGTTTGTTCAGAATGCTCAGAGAGTTCAAGAGTAACTTTTGTTGTGGGTTTGGGAACTTTTGGAACCTCAATAGGTGCAACAGTTGCTATAAAGTTAGTTGCTTTATCTTTGGCTGAAGAGGATGTCGGCTGAGCTTTTGGTGGAGATGAAGGTGGTGTTTTAATCTGTAATGGTTTATTCCACGGATTATGTGAAGAAGAAGAAGATGGATCCCTCTTCTTAGGTTCTTCAACTTGGGGCTTTGGTTTTGCAGATTTTTTGGGTTTACTCGAAAGAGGGTGAATGTGCTATCTGATCAAAGGATAATTCATCTTGAAGACTTTTTCATAATCAACAACATTTGGATATATATGGTAAGTAGGAGAAGCATATATAGGTTGAGCAACTGGATAAGTACGAGGATAAACTCTTTATACAATTTTAAACTGTACAATTTGCATGTTATCTTCCATATGTTGAAGAACTTCTTTTACCTGTCTAAGTTCTTGCTCCTTGAGTATAAAGTCTGGTCCAAAATACTATGTTGCAATGTAGTGGTGAAGATCAACATCAAGTTTATACAACTTTTGGATCTGTGAAGAAATAACATCTACTTTTTGATGAGTAGAGTGACTTTTTTGATTGATTCTATCCATCTTAGAATCAATCATTCTTAGAACTTTGTTCTGTGCTACTGCATTGTTGGTATGCCAATTGAGAACTTCATCAGTAGGATTAGAAACAATAGTTCCTTGGGAAGTTATTCATGTAGCTCGAACATAAGGGCTATAGATAACCCTATTGGCTTCATCAGTGCTCCGTTGTAAAGGAGGAAAATCTTCTTCATATGATTGAACCATCATACAAGGTATGAGAGCAGGAGTTACAACAGGAATAAGAGAAATTACTGGCTGCGGTTTGGAGATTAACTCTAGATAGTCTTTTCCAGTAGGCTTAAGCATCTCACGAAGAGATTTAGGTCTGAACTATTGTTCTTTGAGATCAACAGATTTGCTGGAATCACCATCATGATCATCCTAATGAGGATGATATTGCTAAGAAGGCAGACAACGAGTTTGTATCTTTTTCTTTCATCGTTTCCTTCGATTGTACAGCTCATCGTCCCTATCACTGTTTGATTTAGAGTTCAGAAAAACTTCACAATTTGGTTCACACATAGAGGGATCTGTATCCCAAATGAAATGTACACGATGATTACTTATGTAGACAGGATCTCTATCAGATTTGACATGATGAATTAGAGGATCTTTGCCTTTTGTATGAGACGTTACAGGTTGTAACATCAAAACTAGGCCCATAAGTGTTTGAAATACCTAGTTGGTCATCAGTAGGTCTGGAGTAGATAGATTTCACCGATCCATCTTGAAGAGTTTGAAGAATTGGAGGAGTGGTCGTGTGAAATGGGTGCTTATGATGAGTATGGAGCGCTTTCTGGTAGTTTGTGATCCATTATATAGGAATCAATTTTTCCAGCTCTTTCGGAGGCAATTGCTTCGAGATCTGGATGATTGTGGTTTGATCATTAGATCGATCAAAAACCATATAAAGAGCAGTTGAAGTAGAGTTTGGAAAGTTCAGATCTACAACATGATTCTGGAGGGGATAGATCATTTGATGATGTAGAGTAGCCATAATTGTTATAGGGTCTTGATCTGCTCTAGTGATCTGGATCTGGATCTAGATCTGGACTTGGAGTCTTTTATATAACATTGGATCATCTAGCCTGATGTCAAATAAGGTGCTATGGTAAGGATGACACTTCCATTGTTGAGAGTTGTAAACAAAATACCAATAAGAGCATCTTGGTACATTGTGTAGGCAGTGTCAAGAATAGATATCCTGGTTGTAGCAGGTATTCCCTTTCTTCCATGGAGAGTAAGAACAAGTCGAATTGCTCCAATATGTAGATGAGTATGGTTTTGCTCTCTCCAAAGAGAGATAAGCTCCTTTGGGATCTCCAACTTTACATATTGTTATGCAAAAGTAGCTTATAAACCACACTATTCATGAAAAAAACTTTGAATGATTTCTTTTACTTTTTGATGATTTGTAGAGAGAATAGTATGAATACTACGAGTTTAAAAAAGATCTCAAAAATATATATTGTACGAAACTAAGCAAAGTAAATGCATTCCTAATGTACAGTACCAGTGGACTATTATGACATTTGTGCTTAAAAGTTGCCCCATTACTGCTCCAAAAGGTAATGACCAAGATCTTTAAGCCTATTCTTTATAGCGCTCTAATTTACATCCATGACATACTACTATACTCAAAGACCTATAAAGAACGTAAGGCTCTATTTCAGAAGTTCTTGGATCTTACTAAACAGTATGCCATTATGCTTTTGGAAAAAAAGAGTCTCATTAGAACCAATGAAATTGAGTTTTTGGGTATGTAGTTCAAGGATGGATTTTATCATCCAGGTCCACATATAGCTCAAGAGCTATTACATTTTCTAGATGATAATCTCATTGTTAAGTAGATACAACAATTCCTTGGGATTGTTATTACATTAGAGATTTCATTCCACATGTGGCCGACTATACATCGTCCTTATCCAAGCAGCTGAAAAGGAATCCACTACCTTAGAGTTTAGAACAAACCAAGGCCATTCATCATTTAAAGCACATCTGTCAAAATCAACCAGCTTTAAAGATTCTTGAAAAGGGAAAAAAGTATCCTCCAGAAAAATGCTAGTGATCATTATTAGGGTCTCCGAGGGGTAAACCTAAACTATAGTTGATCTTTGTTAGTCTTTGGTTTTCTATAAGGTCTGTTTAACTGGTACACCATGAACCTCTGGTTTTTGGTGTCTTTTTCCCTATGTGCCCCTTGGGGTCCCAAAGTGGGCTCAGATAGACTTTACAATTTGGTTCACTCATAGAGGGATTTGTATCCCAGATGAAATGTCCACTATGATGACTTATATAGATAGGATCTCCATCATATTTAACATAATGAATCGGAGGGTCTTTTCCTTTTGTATGAGACATTACAGGTTGTAGCATCAAAACTAGGCCAGAAGTGTTGGAAGTACCTAGTTGATCATCAGTAGGCCTAGTGTAGATAGATTTCACCAATCCATCTCGAAAAGTATGAAGAATTGGAGGAGTGGTCGTGTGAAATGAGTGTCTGTGATGAGTATGGAACACTTTCTGGTAGTTTGTGATCCATTCTATAGGCATCAATTTTCTAGCTCTTTCGGAGGTAATTGATTTAGGATCTGAATGATGGTTGTCTAATCATTGGATCGATCAATAACCATTTAAAGAGTAACCGGAGTAGAGTTTGGAAAGTTCAGATCTATAGCATGATTCTGGAGGCGATAGATCATCTGATGATGTAACGTAGCCATAATTGCTGCAGGGTCTTGATCTACTCTAGTGATCTGGATCTGGACCTGGAGTCTTTCAGATAAAGTTGGATCATCCAGCCTGATGTTGAAATTATGTGCTAAGGTGAGGATAACACTTCCATTGTTGAGAGTCGTAAAAAAAATACCAATTAGAGCATTTTCTCATGTTGTGTAAGCAATGTCAAGAAGAGATATCTTGGTTATAGGAAGTATTCCCTTTCTTTCATAGACGGTGAGAAAAAGTCAGATTGCTCCAACATGTAGACAAGTATGGTTATACTTTCTCCGAAGAGAGATGAATTCCTTAGGTAACTCTAACTTTATATACTGCTCTACAGAAGTAGCTTGTAAACCACACTATTCAAGACGAGAACTCTGGATGATTTCTTTTACTTTTACACAATTTGTAGAGAGAATAATACAAATACTACGAGTCTAAGAATGATCTCTAGAATATCTACTGTACGAACTAAGCAAAGGAAGAGAAGACTCACAAATACGATTTTCTACAGGAACATGGGTAATAACTGGGTCACTATTTATAGGTTCACTGATGTTTTCCAATCTCCTTACTCATTCTTATCAAGAATAACATATATCACCTGTTTTACACATTGGTTATGACTATGATACCATGTTGTAGCTGATGGAGATCCTGTTTATAAAAGTCATCATCGTGGATATTTCATCTTGATACAGATCCCTCTATGTGTGAACCAAATTGTGAAGTCTATATGAACTCTGAATCAGAAAATGATGATGGTGATGAGCAGTACAAACTGCGGATATAAGGAAAAAGAAAGTCACATACTCGCTGTATGCCTTCTCAGCAAATCATCCTTGTCAGGATGAGCATGATGATAATTCTAGCAAATCTATTGATCTCAAAACGGTACGGCTCATACCTAAATCTCTTCGTGAGATGCTTAAACCTTCTAGTAGAGATTATCTAGAGCTTAAGAAGAGGGATCCATCTTCTTCTTGTTCACATAATCTGTGGAATAAATCACTGCAGATTAAAACACCACCTTCATCTCCACCAAAAGCTCAATCTACATCCTCTTCTGCCAAAGATAAAGCATCTGAGTTCATAGCAACTCTTGCACCTATTGAGGTGAACCTAAAAAGAGGGGAACCCAGAGTGGTGTCAGAACTAGGTTTTGACGTGTATGACAGGTGGTATATGTTATTCTTGATAAGAGTAAGTAAGGAGACTGGAAAACATGAATGACCTACGAACAGTGACCCTGTTCATCTTTCATTTACTCTTTCAGTTGTCGATCTTCCTTCTAGTGTCAAACGTACTTTGTCTAATAGGATAGAAATCCTTGTAGAAATTACCCATGTTCTTGTAGAAAATCGTATTTGTGAGTCTTCTCTTCAACAAACCTCATCGAAAATTAAAGACTAACAAAGATCAACTGTAGTTTAGGTTTCAGGTATGCTGGCCGAGTACACTAGCCCTTTTTCTCTGCAGGGACCAAAACTCATGGCTTGCCTTTTGGAAACCCTAAAATGACCAATCTTTCCCCCTCTTTCCAGTAAATGCAACAAATCTGCAAAACTAAAGCCCCGAGCTGAAGAACCTAAGAAGAGGGATCCAAGCCCAATCAGCTTTTGTGGGCTCAATCAGTCCTTCTTCGGCAAGGACTACACATTCTGCTTGTTCGAGTTTAAAATCTTTAGGGTTCATACCCTGATGTGTCACCTTTGTCAAATTGATATCCTCCTTTCTAAAAGGAAGATGATTAAAGAATTCAGTTTAAGATCTTCAAGGTTCATACCTAGATGTATCGCCTTTGTCAGATTGATATCCTCGGTTTTCTTAAAAGGAAGATGGATGAAGAATACAACATTCTTCCATAGAGGCTTAGGATGAGAGAACTATGCATGAGATTCAGGGCAGTAGTTCAACAACTGATCTCTCAAGGCTTCATATGATGGAGGAATCTATGTAAGCTCAATCACATTCTTAATTTTTGTGTACATACTGAAATAAGCTCGATTCCTGAGATTTATGAGTAGGATCTGTAAAGAAGAGACTTTACTGTAAACGTCAATCCCAATGAGAATGTTTGGATCAAGTAGATAACTTCTAAGAACTATAGAACCAAAGGTACATGACGTACCAGTTAAATAAACCTCATTGAAAGCCAAAGACTAACAAAGATTAACTGTAGTTTAGGTTTCAGGTATGCTGGCCGAGTACAATTTTATTACTCTTGAACCCTCTGAATATTATGAGCAATCTGAGCAATAACTTGTATAAAATAAAATTTATATATGTTAATAATTTAATTAATACATGATATAAAGAAAATGAATACTTTGATGAAGGTGCGTTAATACATTAAGAGATTATAGCACGAATTTTGTTGTGTTTTCAGGCGCCAGTCTTTCATTTTATTTAGAAGTAAACTACGCTACGGTGACAAAATGAAGAGCATGCATGTGCATAGCTTTTGTCTGTACCAAAAGAAAGCACGACAAATAGCAAAAATTTGCAGTGACCACAGGAATTGATGGGGACAAACTCTGTGTGGATAATGTTGGATGCGACCCTTGGGCTTCAGCAGCAGCAACCTGGGGATGTTGACATATCAGTTTTGGACATTGCGCTTTAAGCACTGATGCGATTTGGAAGTTTCCTAAAAGTTTCCATTGCCTATTCTCGATGTCTCTTTAAATTGTGCTAAGAGTTACGAGTTTATTTGAGGATTCTGAAATTTGAAATTACATAACTTTGATTACGAAGGTGATTTTGAATTTATTATGAAATAATTATCATTCTAATTTCCATTGATTACAATGCGCATGAATCCTAAAACTTGTGCCAAAAGAATATTAAAAAGTTAATGTAAATAATGATATTATAAATAAGATAAATTATATCAATTATTCTGCTGAACTAAATATTATATATATATATATATCTCAATTTTTATTTTGTAATATTACATATCACAACTTGTAAAAATATATACTTATATACCTTAACTAATTGTATTCATCTTTTATTTTTCTAGTAAATTCAAATACATGAAATTTAATTTAAAATTTGTGCAAGTATTATAATTATATTATGTATCATTAATACAAATTTGAGAATTATTTGAAAAACAATTATTTTTTTATAATTTAAAAAGTTAAAATTATATAAAAAAAATTATAAATGAAAAACATGTCCAAATGTCATCATTGCAAGACGTCTTGAAAAGAGTTTTGAAAATGATAATGAAATTCATTTAAATATT
>JANIHZ010000003.1:40117351-40134493 GCA_027478365.1 Erythroxylum rufum | reverse complement strand
ATAAATTATAAAATAATTCCTTAATTTTTACATAATTAAGATTTAGTGTCCTACAATGATTAAAACAAAAATATTTCAAATTTGATACAATAACTCCATTTATCGAAATTAACATAAAAATATTTTATTTTTTAGACATAATAACTATTTTTAAAAATATGTTACGCATTAAAATTGGGTTAATCACAAAAAAAAATCGTAATTTATAGAATTTTGTAATTCTAGCCTGAACTTCAAAAAATAACAATAAAATATTCAAACTTTTAATCTTCTGCAAAAATTAGCCCAACATCCACGTCAGTTAGCATCATTGTCACGTGAATGACATGTGGACTTTAATTTCCACGCCAGCAAATTATAATTTTTAAATAGAAAACAAACATTAAAATACCTAATTTTCTCTTCTTCCTCTCCTCAACACTTCTTGCCATCATAACAAAAGTTGAAATCACTTTTTCTTTCCCCTCTTCCAACACCAAATACATATAAAACAAATATCTTATTATTATAGTGTAGTTTTTCTAGTTTTATGGTTTTTGTCTGCTTTTACTTTAACCGAGGGGAGATAAAAGCAAGTTTTATAATACAAAGCAAGCATCTCATTATTATAGTGTCTGATGCAATTTTTTTGTATTTTCATGAAATTATAGACTGACACAAAGAAGATATCAGTTTTCAAGATATTCTTTAAGGCAATGCCATACAAATTAAATGAGAGTATGGATTATGTTGACTATGAGCAGGTAGCCCTTCCCTTTATATTTGTGGTTCTTATATTCTAATACAAAATGAATATTAAATTGATTCCAGTTGGGAATCTAATGTTGGGATAGGGGGAAGAGAAAGTGAATTCAAGTCTTGTGAAACTATGGTGGCAATAAGTGATAAGGAGAGGAAGAAGAGAAATTAGGTGTTTTCATATTTCTTTTATTCACATGGCAGCCTGAGCCTGAGCCCAACCTGAAGCTTTGCAACTCGAGTCATTTTTGACATTACTATTCAACATTCAAGCAATAAGAAGAGTAAACTTGCTTATCAAGTGTAAAACTTATCTCTCTATGAGTGATTCTTATACACCTATGAGTGAATCCTAACATTTACACATGAGCTTTAGAAACCTATTGGTGTGTTTTCAATAATTTTGTTTGCTTCAATTCCTAGTTCTTTATACAAACCCTAGGAGTAATTCCTAGACCTATCCTTTATTTCAATGTCCATATTTTTTTAATATCCAATTATAGATTCAATTTTTCAGCAACCCCTATTTACAATTTATCAATGTGTTTTGTCAAATTGTTTGAATGTCTTTTCTGTACTAGATCAAATTCTTTAACAACAAACATTCAAGATTGCGTTCTTACCAAACTTCTTCCTCATGATGATATGTAAGAAATGAGGATAGGTAGAAACATTGAAGTTAATCAAATAGTCTAAAATGATTAATTAAAGGGTTAATTACAAAAAAATCTCAAACTTTTCACAAATTTTCAATTATAGCCCAAACTTTAAAACGTGACAATTCAATACCCGAACTTTCAATTTTTCTCAAATATAGCCCGAAGTTAGTGTTTCCATTAATGGAACTGAAACGGTAAGCCACGTCAGACATATTTAATGACACACAGGATGCCAAGTGTTATGGACTTATATGTCATAATTTTGTAAATTGTAATTAATTATTATTAATTAAAAAAAATTGAAAGATGAAAAAAATTCCTAACCCTAGCCCATCTGTTTGCAGCCGCTCATTGATATTAATCATTTTTTTTCTTAAGAATATTTGAAAAAGAATGCATTGAACAACCTTCTCCAATTTATTGTATGCATTGGCTTTATGAGGAATACATCCTTGAATGGCCTTGGCGACTATGGCATTGAGCCAAGCAGGGCAATTGACGACAACCCGCTCACCCTCTAAATACTTGTGTAAATTCCTCAAGCTAAAGCTCAACAAGTCGCCGTCTGAACTCGCACTTCTTGACTCACCCAACTCACTTTCCCAACTGAGCTCTCCCTTTTTCTTCTTTTTCATCTTATTGTTGTTGTTTTGTCAATATTTCCACAAAAACTCTGACCCGATATAGTTCAAACACGAGTTGAGCTCGCATGACTGTTCAACAGCCTGCATCACTGAAACTGTCTACTTCGAGCTCACACAACCCGTCTCTAATAGAGATTCAAGTCGACGAGGGTCTGAAACCTTCACTCTCCCTCACAAAGCAATAAGAAATGAATTACAAAGCTCTGAAATGGGCAGTTGGAGTTTATACCCAAAAACTTTGGAATGCTTTAAGATCAATTTCAAGTTTCTACGCTTATCACCCACTCACTTATTCACTAAACTTTTTTTCATTTTCATTTTCCTTTGAAGTCTCTGTCCATTTCTCAATTTCCCAAGAATTGCTACGAAAATGAGGTTGGACAATAAAGAGAGAGAGAGTATTCTTAATTGGTTAGCGTAAGCGCAACTAACCAAATCGCAATAATCCACACAATTGTAAACTACTTTTGTGGTCTACGATGATATACTCGTGATATATTTATGTAGATTTTGTCAATACGCTAACCCATTTGTTAATGGCTTACTTCAGCGATGGGTGGCCACAAACATATAGGTTAGGGTTTGGAATTTTTTTCATTTTTTAAATTGTTTTAATTAATAATATTTAATTAAAATTTACAATATTATGACCTGTAAATCCATAACACTTGGCATCTCACAAATAAACAGGTTTGACATGGCTTAGCACATCCTAAAACCGGGCTATATTTGAGAAAAATTGAAAGTTCAAGGATTTAATTATCACTTTTTAAGGTTTTAGCTATGAGAAAAGTTTAGGATTTCTTTTGTAATTAACCCTTATTTAAATTAAACAGGTGAAGCTCGTGGGCATGTTGTAAAATTATTTATGGTCTCTATTGTAATTCTCACTCAAGGCACACAAGTAAAAATAAAAACTAGAAAGTAAAATTTAATAAAGAACGCAAGTTGCTTAGTGGACTAGTATGTAACTCCAAAGAGGAGGACACTTAAAATTCTTAGCAAAACATCTATCTAATTATGTTTTCTTTTTTCAACATCCAACATAATGGAGAAATTTGCCTAAAAATACCAACAGTTTGGAATAAACTAATTAAAACCTAAGCGAGAAATGGGACTACAAAAGGATTAGGAGCAATTTATAGACAATCAACAGGGCAAAACTAATTTAAAATGGATTCCTAACATTTCACCAGTTTGTTTCCTTTGAATTAACTTTAGGACTCAATTGTTCACAAAAAGACAAAATAGATTAAAAGATCATAAAAAGTTGAAAGTTTTAAGACTAATAGGATACTTGCTCCAAACACAATAAAAATTTCACTCCACTCACTAGAACAAGGTCTTTAGTTCTCCAAAGATTTGTTAATGAAGGTGTAACCACAAGTTTTAGGTGCTAGAAACAATTATGTCAACATCCTTTTAAGCTTTCACTAGCCTATAAAGATGTTTGCTCCTCACTTATCTTTACAATATTTCATCACAGCCAAAATCTTTTTCACTTTAAACAACTAAAGTACAAGAAGAAACAGCAATCATGAAAATGTAATTTTAATAGCAACAATAGAGATGCCACAAAAAAAATTGGTTAAAAATCACTTCCAACACAAAGAGTCAAGCATCTAGTGCTAGTTGGTCTATGTCAAGACATAACTACTAGTACCTTTCCCGCTTGCTTTAAGTCCCATCTAATATGCAATTCTCAATTCAAATGTATATGATTTAGTTCAAGGTCTTTTGTATAACTAGATACTTTCCATCAACATATAGAATAACTTTACAGAATTGCAACAAATTGAACATTGATGGCAGTGAGACATCGCAATGCACGTTGAAAATTAAAAGCAACAAATGAAGGATAATTCACATTTAAATACTTACAGCCGTATATTGAACCAAATTCATTAAGTCTTGCATGTCAGTTTTTACTTCTTCCATCAATTGCTTTTCAGGAGTTACTTCTGCACCCAATCTAAAAAATCATCAAGTATAAATGAGAAAATTATACCTTAGGATATTACAATGGAAAAATAAAAAAGATATTACAATCATGAGATAACATAGGGCTCACTTTTCAAAGTAGCGATCCAAGTTGTGCCATTGGGGATCCTTGCATCGATTACCAAATCGTACCACCTCTCCATTAAAAACTTTCAGCTCATCTCTATATATAATACGTAGCACGTTTATTACTATCATCCATGCAATAAATGACCTACAACAACCCTACATAAGTAAAATGAAAAGACAAACTTTTTAAGAAATATATGCAAGAACTACCTCTTATCAACTGCTGAAATTCTCAAGAGCTCATCCATATCTCTTGAAATTAAACTTTGCACCCCTTCTGAGTGAAGCACTACCTCTTTTAAATATGTAATATTTTCCTTTGAAAGAGACTGCATTAGATTGGCACCCTTAACAATTGTGTTTGCAACTTCAAAAGCCAAAATTGAAATTTTAATCCCTTTTGTTGTTACTCCTGAAGTAAAACCACCGCTAAGATTTAAATTTGTCATGCTGCTACCAAGCGTGTCCAATACTTCTATAGCCTTTCCAAACCCGACATTACTAGCTCTACCAAGCATTGTGCTCACTTCAGTAACCTACAATGAGAAAAATTACAAAAAAATTCATTTTTTAATTAAAAAAACAAGTTTGGTTAACCTCAAATTGCCAATTTGCATAACCAAATGGACTGAAGCTACCAAACATGATAAATTTGTATTACCTATGACTATCAAAAATAATTTTGGGGTCTCAAAAATGTGAAGTTCTATAACTTGGTATAGAATAACATCTTATTATTCCAGTATTTACTGAAGCTCAAAAATATTATATAACACAGACATGCAAATCATAAGATCATAATTTTCCCCATTTTGGGTTCATAAATAGGACTAGTCCACACGAGCTACAACATGTAGGGTAACCTTCTCCCATCAAACAATTGTTTCCTATGGCAAGTCAATAGTGTTTAGGAGGTTTAAACTCAGAAGGATCTATTCTTGTAGGGACATTAACTTGCAATCCTAATGAGAAATTGAAGATGATCCAACAATTTCATTTTAGTGACATCTAATGAATTTCAAGGCCAGTTAGCAATGCCATAGTCTAATAAACAATAGCTTCTACCAAAGTCCCACCACCTCACATAACACTTAGGAAAATCAAATTGACTTCTCGATTACTAAACATTATAAGCTGATTCACACTGAAAATTATTTTTTGTACCTACAAGATAAAACAAATGTATAAATAAAATTTTCATATAAAATAACTAATTCGGTTAATATGATAAAACATACAAGCAACTTGCATAGATTAATATTTTCTATATACTTCTTTGCACGTACTTGTAACTAGTCTTATAAATTCAATATTCATAAATATGTTATCAAAGTGTTGACTTTAATATATATTTTAAAAAATGTGAAATAAAAATAAACAATTTAAGTAATTGACCATTTTTCCTAATTTTTTGATATGGTTTGTATATGATCTAGTCAAGGGATGACTCACAGAGAAATCCTCTTTTTGTTTGTTGGAGTTCTTCCCCTTCCTACGACCTATGGTTGTTGCTTAGAAAACTCGTCTCTAATAAACTTTCTATCAACTTTTTATAAAGAAAATTTTGACTGCATTCTTATTCATCCAAATGTACTTCAAATAAGCTGAATAAATAGTGTGTTTAGAAACTAAAATAGAATATGAATCTGCTAACTTATTTTCCTAAAAAAAATGGACTTCTGAAAATAAT
Source organism: Erythroxylum rufum (assembly GCA_027478365.1). NCBI lineage: Eukaryota > Viridiplantae > Streptophyta > Magnoliopsida > Malpighiales > Erythroxylaceae > Erythroxylum > Erythroxylum rufum. Next base: position 40,128,692 of record JANIHZ010000003.1, on the reverse strand, counting down.
AAACTTTGCTTCAATTCATGCTTCTCTTTCTCATCATTTCCAATCACTATAATGTCATCTACATAGACTAGAAGAGCAGTAACTCCCCCTGCAGCTAAATGTTTAATGAAAAGAGTGTGGTCACCTTGGCTTTGTCTATACCCAGACTCCCTCATGACTTTTGAAAATCTCCCAAACCATGCCCTAGGAGATTGTTTTAACCCATAAAGGGCCTTCCTCAACTTGCATACTTTGTTGTCGATATCCCACTCAAATCTTGGTGGAATGTTCATATAGATTTCTTTATCTAAGTCTCCATGGAGAAATGCATTCTTAACAGCATATTGTAAGAGCTTCCAATTAAAGTAGGCAACTAATGATAACAAAATTCTCCATTTTTGCAACTGGAGCAAAAGTCTCCTGATAGTCAATCCCATAAGTCTGAGTGTACCCTTTCGCCACTAATCTAGCTTTATATCTCTCAAGAGACCTATCAGCCTTATATTTTGGTATGAAAATCCACTTACAGGCAACAATGTTTTTCCCTTTCGATTTATCAACAATCTCCCATGATCTATTCTTTTCTAACGCACCCATATCCTCCCTCACAGCATCCCTCCATTCCCTTTTTGACAATGGCTCAAAAGTTGTGTTAAGGATAGTAATGGTGTTTAAACTCACAATGAATTTTTAGTAGGCTGGTGATAGGCGCTCAAGAGAGACATAGTGAGATAAAAGGATAGAGTGGTCGCTTAGTGCATTCTCTTACACCTTTCCTAACAACAATGGGTTCAAAAAATTGAATATGTAAAGGTGAGTCAGATCTTACCATGATTTCATTTATCTAGTCTAAGTTGGATTCTTAGACCTATGTCAGTTTTGGAACGGCCTTTCTCCTTGAATACACCTGAGTAACACTAATGGGACAGGGGATGACTCGAGTTCAGTAGTATTATTGGGAAACTCAGATGTAATTGGTCTAGAAGGCTTGGTTGTTTCAACAATACAAGCTGTAGGAGAAGGAAGGTCAAGTGTTTTAAGTGGTTTGAAGGACTCACAAGTGCTATCTTCTATCAGTGAAATCTCCCCCTGAAGAGAGGACTTGGAGAAAAAAGGTGTATTTTCTGTGAAGGTGACATCTATATAGATATAAAATTTTCTAGATGACGGATTATAACACTTGTACCCCTTTTGAGTAGGTGAGTAACCGAGGAAAAAACATTCGATGGCTCGGGGCTCTAGTTTGTCTCTGTGTTGGCTATGGACATGAACAAAGGCAGTGCACCCAAATACCCTAGGTGCAAGGCCATGTGATGTTCTAAAGTGTGGATAAAAATATTGAGAATGTCTATGGGACTTTTGTTGTCTAACACAGGTTAGGGAAGTCTATTTATCAAATATCTGGCAGTAAGAACTACCTCTCCCCAATAGGATTTAGGGACATTCCCTTGAAAGAGTAGGGCTCAGGTGGTGTTAAGTAAGTGTCCATTTTTCCTTTTAGCTACCCCATTTTGTTGAGGTGTGTTAACACACAATGAGTCATGTATAATGCCCTGTGATTGAACGACAGATGACAAAGTTTGGTTGAAGTAGTCTCTAGCATTGTCTGTACGAAAGTTTTTTATTTTGACCCCAAATTGGTTTTGAGCCATTGAGTGGAAAATAGAAATAACAAGACTAACATCAGATTTTTGTTTAAGAAGAAAGAGCAATGTAACCCGAGTGCAATCATCAATTAAGGATACAAACCAACGAGCCCTAGAAACATTAGGTATAGTAAAGGGACCCCGTATGTCACTATGAATCAAATGAAAAGTATGAGAACTTCTTTTATTGCTAATAGGAATAGATACTCGATTATGTTTTGCCAATTCACAAACATCGCAATGAAATTCAGAAATATCTAATTCTTGGAACAAACGAGGGAACATGACCTTTAAAACCTTAAAAGATGGATGACCTAGGCGCAGGTGATATAGCCAAATGGCATCTTTATTTGAGGAACTAAGAAATGACAAAGACAAGTTGCTTTGAATTTTTTGAGGAAATTCAAGGTGGTAAAGACCACTTCTTTCCTTAGCACGTCCAATCCTCCTCCCCGAGACCTAATCTTGAAAAACGCAATAAGAGGGAAAGAAAGTAGCATAACATTTAAGATCATGGGTAAGTTTTTGAATGGAAGGAAGGCTTGCTGAAATTTTTAGTATATGGAGGACTTTTTAAAGAATAAGGGTAGGTGTGATGTGTACATCTCCGAACCCTGCAATAGTAGCTAAAGAGCCATTGGCTACTACAATCTTTATGTTGCTTGGGCATGGGGTATATGTGTGGAAGAATTGAGATGTGGGTGTCATATAGTCTGTGGCACCAGAGTCTATTATCCAAGAGTTAGTATAAGAAGCTTCTGTGGCAGTCATGCAAAAAGGAAGTAGGGGTTTACATAATATAGCCAAAGAGAAAGTTTTAGAAGGTTGTTCAATAAACCCCAACAAGCTTGTCAACTTTTCAATTTCTTCACTATGAAACCCCCCCGGTTGCTGAATTTTCCTCAGTTTTAGGTCATTCTGCCATATGAATCAATTTTGGGTTGTTCTGCCATATGAGCTTGAGACCTCTGTTGTCCCCCATAGTTTCCCCACTCTTGGCTTGGTGGCTAACCAGCAGTTTCCAACAAGTTTCCTTTGTGTGCCTCGATTTCTTGTTTTAGGTGCACCAGAGATTGTCCGTATTCTCCTTTTCCTGGTTTTCTCTAACAGGATTTGCTACCCAAAACTCGAGTTGAAGGTAGGGCGGAATCAAATTACTTATACCCACCACGCTTCGCTGCTTCACAGGCTAGTTCATAAGCAGTGGTTATGATGCAACTCAAACACGAGACGTGGGGCTAAGCCTCAAGCCCATACCTGAGCTTTGATACCACTTTGCTACCCAAAACTCGAGTTAAAGGTAGGGCGGAATCAAATTACTTTAACCATTTTGCATAAAAGTTTCTCCATCCGAGCTGAAGCAAAAAAAGCATTAGCCGAATTCAAGCATCTACCACTTAGACCACAATACAAGACAGTACTCACAAATACACCTAGCATTCCAACTAATATGTTCTTCCTCAATTTGATAGTAAACATAAATTAATTGTTTAAGCATACGTTTTATTTCAAAATACATGATTACATTAATCAATTAGATCAGATATAAGATGTAAATAAAATTGTCTAGTTTGATACAATATTGTCTTAAGTTCATTGACTAATTCAATGAGTCTAGTTGTATCCTGCATGATACTAAGTGCGACTTGTTTGATTTCTTCTTAATAAATTGGATCCTGATAGGTTGCATGAGCATGCTTATTACGAGCCGTATACTTGATGAGAAGTGGCTCTAATTTGTTTTCTCTAACATGTGTCTGAGATGAGTCTTTTAAGTGTTTGTCTACGTTCGAAATAACTGTTTTCCATGATGAATGCTGAAGAACTGAGATGAATCAAATGAAGATTTGAAATAATTACTATGAATGAAATGTGATGAAACTAGATAACAAAACACTTATTAACTGCATACCGTTTCCGTTGCCGCTTGAACGCCAAACCTTAGGCTAAAACGCGAGAGGAAAGATGAGCAAACAAGTGATTGTTTATTTAGTTCATGAGAAGCTTGATGCTCGGACGCTACATTCTTGTGTTGGGATTAGATCCTCCATGGTTTGGTTGTTATGACTAGCTCTGATACCACTTTGGGCTAGTTTGGCTGGTTTTGCGGAATGGTTTAAATAATTTGATTCCGTCCTACCTTCAACTCGAGTTTTGGGTAGCAAAGTGGTATCAGAGCTCAGGTATGGGCCCGAGGCTTAGCCCCACGTCTCATGTTCGAGTTGCAGCACAACCACTGCTTCCGAACTAACCTGTGAAGCAGCGAAGCGTGGTGGGTTCAAGTAATTTGATTCCGCCGTACCTTCAACTCGAGTTTTGGGTAGCAAAGTTTCTCTTACAGGATTTTTGGACAGATCACTACTTCCTTTCACCTGATGATTTGTTTTTGCTACTAAGGCTGACTCATCCATGGTTTGTGGTTCAAGCATAACACTCCTTCGGCTTTCTTCTGCTCGAATCAATGAAATTGTCTCTTCTAAAGACAGTGTGTCCTCTTTGCCAAGGATCTGGACCCTAAACTGATCGAATTCAGGATTCAATCCGGCCAAAAAATCATAGAAACAATCTTTCCCAATGAATTTCTTTAAGATGGCAGCATCCTTAGGGCATTTCATCTCAAAAACTCAGTAATGGTCAAGTTCTTGCCACAGATTCTGCAGCAGGTTTGCATACTCAGTAACAAATTTATCTCCTTACTTAGTAGCTCCAATTTTAACCTTAATCTCGTACACTTGAGCAGCATCACGAGCCTTCAAGTATGTGCGACAAATGTAATCCCAAATCTCCTTTGCAGTGACCAAAAACATACACGTGACACTGATCATAGGATCCATGGACTCCCATAGCCAGGACATTATCATAGAATCCTCCTCATCCCATGATTCAAACATTGGGTTATCCTTTGTCGGCCCTTTTCCAAGAAGGTGACTAAACTTCCCTTTGCCCTTGAGATATGTGCGGACAAACTGAGACCATTTGAGGTAGTTCTTCCCATTAAGCCCATAAGAAGCCTGAATATTTTGCAAATCTGCAATTTTTTTATTAGAACTGAATTCTTCTGAAGGGTTAAAAACAGAAATTTGGGAGGTTGACATGATGAAGAATGAAAAAATCGCAGCAATTAAGGATGTCTTAACAAGAATCAAAGAGGGAAAGACAAGGAGGAATGCAGCGATGAAGGCTGGAACACACATAAGAACAGAACCAAGAAAGGGTTTTGATTATGCAGCAATAAAGGCTGCTGTGAAAAAATTCCAAAAAGAGAAACCCCAAAGCTCTGATGCCATGTGGAAAAGAATACCTGTATATTCTATATCTTTTCAATAGATAGTGTAAAGTATTATATAGGGAATTACAAGAGATAAAATAGGAAACTAGATCAGATCCTAGATTAGATAGACTATCTAACTAAATCGCTTAAATCAAGGGATTTTAAACTTATTCTTCTAATCTATTTATAGCTGATGTATATCTCAACAATTTCCTATTAAATCATCATCATAGGCTGGAAATAATATCTAGCAACATTTCCATCATTTCTTTAAGCCCAAAATAACAACTTAGAAAATATAAAATCAGTAAATGCACAAGGTTTTCCACTTTTCATCAGTACATAAACTCTCCGTATGCTTGAAGTGGCAAAGTCAATCTAGTTCTTAACAAGTACCCAATTCAACATTACGATGTTCTAGCCAACTCCCCACCTTTACTCTCAAACAAGTCAACTCTTTCATAAACGTACTCCACTATTCATTTGTGCATTTTGATGGTAAGTTAAGGGATTTGGAAATTAAATGAAAGAAAAGAGCGAAAGGAGTACAATCAAGATGAACAAATGATGATAAAAACAAGAAAATTGAAGCAAGCTGGACAAGAATGCCTCAGAGTGTCTAAGAAGAGGATCACAAAGCCATAATATCTTAGAAGAATTGCAAATTATGACTGGTCAACATAAGCCACGAAATATTTAGATTCCAAGATAAACAAAAAGTCCTTAGACCTTATTCGTTCAGAAGTTGTCAAATCTATACAAAGTAAGTTACATTTTCAATCATGCAAACAAAATCTCTCATATTAATCAACATATTAGTTCTTCCATAAGAACAATATTCTCTTCCTCAACCATATTAGAACTTTAAACGCATAGCACAACAAAGTGCAAAGGCCAAAAATCTTAGCTTAATGTTTAATTTTATTGTCACTGAATAGTATCATCATATCTTCTCATTGTGAGCTCCACCCAAATGCCTAAAGAAAACTACCTTCACCAAAATTTAATAGATTGAAGAACAAATATGAAAGGAAGTAAAATTCATTGTCAAACACTCAATTGTATCAAAAGAAGAACTATAACATGGATAAAGAATGCTTGTGCTACTAATTGGTAGACTAGTCACAAACCAACTACCCATCAATTCATATCACATACTAAAAAGTCCATTCTTATAATTTTAAAGAAGGAAAACCAAGCACACTTCGATTGCATGCAACATGCCTACTCAATTCACAAGTGTATATAATCAGATGCAAACATCCAATGACAAAAAAATATAAGAATATTATAAACTTGGTTAATAATAGTAATAGTTAATAAGATCAAATTAGTCAATATGTTACTATATGATTTAACAAAGAACAAGGATTTAATAAGGGAAAACATATATGAAGAAATTCCTACTAGAGTTCTCTATTTTACAACTAGGAGCTCATCTCATAATGTCATTTACTCGTTATTTAGAAAGTTATTACCATTTGCCCTATCTAAATTTGCAAAATCATATTTATGAGGAGGAAAGAATCGATGTTGCTATATAAGACTAATGTATCTACATGTCATTTTTCTTTAAAAATTTGAAGTTGCAATATCTTAAACTATGGCTCAATTTGAAGGCATATGCATCATGTGATACTGTTTCATCATCCATTTCTAACTTGCTTACTACCCCATAAATTAGCCATGCTTAAGTTCTGATTATAGTTGTTTGTATCAATTACCATCAAATAGCCTTCCAAATAAATTCTATCAATTAAAATAGTATGATAGTTCAAGAACCTTTTATCAACAAACTGCCATTTAAATCTCAATGTTTATGCACTAAAGAGATACTAATTCACAATAAAAAGGGCACCTAGTGAATCTATAGAACTTTTCAACACACTATTTAGCTCACCACAAAGATACGTACAAAATAAAATATATATTATTACAATGAAGTTACCCCATTGCAACCTCTTAATACAAAATAAGAATACTCTTGTCCTCCTAAACATTCGTTATAATATGTGTATAAAGCACATAAACTCCATGCAAAATAGATTTAGCACACATAAAAGAGAAAAGATAGAGAAGGCATCATGATTTTAACAAATGTAAAGACCACAGATAACAACTTAAACTAAACAAGTGTCCACAAGAAGCCACCCCAATAGCATTTTGATATCAATTCTCCTTTCACAACTTGAAATGATTGTCCAACTAACTCTTTCCACGATGTACATATAGATTTCAACATTTTGAGTACTTGTCCACTTAAATATAAATTCATTGCCTTCACTTGATCGCAGCTTTTGAATATCTACTCAAAGATGCATTAACATAGACATAATTACCAAAATACAAATGAAGAAAATATTGCAAATAGGGATTACATATCCCAAAATCAGTAGTTGATATAAAATTATAAATTTAAATAAAAATAACTCGATGACCAACTACACAACGAGTAAGCAATACATCATTTAGAATTACCTTTGCAACAGCTGCCTGCTTAGACCTAGTTGATCTAGATTTATTTGATGAAGCCCTTGACAAGTGAGGAATACCATCAGCAGCAGCATCCATCCTTGTAGCTAATGGATCCACATTCATCTCTGGAAATGAGAAGGGTTCTCTTATTTGCTTACTTTCCACAGTCACCTCAACAGGAGATGGAGCCACATTGCAGTTTATTTTCAGTTCACGGGATTGATAAATCAGACCAGACCTGTCGTTGTTATAACCATTAACATGAGGAAAGTCTCTGCTGGGAGCATTATCCACAGTCGAGCTCCTCGAGCAAAGCCCCCCCATCGTGCTGATGACAATGAATCGTAACTTAAAGTTTGTCTCAAATTTCCATGCAAAATTCAGGAAGTTCTTCTAAGAGCCACTGTAAAATGAAAACTTTCTATAGAATAACTCTCAGGAGCTGAATTCACCCTTTATCAGCTTCTTGCAGGATTTAGCATTACCATATAAAAACTGAAATCACGGTCGCTTGCTACATAAAAATGTGAATAATACCAATTTCGATCACCAATAGAGCTCCAACCCATTAACCCCAAGTAACAAACACTGCAAATCAAGTAAGCAGTCAAGCTACAAATTGGTAGATGTCAGTGATCAACAAAGAGGGGGGAGGGTGAAAGGTCAGTATGTAGCCAACCCAGTTCAAGTTTCTTAATGAGCTACAAAACTGAAGAATCCACAAACCAGAATCAAGAGCAAAGCAGAAATCTTTATGAGAAACGAACAAATTCATAGAAAAATTGGTTGAAATCATAATAACAGCCTAGAACAGGAGAAAACAAGACGAATATTAAAGCTCACCTGAAACAATAGCGAGGAGAGATCTGAGATATGGTTTGTGTATGCTTATGATAAAGACAGGTACAACAACTAGAAAGATATGATTCAAATGTATGTACAAACTTACAGAAAGTACATGTGCTGGAGAGAGAGAGAGCAGCTATAAGGAAAAAAGCGGTGTAATCGGGCAAGGAGGTGACGTTGAGGTAAGGTAGAGGACTCTTCAGCCTACTGTAAGCGTCTCTTTCCCCTGTCAAACCCAATCCAAAATCATTTCAACAGTTTGTTTTATTTTTGTTCTCTCTTATCTTCGTTTTACAAAGTTAACATAAAATATAGAAAAACCGAGAGTCAACAAAACCGACTTGTAATTTGTAACAGAAGTCGGTGGGACCATATTTCATGTATTAGCTACGAACAAGATCTTCTGTCTAATTTTATGGTTTTTTATTATGTCCAGTAAATCTCAGCTATTTATTTATGCGGGCTCCACATTTACTTTATATAAACGTAAAACTCGCATAAATAAATGGTTGAAATTTACTGGACACAATAAAATACCATAAAAATTAGACAGAAAATCTGGACTCATTAGCTACCGGTTTACAACGTAGCTCCTGCATTTCTTACCTTTTCAGTCTTTGAAGCGTTTCATGTACACATCATTTTCTCTTTTGACCTTATGGCTTACTTACCCCCCTTAATGCGCGGTAGGTCTCCTAAGTACCTCATTTACTTTTAATCTCTCATCCTCTCTATTTTTCATCATTTTCTCTTTTTCTCCGATTTACCAAACAACTTATGTCGATGAATTAATATTATAAAATAATTAATCATTGTATTAAATAATTACAAATTATTTAAAGATAACAGTTGTAACTGAAAAGTTATACTTAAATGACTTACATGTGTATCAAAATAGTGTTTATAAGTGAAATTTGCGTCTACGTACTTGGAATTACATTATAACAGTAATTGTAGGTGAAATTTGCAAACATATTACACATTGCAGTTTAAGACTAAAAGTGACTCAATCTATTAACTGGTAAGTTGTTTTGTTAAAAAAAAAAAAAGAAAATGGTGATTAATTAATTAATTAATTAATTAATTATTACAAACAAGGTAAAGCTTAAGCATATACCTTTATACAATCCTCGCATAAATATGGAAAAAGCAGAGACAAAATGAAGTAAGCATTACATTAGATGTTCAGTGAAGATAATATGTTTAAACTACACTTCTAGTTAAGGTTTTTTAGCAATATCAACTCTTTGACTTCAATGATGATCATCGATTTCAGGGATTCCATTGAAGAGTTTTTGTTTGCAAACTCATTTGAAAGTCCTTTCTCTCCATAAGGTATATATACAAAGCTCCAATGCAAGGGTGTGAATCAACTTTTCAGGTTTCAAGTAAGCATTTTGATTTGACAATCTTTGTGTAATATCTATAAGAGAATTCCCTCGATCATGCCATAGACATTTTCGAGTGACATATTCCCATATGTTGTTATTGAATGGATATCTAAAGAGAAGATGGTTTCTTGATTCCTCATATACTAAAAACATTGGACAAGTTTTATCAACTTGCAGGTAAGGCATTCTATTAGTGGTGTTGAGCTTATTTTTAATTGTCAGCCACAGGATAAAAGAGATTCTTGGAGTTAAAGCCTTATTCCAAACAATCTTGTACCAATCAACCTTACAACCTCTCCTTCTCAATAAGTTCTTGATGGTTTTGTTGGTTAATTTGTGGACAGGTTGATCCTTCTAGTAGAAGATGTCTAGTGAGTTTGGATTAGGAGGGTATATAGGTTGTAGATGTCTCAATCTGTGGGAAAACTGCTAGGAATTTTCATTAATCACAGAGCTTAGTCTGATGTGTAGTGATTAGATTGGTGAAGTCCTTGAGTTGTAAAGAGAACAAAAGAGTTGTCTTTGGCTTGACCAATTGTCATACCAAAGTGATACTAACTTGCCATTTCCAATTCTGCATAAAACATCAGGTTGTACTATATCTCTCAGCTTCAATAACTGGTTTAGGAAGTGTGAGTTTGAAGTATTTTTACTAATTTCCCATATGCATGCCTTTGAGGAAGTATGAGTGTAACCATTTAATCCATAGAGATTTTTTGTCCACTAATATCCACCATAATCTTTTAAGGATTGGTGCATGGTTTGTAGTCATGATTGAAGAGATGTTCAGTCCACCTTCTTCTTTGAGGGAGCATAGATCAGACCATTTCACTTTAGCTGCTCCTTAAATGCCATTTGGATGACTCCATAGAAAGTTCTTAAGCAACCTTTCAATTAATTTGATGATGTTTTAGGATAGGTATATGTGGGAACTCTAGTATATGTGCAGAGAATTGAGCACTGATTTTATAAGTTATAGCTTACTTGCATAGGGAAGAGATTTGTTCACCCAAGACTTGATATATTTAATTTTTTAAATAAGAGATGTGCATTCCATAAGATTGAGTCTTTTAGTTGACACAAGTAATCCCAGATACAAGAATGGAGGGCCTTTGGATTGCATTCTAGTAGTTTCTACAATGTGAGGTTCCAATGTGTTAGCACTTTTGGAGATGAGGAAGTGACTTTTGTTTAGATTGATTTACAGTCCAAAAAATCTTTTGAAAGTTTCGAGAGCCCTCGTAAATGTTTGGATAGAATCCAAATTGGCCTTGCAAAATAGGAGAAGATCATCTGCAAAATAAAGGTTAGTTAAACCAATTTCTTTGCATTTTGTGTGATAATTGAATTTGGATTTGAGTCACTTCTTTCTTGATGATTGAATTGAGAGTCTCCATGTAAAGAATAAATAGATAGGGGATCCCCCTATTTGGGGCCTCTAGTGACTTTGAAAAACTTAGTTGGGCTTCCATTAATCATCATAGAAAATGTAGCAGATGAGATGCATTCCCTTAAAAATTGAATGAAAACATCCAGAAACCCATAAGCTTGTAGCATTTTCCATAAAAAGTCCCAGCTTACATTATCGAAGTGTTGGACCCCGAACTTTTTCTTAAAAATTTGATTTATTAAACAAAATTAAATGAGAAATTAGTAGTGTTTAATGTTGTATTTGGGTAATGGTAATTGGAGCAATTGCAATGATATTTTGAGGTTAATTCATGAAATGGGTG
>JANIHZ010000003.1:40076505-40088570 GCA_027478365.1 Erythroxylum rufum | reverse complement strand
CTAAGTCCCTCGACAACACTCTGCTTCTTCTATTTATACTAAAACCCACTCTTCTTATTTACCATCTTGCCATTAATAAATGAGCAATGACTCCTTTGCCCTTCCTTATAAGCCTTTAAATCTGGCATCTCGTCTCCAAATTCGATCAATTAAATGAGACAATCTCATAAAACTTCCTTCTATAAAAATGTTCCTCTCGATCATACAAATCCAACGTCTCAAGAATCAGATCGATTGGAGCTCTATAGCTCAAGATATCTCCAAAATACTAAAGTCTGCTCAGACTTTTGAACTGGTCCTCTCACTTTAAGTATCTGTTTGGTTCAGCTTTTGGTGACTCCAAAAGTACTTTTTTCCACCGCAAAAGCTATTTTCAGAAAAAAAAATGGGTGTTTGGCTGTAAACTTGAAAAGCACTTTTCAAGTAGAAATAGCTTTTAAAAAAGTCAAAATATAGCTTTTTTAAAAGCTATGATTTGGAGCTTTTCAGAAAAGCCCAAATTATAGCTTTTTCGGGAAGCTGTTTTTTATGTTGTTTCCGTCACCTACGTAAAGAAATTTTTATACCGCCTGTTCTCCTCTTGGGTCACGTACCAGTAGCCGACTCTTTTTCTACTCTTCTGTTTTGTTTCTATGCTCATCAATCCTCTCTTCCCAGGTTTGTTCTTCTATTTTGTATTTTTATTTGCCCTTAAAATTGGGAGAATGGCTCAGTACAGGCAATCGGGCCTCCATTTTACCAACGGCACATTGGATCACGTCTCTGTCGGGATACGACCCTCCTCCTCGTCGCACCAGAAGCCGAGTCGGTCACGCCGTTCAGCTCGATCCAACAAGGGGCGCTCTGGGTTCTCGATCGGCTTCGTCATTCTTATCCTGTGCCTTGTGTTCTCTGCGACTGTCTTGGCTTACTATTACCTGTCCACTGATAATAGAGGTTGGTCAACTACTTCCTGTTTTCTTTTTCTCTTTAATATTCTGCTTGGTTGTTGAGAAAGTTTGGAAAAAGTGAGCAAAGAGAAAAGATAGATATTTTGGCGCAGGAAGAGATGACCATCAGGTTCCTGGTGACGATGATGATAACGACATTGTTATGAGCAATGATCTTGATTTTCTGACCAATGTTACAAGGACTGATACATTCAAAGTTGTTGGGTTTGGCAAGGGCTCTGTAGCTCATGGTAGAGACTCTAGGTATTGGGATCGGGACGATAGGAGAAGAGATGAAGATTATAATGGGGATGAAATGGACCATACTAGGGATGAATCCACTGATAGTGCTCATATTCAGGTTGCAAAAGTGAAGAATCCTAAGGGGAAGACCTTCCAAGATGATAAGTTTGAGGATTTGAGTCGGAGAGGAGTTGGCTTGTACAACGAGGACGAGCGTAAAGAATTAAAAAGGTATGAAAAGGAGTATGAGGCCTCTTTGCAAAATGTTGGCCAGCTAGCAAATCATGGCGGAGTTAAATATAATCTTATTGAGGATGAGAATGAAGTCCAACAGAATGAAGAAGTTGATAGTGATAATGATTATGATGATGGTATAGATTCTCATGATCCTCATTTGGAAGAACGTGGTGATACTAAGCATGACAATGGTGAAAACTCTGGTGGAGGAACATCTCAGGACGATGATGATAATGATGGTGATGGTAACGAGTTTAATAATTTCATTGATGACCATTTTAAGTATCAAAGTACTGCCAAGGGTAATGGGCATGTGTCCATGAATTTCATGAAGAAGAATTCCATTTTAGATTCCCATTTGCATGCCACTGATACTAACTTGCCATATGCTGGCACCATTGGTGGTCTGTCATCAAGTAAATCGCGGCCAGATTTTGGAAGGAAACGGAGACGCCGAAAATTTTCAGGTGATGTTTTCGCTTGTGTTATTATTTCTCATGTAAATATATGGATGTGCATGTATTACATGTAACTGAATATCACCTACCAAGAAAGATAATGTTCCTATTGCATTGTATGATTGTGGTCGTTCCCATTTAAGACGTGCAAATGATGGAATGCATAGGACATTTTAAGTTGTCAAGCTTTATGTTACTGATGATGCCTGGCCTTAATTACAAAAATGGTTGGTTTTGGTTGTTGGTATTTGGCAAAAAGATTAAAACTCCAATAAGAATATCTGGTGTAAACAAGATGTACTGATTTTTGTATTCTTATGATTGTTAGTGGTTTTATCTAATTTAGGGTTTCCATAAAATGATAAGACCAAAACATGCCAAATGATAAGATTCTAGGTTGTTGAACTGGATTTTATTGAATATACTCATATTAAGTGACAAACATCGTGATGAGCATGAAGTCTAATGGTTTTTGTAGTTAAACTTTTGCCTCATTTTTGCCTATATCTTTGTGTGAAGTGCCTTTCCTCCAATATCATTTTTTTTTCATTTTAAATTTCTATGAGATGTTTTTGATGACTATATTCTGATGCTTGTGTTAACAATGTGCTGTTTGCAAGTCTTGTTGCTCTGTAGTTAATTCATAATTTTGAACTTCTCCACATGAAGAGAAAGAAGAAATTATATACACATATGATTTTCATGTATCTAGATTTTCTTTTGCATATGTTCATAATACATGGTTGAATTATGCTTGCGCTGTTAAACACTATAGAAGTGCAATTTGAAATCTAGGCTAATTGTTTAAATTTTGAAGGTGGTTGAAAACTGCTTTAAGAATGTTGGTAGTGGAAGGCCTTTAACTATCCTTGTAAACTTATATTGTGAGCATGGGGGTATTTGTGTAGGTGTTGGTGACATGTGCATTATATTACTAGGCTTTGCTTGGTGTGGACCCTCATGGTGGGCTAAAAATTTTCAAGGAGAAAAATTGGGTGTTGGTCTCCTAATCTAAACTTAAGAGTGTTCTGTTTAATATTTTGATTGATTATGCTTATTTATTCATGGTATGATTTCTCATCTTTGGGTGGCGTCTTTGCTGATTATTATTTCCTTTTATTTTCGGCTAGATTCTTGGGTGTGTTATTGTACTAATTTATTAAACTTCAACAATTATTCTTTAAGGTGGGCATACGTACAGTTTTGACTTACATATTCTGTTTTGGTTTATGTTTATGCATCTTTTTGTCTAGATAGAGTTTTTATTTGCTTTTAATTTCATTTTATACTGTTCATGCTTGATTGTACATTTATACTGATTAATCACCAACAACTTTATGATTTTGTTAGCATTCCAAAGACTATTCAACATCATTACTAGGTTAACATTGATTGAGATGGTAATGAAAATTGAGGATAATGTTGGGTGAAGGTTAATTAACTCGTCTACAAGTATGTAAATGCTCATAAAATAGTACAAATTGCAGACATATGCGAGTTAAAGAAGTGGAAGGAAATTAGATATCTTCAGAAGCCATTTCTTGTGCCATACTGACAAGAATTACAGCACCTGAAGTTTCTGCAGTGCTTAGTAGATCATAAACAATCGTCTTATTGTCATATTCTTCAATGCTGACTAACTAAAATGACAGCCTTTTATTCTATAAGGATGATACATCAACATAAGCAAAATGAACATATTTAGCTGTCTGTTTCCAGCTGGTTGAAAATAGTCTTCCCATCATGTCTACTGTCACAACTTCACATCCAAAGGAATTAAGAATAGTGCAAGTATTCTTTTTAGATTACAATGAATAGTTTTTCTCTATAAGTTGTTCAACGGTAAAGAGGTTGTAATTGAGTTCTGACACAAACAAAACAAAATGAAATCAGTTTAGTAACTAAATATGTGTTGTGCGATTTGTAAACTATCACAAAGCCAATTTTCTTACTTTAGCGACAGGGATTCTGTCCAACTCCTTGAAGATAGCTTGGCCATGTATGCTAGCTGTTGCCAACTACTTAAATCTGCAATGGCAATGAACTTCTCTGTAATATGTTTTTCTATTTCAACCCCTTGAGCTTGTTAAGCTTGCTTTTTCCCTTTGTTCTGCAATCCTTTTCTGCATACCTGTTTGGTTACAACCCCTAGACTTCACATCTGGTGGTTGTCTTTCTTGTAGTGTGTGCAGAAGGAAAGCTTCCTTGTCTTGCCACCGCTGCTGTTGCTTTTTTTCTTTTGCTATTTTCTCACCAGCTCGTTTCTTTCCTTCTCCAAAACTACTACTAAGTTTCTTTTGCTTGAGCTTAACTTAGCCTTAAAACCTTGTTTTACTATTGAACTTTCAAAGACTTTTAAATTTTGTTGAAGACATCTTATGACAAGATTTTGGACTCTTTTAGGGCTGAGATTTTTGAGTTAAACTTCTCTTGGACACTCGCAAGAAACTTGGTACAATTATCTTGTCTACCAAGTCTTATATAAGCAGCATAAGTTGATCCTCAATTTTCATCAATCTGTTTGCATGCTTTCTGACAACTTCAGCATCATGTGTACTTCAAACTCATTTGTAAGTTTGAGTACTTGGATTTGCTTGTTTCTGTCACTTCCTTGGAATTCCACCTTGATCTTATCCATGCTTCTTGACTTGTGTCACAGGTCTTGATCTTGCACTAAACAACCTCACTAAAGTATGACTTGTAGGCAAGGTCCTAAAATTATTTCTCTCTTCATGGTGATTCTTGCATTGATAGGTTGTTAGATTATGTTGTAGGGAGCTGGTTCTCTTCTTGATTCTACTACTTCCTACTGATCAATTGTCAAAACTAGTTGAAGCTCTAATTTTTGCACTTTGATACATGAATTCTAGCTTTGTATCAAATATACTCCTAAGTTAGTAATTGTTGGAAACTACCATTAAGTTGGTTGATGTGACATGCCACATGAAATTAACAAAAGAACAAAAAGAAAAGTTCTCAAAACATTAGATTAGGGTTTAGGAGTTTTATTCATATTTATGCTCGTCTTTAAAGCTCTAGTATGTATCCATCGCCCACGAACAAAAGAATTAACCTTAATAGGTATATGGGAAAATAATAAATAAACAATTAGTTTCTTATCTTGTCTATTCACTTCCCCCCAATTTGTCCCAACAATCACATAACTCATGAAAAGAACCCAAAAACAAATGACAACAGAGACGAATGAATTCAATTAAGACTCTAGTAGAAGCTGCTATATAAATTTCATCATTAAAAAGGCATCTAGGCAACTCAAAAATTTCATAAAAAAGTCCACAGAAGTCTTTAAATGATGCTTACATCCATGTAAATTCACCAACACATGCATAACTACAACTATATAAAAAATTAGTATAATCTCACCAAAGTAATGAGCTTCGAAGCTTTATGGCTTTTATTTTTTTGATTTCATTTTTCATAATCCTAATGTTGTTGATGAAATAATTCAATTTTTGAAAAAATGACATGTTTTCATTCATTGAGCCTCGATTTACATAATACTAGGGGTAAATTTGTTAATAATGAAAATTTCTTCTTTTTCAAAAACTTCTTTTCTCTTTGGTAATTCCACCTGTCTTAAGAATCAAAAACATTGTTCATGTGCTATGCAATGTTAGCTAAATTAATGATGGTCTCCAATGATGACTAATGTCATATTATATCTGATACAAAGTGAGAGTTCCAAGTATTAAAGTGCTAAAAAATGGACCTTGGATTAGTTTTGTTAATTTGCCTAAAATTGTGAATTTAATTTTTGTTTTCTTATTTTGACCACCAAAACATCATAGTTTTCTCCCTTGGAAATAGGAGTTGGAGTTGAAAAACCAGTGGATTAGGAAAAGTTATGCTAATCTTCTACCAGTCAATCTTAAGAGCCCTTAAAGATTATGTAAAGCTCTGTTACCATGTCCAAATTCTAGCACCTATGATTCTATGTTGATTTGGTCATAAACAAATAGGAAGAAGAAGTGTGCAAAAACTGCTGGCTTTCTATTGCAAGAAGCAAAAAACACAAAATATGATTGCAGTAACTCCACAACAGATGTAGTAGAGAGCAGATAAGAACAAAACTTTAGTTATAAAGGATAAGATCATCCTCATTCCTTCTTTAAAACTTTTTTTGTGTAACAAGTAACAAGTACCTCCATTAGAAAAACTTGATCAGCCTTAACTACTCCACAACTACGCAGCTAAAGTACAAATTGGTACTTGGATAAGAGGAACATGATTTATTCAACCTAACAATGTCACCTAGCTTAGAACTTAGTAACGAAAGAATTTGTTACTGGATTAAAAAGGTCAACCTAGTTCAGATTTTGATTTCCAAGAAAACATCAACTCTCACAATACTATCATCCAAATAATTTGTATCTCCGAAGTTGATAGCTTAATATATAAATAAGAGAAAGTGTATACTACTGATGTGTTTGCTTAATGTAGAAATAAGAAAAAGTGTATAAAATTGATGTGTTTAACACTGTAGAAAGGAGATGAATTTATGAATTTAAGGATTATACAATTGTGACATGAAAATCTATCCTAATTATGGTGTAAAATTGTCCTGCTAAGCAATGACTTATATTCAATGGTTCTCTGACAAATCTTGACAAGCCTAATTCAACTATTTTTAATACCCTCCAACACTAAACTTGAATACGATGTTAAGAACAACCAAAATTATGGTTCCTGAGATATAGTATTGGGGTGGTCCAAATATGCTTGTGGTATATACGTATATATGTGTGTGCGCGTGTGGTAATCTTTAAGGCTTGTGGAAAGACACATGAAAAGAAAAGAACAGGAGAGAGAAATAGCAAGTGGGCAGTAGAGGGAGAAAAGAGAGCAGGCATGGTTTTGAGCCATGTGAATTTTGTGATTGCTCATTGTTTGAGCAGAAGGTGTAAAAAGCTTGACGTGCGGGATGCTGTTCTTTCTCACAGTAGTCACGTGGAGAAGCCAAGTGCTTTAAAACTATGGATTTTTTTGTTTACCTTCAGATATATTCTTGGTAGTTAAATGACTTCATTTATTGAACTGTTGGACTCAAAATGACTTTAGTTGCATGAATTTTAGCTTGAATGTCTTTTTTCCAAAGTAAATGGACTAATAAGGTATGATAATTCTTGAAATGTTTAGTAGTCTAAGAATTTAGTTTTTGCTTCCATGAGACACTTCATTTATCTTCTAGATTGAACATCTATGCACTTGCCAATACCTGCGTCTATAGATGTGATATTTGACCGTTCAGTTGCTGTGAAATGCAAGGTTGATGCATTAGGGTCAGTTTGTAATTTCTTTTTTCACGAATATCAAATAGTTTTCTTTACGACCTCCATAGTTTACAACAATTTCTGGCTTTTTGTTTCCTTTCCTTGTTATTCCTGACTTTTTCTCCCAAATTCTTCAGGCTCTTCTTGTGAGATGAAGTTCTTAAACTCCACTGCACAGCTTGTGGAACCCTTTGAAAATCGAAAATTTGCTAGGTTTTCCTTGCAGTATATTGAAATGGAGAAGCCTAATGGACAAGAACAATGGAAACCCAGATTTGCTGGTCACCAGAGCTTGCAGGATCGAGAAGAAACATTCTTGGTACATGATCAAAAAATGCATTGCGGCTTTGTCAGAGGTCCTGAAGGATCCCAAAGTACAGGATTTGATTTGGCTGAAGATGACTTAAATTATATCAGTAGATGCCACATTGCTGTAGTCTCTTGCATTTTTGGAAATTCAGATCGCCTAAGGTCACCTACTGGTAAAACGGTAATGTGGATTTTGTATCAACTTTGAGAAATTTGAGCAATTTTGCTGTTACACTTGTAATTTGGGGATGTGGTGTTAATTCACCTCTGATGTGAATAGCCAGTTTGACTTATAATTAGAATTTTAACCAAACCAACAGTTAGAACATATGAAAATTTGAAATTTTTCGTGGGATATATTTGGTTTTTATTTTTATTTTGAGTCAAGTATGTTGTTTTATTGTAGAAAATCTAATGGTTAAATTTATTTAAATAATATTTTAATAGTACTTAATTAATGGCCTTAAATACTATCTACGTAAAAGAAGTAATACATTCCAGCTCAATATGTGAGCTGTGTCAATTGACTCTGACATTAGAGAGGTGCCATCCTGCACACATATGCACAAATGAATGCTCAAAGACAACTCTATTCTAGGTTGTAGTTTAGTGAACAGTTTCTGAGTCGAAACTTACTAGCATAATCTTAAGGGAAGAACAATGGATACTGCAGTTGATGGCCTTGCTTTGGATGCCTTTCTGGTTTTAGATGCCTTGCTTTTTTTTTTCTTCTTAATTCTGACCATTGTTGCTATGTCCATTTGTTAGAATTAGTCTATTGTCTATGCTGTGCATGTGCTGATTTGCATTCTTTCTCTCCGTCGTCATTTTTAGTTTTGACATTATTTTGAATGGAGTTTGTATTTTGTTGTATGCTGCTTTAATTGTCTTCGATTGTTATAAAATTGGCTTTTAACATGTACAAACCTGACAATATCTGGTATACAAATTAGATTATGCTAAGGATATCTTGAAACTTTTCTTTTGGTCCAAATCTCTTCTATGTTATTGCTGGTGTAGAACAGCCAAATTTTCTGTAGGAGCAAAGTAATGATAACCGACACAGCTTCAGGTTAATGGAGAACAAGATTTGGTTAGTTTCTATTGAAACAATCTGGTTGTAAATGAAGTTATTTTTGGATGCGAACATGATGCATAAGTGACCAAAAGTGTAAACAGCATGCATAAAGAGGATAAGAGGACCAGCAGTTGTGAACACTATTGGTCTGAGGCTCATGTTAGGAATATAAGTTGACAGTTTGAGGTAACATTTGATGTATTTTTCCAGGAAGATTATGCAACTGAACTGAACTTCAAGGATTCTAGCCTCTGAAGCAGAATCACTTGCGCTTCACATAGGAAAAATCCCAATTTTTTCACTTTGCTTTCGTGATTGATGGGTTCAAATCTAAGTATTCCTGTAAAGCTTTTTGATAATTGACATGTAAAGCCGCTGGTTGTATTAAGATTACAACTTCTGATAATCAAGATCTTGGCTCCATTAATATGGTAACTTATTCTTACTTTCAAGTTCTGAGCCCACATCCTGGTGTCAAACATCTAATCTCTAACATCCAATGAGGTGACTTAAATGTATCATGGATTGTATCCAATACAAACTGATCACAGGTAAGCCCATAAGACAAGACAGTAAAGTTGTAACTTTTCCTTTTATTGTTTCTTCTTAAAGTCATAATTTTCCCTTTTATTGTTTCTTCGTTGTAACAAAGGTAGCCTAGATAATTAATTAACTATACAAGAAAGCACATATGAGGGCTAAAATAGCATTCTTAAAGATATGAAATTATCTTTTTTAGAATTCATCATTTGAGCTCATCACTTGAGAATACCTTCTTAGATGGTACTGCCAATCTTCTCTTCTGTACCTACTCTTCCATTGTGTTGGACATTCTATGATAGATTCTTTAGTTACTTTTTATAGTACTGCCTATATTTTCTTCTCTATCTCTATTCACACATTAACTCTGATATTTTATGATTTTTCTTTCTGTGTTTTCCTTGGAAATGTTATTGGGATCCGGTGTTGTGCTTGTGACACAGTTTGATCATGCAGTCTTTTTTCTTTCAGGTCACTCGTTTGTCTAGGAAGAACGTTTGCTTCGTTATGTTTATGGATGAGGTCACTTTGCAAACACTTTCTTCAGAAGGTCAAATACCAGACCGAGGAGGTTTTATTGGTTTATGGAAGATTGTAGTGGTGAAGAATCTACCTTATGCTGACATGCGAAGAGTGGGCAAGATACCAAAATTGTTGCCACACCGACTTTTCCCATCTGCACGGTGAGATTGGACTTGGTATTGGTTTTTATTGTTATTGTGACTTTTGAATTTGTAGTGGTATATGCATCCTTGTCATTTTGGTTTCTTTTTTCTTGTATTAGTTATAGGTTTTTTATGTTTGTCGAGATGGTTTTTGACGTTGGCAATAAAAATCAAAATAAAAATCAACTTACTGAAGCAGAGTATTCCAATCTCAAGTTTTAGGTAATCCTCAATAACACCAAAAGTCTTTTCCTCGTAAGCTTTCCCCTTCAATAGAGAGACCACAAGGCAATAGAGTAATCAAGTATTTTCACATTTTTCCCAAGCCTTTTGCCTTTTGTTCCTCAGTTGTTAATTTTCCTTTGAATGTGCCTCATGAGAGTCCTGAGGACATTACAGGCGGTAACTCAACTGGAATTTCTGCTTGAAGAAAACAGAGCGATGGAGTATATATATATATATATTTTTTTTATTCTTTCATTTTATTTCATGTAGCAGAAATGGCATCTACTCATGCAAAAGGAGACATGTTGGCGTTTTCTTTTCATGTCATGGATGCTTGAAAATTTTGGTCTGTCATTCACTGTGCCTACTCTGTGTATTTTTGTTTTTGCATTTTTGTGTCTTTGCTTCTTTTTCCTTTTATGCAAAGAGTATGTATACATGCGCTTTGTCCTCCTGTATATTTGGAGTCACTAGACTTCAACAGAACATTTCTTCAGCATAATGGCTTAGAGAAGCTAGTTTTGGACGTCAGGTGCTTGTAGTAGTTTATAGATCAACTCAGGAGGTGGAAATTTGATGCAAAATACTCTGCATGTCTTAAGCCCTCTACACTTGAATATACTTTTCAGGTACTCTATCTGGTTGGACAGCAAATTACGTCTTCAACGTGACCCTCTAATAATTCTTGAATACCTTTTGTGGAGGAAAGGTCATGAATATGCCATTTCTAATCACTATGATCGCCATTGTGTGTGGGAAGAGGTTGCTCAAAATAAAAGACTGAACAAATATAATCATACAGTCATTGATCAACAATTTGCCTTCTACAAGGCTGATGGGCTAAACAGATTCAATGCCTCGGACCCAAACAGGCTTCTTCCCAGCAGTAAGATCTTTTACAGTCCAAAATATTTGTATGTTTAACAATTGAATAATGGTTTCCTTTTTCCTCTACCTTCCAACTGTAAATGTTTTTTTCCTCTCTTCAGATGTGCCAGAAGGTTCTTTAATTGTGAGAGCACATACTCCAACGTCAAACCTATTCTCCTGTCTATGGTTCAATGAGGTCGACCGTTTTACATCTCGTGATCAGCTGAGTTTTGCTTATACATATCAGAAATTGAGACAGATGAATCCTGCCAAACCATTTTATCTCAATATGTTTAAGGTGAGGAATTGGACTGATCTATCAATCATATAGAGTGATTTTAACCAAATTAGCAGAAAAAAAACTTTCTAAAGAAAATTGTCCTTGCAAATGGCTCTCCGCTTCTTTCCTATTGGCTATGAACTTGAATTCAAAGTTGAATGATTTTTTTTTTTTTTTATTAACATTGCAGGATTGTGAAAGGAGAGCCATAGCTAAGTTATATCGCCATAGGATACAGGAGAAACGAAATAGTTTTAGTCAAGCGACAGAATGAAATGTATTTAAATTTTCATCAGATTCCCATTTCTGTACATTACCCTTTACCACACTCAGCGTAGATGATGGCAATGATGGGATGTCTCTAGTGCCCCAATTTTGAAGAATTCTTCATTTGACAAGTCTTTCTGAATTTGTCATTAGATACAAGTACATAGCTGGCGTGGATTTTGTGGGCTGTCCTTGGATGTTGCTGCGTTCTGGCTGTGACATTTCATGCATATGTGGGGAAGAAAACTTATGATATACTTGAAGTATCTTCGTAACACCCATTTCATGTCATTTTTTGAGACCGTTAAATGTATCCAATGCCTTCCATATTTGGCGTTGTCACGACGAACTTCATTACTTTTGTAACAGATCCTCGCATTCTTTTTTTATTTTTTTTCACCCTCAATTAATTGTGTACCAAATTTGTTGTATCAAATTTTGATTGGATAACATCTTTATATGATATGTGATATGTGATATATGATATTTGATCTATTTCTATCTTCGTCTGTTTTGGGAATTGTGTTTTTTCATTATTTTGTGTAAATTCTCAAGTAGTACCTAGCAGGGCTTCGACCATAGTAAAGGGAGATGCACTACTATATATATATATATATATATTATCTGTTGGTTTTTCATTTTTTTTTTAATAACGTGCATCGTGTGTGTAGGG
>JANIHZ010000003.1:40060080-40076405 GCA_027478365.1 Erythroxylum rufum | reverse complement strand
ACTTATAATGAAATTGATATTTATAAGTTGCTCTATGTAAGTGTGAATGTTTATTAGTTAATAATATTATTTTTTAGTCAAGGGTAAATGTGTCATATGAAATAATTGAATTCAATTCTAATACTATTATATTTGTTCCAAACAGTATAATTGAATTCAATTATAATATTATTGGATTTGTTCCAAACAATGTAAATTGAATTCAATTCAATCTCATTAGTGTAATTGAATTCAATTCGAAGATTTCCAAACAAGCTGTAAAATTAAGTGTAAACATTTTTTTCAATTGAGTCAAGGCTTAGACTGTTCAGGTTTAAGCTTATTTGAGGTCTAACTTTTTTTTTTAAATGATGTCATTTTGTTTAAAATAGTTGAGTTTGGAGTCGGTGTGGATCTGAGCCTAGCCAATGAGTAGATCTATTAAAAATACCTAAATTTTAGCCTATAGGTTAACTTATTGCCATCCTTATGTTTGTGAGACGTAAGTCTTAAGCCTCTTTAACATATCTATATTTTTTATGTGGTTCACCTTTGTTCATGCGATCAGTTATCAAAGAAGCTAATTTTTTTGGTAGCCTATACGATGTCGAACATGTGTTTGTATTTGACCTATGTTCTGAGTATTGGTCTATATTTAACTTGTTTCTATCCAAAATCACTTTTAAAACTTCTCCAATTTGATTACAAATTCCTAAAATGAGCTAAAGCAAGGCTTGTAAACAAAATATAGACCTTATTAAGTATTAAATCCTATAGAAATAATCCAAACATAAGCCAAATATTCTCAAATTCATACTGAAAACCTAATTAGTACTTATTAAGTATACACCCATATTCATAGCGTTTGAGTTAGTGATAGCAAATTCATAGCGTTTGAGTTAGTGATAGCAAATTCCTTATTTAAGAAAAACGAGGCGCACCTGGTGACATTTAAGAGTAGCACGTCCAAGACATAAATTGATTATTTCCTTGTTAAGATTAGAGCCAGAGCATAGTGCAAGGATTGCAAAGTGCTTCCAGCCGCATACTTAGCATCCCAATATAAATTGTTGGTTTTGGATTTAAAATTGAAGGGATGGAGGATGCAATAATTTACTAAGCTGTGTCCTAAAATTAAATGGTGGAATCTAAAAGGGGACATGGTGGAACAATTTATGACTCAAATCCTGTATGGAGCTGCATGATCCGTGAGAGGAGATGGTAATCAGATGTAGGAGGGAGTAGCTCCCACACAAGATTTTTTAAACTAGGTACTATTGAGCTGTTATAGCAACAGACACAAATTATGGAGTGGAACAACTTAAATTGATATAAAAGGCATAATCAATCATTTGACTTGCAATAGAAAAAAAGAGCACAACAATCACTTAAAATTTTAAAATCTGTTAGAATTCCAATGTCACTAAAGGAAGCTTTCCCATATGGTGTCAAAGAATATGCCACAGTATCCTATACCGTAGCTCCATCCTTGGCTCCGAAATACATGAACTAGTATCACATAATCCTGGATCTAAATCAAATTCACCATTCGGAAACAATAGACTCTACCAAACAATATAAGCCAAAATGGTGGGCAGTGATTAAACTAATGATCACTAACACCAGCCAGAGTACAATGATTATGCCATTAGTTATTTCTCTAAAAGGTAGATGTTAGATCAAATTCCAGATATCATTTTTTAAAATGGTGATCATCCCAAACCCTAAAAGTCTCATTATCACATCAGTTGCAAGTTTCAACTGCTAATAAAAGTACATAAAAATGGATGAACTACCTTGAATTGCTTTTCTGAACCGTAAGTAATGATAGTGTAAGGATTTGATGTTCCATTCAAATCTGTGATAAGATTCTTAGCTACCAACAATTCCAACTAAAAAACAAAGTAGAACCATTCTTATCGCCAAATCATGGCCAACCTCACTGCCAATTAATAAATAGGAACAGAAAGAAGCCTTATACAATATATCTTTCTTAAAGCCAATAAGAGTAAATAAATATGTGAACATCAAATCGAAAGGGTAAAGATCCAGAGATACCTTGATTAGGTAAGAAGAATTGGCTTATAAATCTTCTTTAAATAGTCCTATCTACAAAATAAGTTCAGAACTGCATGTCAAAGAAGTGAAAGTTACTCCATGAAATGACTAGCACACAATATTAACTGACGAAAATAAAATTAGGCTAAGAAACTCAATCATGATGAGAGAAATTTTGACTTCATCAATACAATCATTACTGATAAAAGCAAGTAGCATATTCAACAAATAAGCAATGAAGTAATTTTCACTCAAGTTTTCGTCTAAATAATTTCATCATTTCACATTTAAAATCAATGGGAAAAACTAAATGTGGAGTAACAAAAGTTTTCTTCTTTCTTCTTCTTCTTCTTCTTTATCTGATTGTCTGTGATCAAAGATCCAAATCAAAAGGTGAAGTCTTGCCTTTCTTAGAAAACTCATCTTGCATTGTTGGAGTTGAAGCACTAGGGAGTAACATTGATTGGAGATGTGGAACAGATGAGGAAGCAAAATGAGGAGAGAACAAAGCCACTTTCCCATGAGCAATGGTACCAGGGCTTATCGAAGAACAGAGGGTTTCTCAACATCTCATGTAGTTACACAAACGCTACAAGAATGCTCAAAAACATTTTATAATTATCAGCCAAAATTTGAAGTTCTAGTGAGGGAAGAGACGGGTCGAAAAACAAAATGAGAAAATAACCTTTAACTAATTAACCAAATAAATTGCATTTGTGTACTTCACCTATCGATTGCCTGTGTAAGGGAATGGATAGTAAGGGCTCAACTTCATCTATCAAAGAACTCCATCGTCGAATAACTTCATCCAAAAAATAGGTGGAAATTTAAAAGCGTTAAACTGAACAATGTTATAATTAAACAACATCAGTATAAAATTGGCTCTTACTTAGGTAAGCCTGATCCTACATGTAGCTCTTCTGCGAGATCCTCAAGCTTAAATCTGATCCTAGAAAACATGGAACAATCTGTTAAAGGAAGCTTAAGTAAGGTGAGATGCATTGAGATAGAATTTTCCCACCTACAGCTAGATGGTTACGAGTAGCGATGTCAATTGACCCTAAACCTCCCAAACCTAATTGGGACCTTAAGCATCGATATGCAGAGGGAGGGGGCTTACTGCTACGTCGTCGTTTCACGCTTCTTTTGTATCAAGAATCTTTGCTTGATCTTGATACATTTTCATCCAAGTTTCTTTGACTAACCTCTTGATATGTTATCATTCAAGTTTTGTTTGCTTCATTTCATCGTCTAAGTGTATTTGCTTTGTTTTCTCATTGTGTTATCATTTTGTCGCACTTTTAATGTAAGGGAGTAAGCTTATTCTCCAACCAGACTTATTGTCCTTCACTATTATTTAATAAAATTAAATTTAATTTTTCAAAAAAAAAAAAAGCTCGATCCAACCCAATCTAGTATAAAGTTAACAGGTTAGAGCCAATTTGACAAAGTATCGAGCTTGATTTTTTTTCAAAAAAGGGCCTCATACTAAGTTTCAGTTTAGGCTACCCAGGCCATGCTCGGCTTGGCTCAAGATGCAATAGTTATAAGAAAAACAATGTTACTCTGGCCTCAAGTTGCCCCAAGCTTGAGCCCAGATAGAAGTTGTCAAGCCAAGCTCGAGCCTAGGTGAGCTCGACCCGACCCATTATCACCCTTAAGTAGGTTTTTTAATCTTTCCCATTGTAGACATAATATATTATTTCAATATGACCATTTTTCTTGTTAACTTAACTCATCTAGCGATTTATATATTGGGCTTGGGTTAACTTATAAATTAATATTATACTAAAAAAAAATTTTAGCCTTAATTCTAAAATGAAAACTAACATTTAGGAAAATTTTAACATAAAAAGTTATTCAAGCTACCCACTAACTGGGGCTACTAACTAGGCCATAATAGAAAGAACGAATTTTATCAGAGACATCAATTTTAATAGAAAGAATGAATAAACTCAACTCTCATACAGTTTGATCGGTGGCCAAACTAATTAATCTTTCATACTAAACTAAGTCAAATAACATTACTCTTTTCCTAATATTTTTATGTTTGATCTTTTACCCCATTTTCTTCTTAACTTTTTTTTTTCTTTAAAACAAAATAAAATATGTTATTTATATTGTTAATACCATAACTTAAGTGTGTTAGGTTATTATATAATAAAAATATTATATATAGGGCTTAGCATTTTATGTATGTATATAGTAAGTCATTACAATTAAAATTTGAAGTATACAAATATGTACCTATATAGGTCATGATCTATAATGTTATAAAATAAAGAATTGAATTATGTTTAATATTTAAAATAATTAACCCTGTTATTTAAGATCAAAGTATAAGAAAGAAATAAGTGAAATTCATGTTGTGAAAATAGTTTTAAAATATTACAACTTAAAAGTTTTAATGGACCAATTTTAAACTCTTAAGTTTGAAGTGTGAAATCATGTAAGTATTGGCGAATGTTGACTGATGTTGGTCACTCAAGTTAATATAAAGATTGCATGTTGACGATGGAATAAGACAAAGATATATAAGTAGGTAAGACAAAATAGGCATATTTGAGGAAAGCTCGAGACTAGGTGAGCTTTGGCTATATTGGAACACATTGGCAAAAATCTTTGATGAGAGATAAGAAACAGATACAAAACCAAAAATGAAAAGTGCAACTAAGTCGTGTTAAATTCGAGGGTGCATGAAGGCACTTAACTTTGACAAGAAGTTCAAACGGTACGTAATATGTGAGATTTATTATATGATGGTTCAAATAGTTGTTAACTTAAGTCATGGATCAATGTGACTATACCATGGAAGTGCTTGGATGGACCATACACAAAGATGATTTAGGATGAATTAATTGAAGGCTCATTAAGATATTTGTTTTCAAGATGTAATAATGTGACGACACATAGAAAGAACATGAAAGTTATGGGCTAATAAAGTGGGAGCACTTCTTTAAGTAGTAGGAAAAGTGGTTGGATGAAGTGGCAATGAAGTAGTCATCTTTAAAACACATTTTTCATGTGGAAAAGCGGAGTTAGTGGCCTAGGTGGATAACTCTCCACTAACTTAGTGGAGTTAGTAGAAAATGTGGCAATTACCCACTGACTTGGTAGTTAATGGAGAAAATGGATAGTTTGTTTACTTAGTTCTTAATTTCTTGTCAACCTATATACAGGCATTCTTATAAGATCATTTTGAAGTATAAAGAGTGCATTCAATCATCTGTAAGAGTGATTAAAGCTTTGATAGAAAATTTTTATTGAGAGTTTTAAGTAGGGAGTTCTTAAATGGTGTTATTGTAGAGTAATTCGAGGAGAAAGTAATATGAGTTCCTTTACATTGTATATTTTGTTAATAGATCAATAAAAGTAGACATAACCTCTATATTAGTTAGAGGTAAGGCTACACACTTATAGACCTCTCCAGAACCCGCATCTTAATAGATTTTGCTATTGAGATATTATTGTTGTTATTGTTTTCGTTAATAGACCAATAAAAGGTTTACTTTTTCATTTCTCTCCTTTTTTTCATTTGATTGATTATGTTAAACATTTGTGTGATGAGAGTATAAGTGAAAAACATGAATGATTTAAGGTATTCGAAAAAAATAGATGAACTTGTTAGTTAATGATCACAATAGAAGGTTAAGTTAGATTTTGGTAGACTTAAGCTTAACTACCACACAAGGACTTCGATAAATTTACTAATTCTGCTATGCCCAAAAAAGTTTTCATAACAATTGGTATTAGAGGTAGTTGATTAATAACAATACCACATATCTAAGGAGGACAACTGGTATCAAAAATATGTGAAGAGTTCTTTTATTATTGGTAAACAATGGTTAGTGAAAGCAATAGAAAGAGTTTCTGGAATAAAGGCAATTATTGGTCCTCAAGCACTAATGGAAGAGGATGTAGTTCCTTTCTTATAAAATTTTGAAGTTTTGGTGATTGATCTTTAAGAGACAAAGAGAGCACTTGAGAAACAATTAAAAGTTTATGAGAAGATGAGCTACGACTTGTTAGTGCTCAAGCATGCTATGTCTAGGCATGAAAAGGGAGTTTGATTATAGAATATTTTGGTAAAGGTGTAAGGGTTCCAAATTTTTTAGGGTAAAAGGAATGCCAAAGATCTTGAAAATTTCTTTTGGAACATAAAATATCACTTTATAGTAGTAAAGGTGTCTGATTCACAAAAGGTGTATATCACGATAATATACATTATGGGCAACACAAAGTTATGATAAAGGATGTGAACCTCTAATGACATCTTGATAGGTAGACTCTTATTAATACTTAAGAGAAAATGAAAGAGCTAATGAATTAGTTATTTCCCAACAACACTTCATAGCTCACAAAGAAAGTTTTAAAGCAGTTAAAATAACTTAGTGTAGGTGTATGTGAAAAAAATCGCATCTTTGATGTTGGAATTGCAAATATGTCGGAGGAGGATAAGTTGTTTAACTTCATAAGCGGTTTAAAAGATTAGACACAAATAAAATTTTAAAGGCAAACATAAAGGAACTCACTAGTGCTATTGTGATTTTCGATGCCTTAGTGGATTTCTACTCATTTGAGCTAGTGAAGAGTGTAAGAAGAGTGGTAGAACTCTTGATGGCTTAGACAAAAGGTAAGGAGAAGGTCTATAAAACTTCTCATTGCAAGTCAAAAAAAAAATCAAAACTGGATATTTCTTTTTCATTCGAAAATGGCCAATTTTTCTTGATAATGCCTAAAAAAGAAGTTAGGTATGAAAAAATAAATTTCATGGTCTTAAAGGATCAAGGATAAGGAGGTATGAACTTGAAAGAATAAGTCTGCCTTAATAATTATGTTATATTGGAAGCATCAAAGTAAAAGGAAAAGTGATAGGGAAAAATGGTACATAAGTGATGTACCAATGGGAAGGAGTCTTTAAAGAAATCATTTATAAAGGAGTGTCCATGGATTATTTAGATAAGGACATCAATTTTTTTTGGTAAGGGTGATTTGTTAGACTCTTAAGTTAAAAGTACAAAAAAAAAAAATGCAAGTGTTAGATGAGTCTTTGTTTATGCATGGCACTTAAGTTGAATAAAGATGACATGTTGACGACCACACAAAGTAAAGACCTACTAGTAGGCTAGGTAAAATAAGAATTATCAACCAAAACTTGAGAGTAGGCAAGTGTTTGTATGCATTAATGTGCGTTGATGAAAATCTTTGATGAGAGGTAAGGTTCAAATGTGAGATTAAATGAAAGCACTTAACTCCAAAGGTTGAAATGTATGTAAATATATGAGGTTTATTAATGATGGTCCAAATTATTGTTAACTTAGATCATGTAGCATTGTGATTACACCATATATGTGCTTGTGACCATACACAAAGATAGCTTAGGATGACTAAATTGAATGCTCATTAAGGAATTTGGTTTCAAGGTATGAAGATGTGACAACATATGATAAAAATATGCTAGTGAGCTAAAAAAGTGCGAGCACTTCTTCAAATGGATAACTCCTCACTAGTTTAATGGAGTTAGTGAAAGAAGTGGTAACTCTCTACTAGCTTAGTATGTTAATGGAAAAAAGTGGGTAGTTTGCTTATCTAGTCCTTAAATTCTTGTAACTTCATATAAAAGACACCTTGTAAGTTGATTTGGAAGCACAGAGTATATTCAAGCATTTGTAAAAGAGTTGAGAGTTTTAGGAGAAAGTTTTTATTGGAAATATAGAGTCTAAAGTTCTTGAGTGGTGTTATTGTAAAGTGTCACGAGAAAGCAATAAGTCAGAATTCTTTTGGTTGTATCTTTTGTGAATAGATCAATAAAAATTTTATTTCGTTTTATTTCTCTTTTTTATGCCTTGAATGTGCTAACACTTGCATACAAGTGATGTGAGACATTTGAAAACATAGGACTTCATTTATCGATGATCACAAAGTAAAATTGAAATAGATTTTGGGGGACTTAAATTTGACTAATTTCGACAAATTTATTCAATCCTAGTGTACCCAAAAAGATTCTCATGACAGCCATTGTTCTCTAGCTTTTAAGTCCTCCGTCAAGACTTTCTTTTGGAGCACCCTGCCATAAGCACCAGTGAAACTGATGTAATATCATAATCTAGCCGCCAGTTACGTCAGTCTAACTAACCAACTAACCAACTGATAGTAACTACTAACTGCTCTATGCTGCCTGCCCCATGCTAAGGTTCACCAAATCATTATTTCATTAGTAACTTTTTAATGTGCTATTATTTCCAAAATTGTACTGTTCAATTACTACATTACAACACATCGGATAAGAACACTGCCTCGATTGTTTAGTTTTGCCTTATTTCTAAAATGATGAATAATAGCAGTAGATGGACATATACTTTAAGATTCATATCACAAAAGATATGAGGTCTGATTGTCCATAAAACTTTTAAAGGATTTCAGTTAAATTTTCTAGATCTCCGTAATTTGATAATTACTAAAATATTTCTCTACTTTGTACAAATATCAATATAATGTCGTAACTAAAAATAAAATTTAATACTTTAGTTGCTGAAAATTATTGAGAAAAGTATTTTTTTTAAACTAATTCTCTAATAACACAGAGCGTGTAGCTAAGAAGAATTTAAATCATGATATTTGTTTAAAAACTAGTCCAATTATGATAGATTTAAGGGTTAATTAAAAAAATTTAAAACTTTGCTCAATTTTGTAATTATAGCTCAAACTTAAAAAAGTGATAATTAAATACTCAAACTTTTAATTTTTTTCAATTTTAACCTGACGTTAGTATTTCTGTTAACATTACTGGCGCGACTTGTCACGTCTGACAGAAATTATAAATACTTATACATGTTAGACTTAATTAAGTTTAACTAAACTACAATTTTTTGGAATTAAAATCTCTAAATCAAACTCTGTCATGTGGGTGTGAAACGACAATGACAGAGTTTCTAACAATCTGAATGAAATCCTAGTTTGCTACCTTAGGCCCTCTTTTCTTATGTGTGAGAACGAATTGACTTAAGGTTTTTAATTTTAGCGATTTAGGCAACGAGTTTGATTTCAAAACGACGTAATTTAATTAAACTTAATTAAGTCTGACGTATAAAAGTAATTAAGGTTTCTATATTATGTAACAAGCCACGTCAACAATATTAACATCACGTTAGAATTGAAAAAAATTAAAAGTTTGATTACTTAATTTCCACTTTTCTAAAATCAAACTAAATTACTAAATTGAGTAAATTTTGAATTTTTTTTGTTAACCCTATATTTAATGTAAGGAACTCCTGATTTTTTAGCTAAAGGCCTCTTAGTTCTAACAATATTATAGTAATCATTGCAATCACTAAATAAAATTGAAAAATGGTTGTATATGTTTGTTGAAAGCACAATTTTGCTGTTGTTTACGAGATCACCTTTTTATACCTAATTTTTATCCCTTTAGAACTAAGATAAAAACATAGCATACAACTTCCATGAACTCATCCCTAGCATTATTATTAGAAAAATCTAACAAAACTATATATAGTTTCCATTTTCACTTTTGAGTATTAACATTTGTAAACAACAGTCTTGATGAGGAAGAAAAACTTTTAACTAGAAAGCTCTGACATCAAACAACAGTCTTGATGACACCTGCACTGCAGATGCAACCTAGGAAACCTCAAACCCTGTGATGAAAAGTAAGAACTAATGGACCTGAAAAGAAAATCGTATGTCATGAAATTTATTTGTTATTTTCGGAAGGATCAGTGTTCTAAGCATCAATAGGTCCTACATGATCAATAGTTATGGATTTGGCACAACATAACAGGTAATTATTTCCATATCCTCACAGTCTTGTCATGGCTTGCTGAAGCAATCATCCCCGTCATTGGTGATTGTGCGAGAGCTGATATCACGCACTCATGTGCAGGCATGGTCATACATTTGTTCTCGGCCAAATTCCAGAGTTCCAACGACTGGATGAAAATGACAGTTTACAAGGGTAAAAGAAAACGTTAGATTAAACCCGCTTTAGTAATCTACAACAGTTATAAAGTGAATCAAAATTGCTGTTGTCACATTTGAATTCAAAAGTATTTCCAGCAATAAACACTTGGGGTTCCTTGAAGTTGAAGGAAATATTTTGTTTCCTACAATTTGGGTGACAAGCGTCTCTAAATTGGAGCCACTAAAGAAAATTTTGATGGTTTATGTGCGATCCAAGAACAGGGATATGCTCTCACTTATAAAAGGGGTGTGGAAATCCAATTGAAGCTTAAAGAATAAATATATCTCAAGCCGAAAAAATATAGCACCTGGTAACCTCCAATGACCAAGAGGGTGGAATAACTTGGGTGGAAAACACAGGATTCAAACTTGTTCCCACTTGAATTGAGTTCATGAATGCACTCTCCAGATGCCAATGACCACACTTTGACAGACTCTTGACTGACAGATGCCAAGTAATCTCCATTTGCATCCCAACAAACAGAGTGTACCTCGGTGTTGTGACCCTGAGTATCCAAAGACGTCATGACTTCAACATAGATCACCTACTAAATAAGAAACCATTAGTTGTATTCACAACTTTCAACTAAAGATCTAGTACCTGTAACGAATGTGTCCTACTGTCATTCTCAACATCAATGATCGACACAACATTATCTGATGCTGCAGCTAGAAGGTGCCCGATTCTTGGTTGAAATCTAACTTGTGCATTACCTCCCTGCTCCACCAAGTACGACTGTCAGCAAGAAGTCAATCTATCAACATGTCAAAGACATAAGTTAACAACAAGAAAGAAGATAAAAGCTCGCCTTTGATATGCGAGTGCAAGGATACTGTGTCTGTGTGATATTCCAAAATCGAATCTCATTGTTACTGTCAGAGGAGCAAAAGAGCTCGTACTTCTTAGGGTGGAAATCAAGGGACATCACATGAGAAGCATGACCTGTAAATTTCCGCAAGGAAAATCTTGGCTGCAAAAATACAAGCTTCATTAGTGTCCTGTTGTACGCAGACCAAGCAACACTAGTGGTTAAAATTTTCAATTAGATAAGAAAAACACATGACGTTGAACTCACAAAATAACTGATGCAAAGAACTGAAAGCCATCACAGAAAAATGCATATTGATTCTATCACAAAATCCTGAATAAAAATCTTAGCCATCGTCAAATGGAAACTCTCTTCTTGATCTTTACAACAGTTCATATACATCAATGCTAGTTTAGAAGAATCTGACGTATTAAAGAAACAGAAAAACTGGCACTTTAAGTTCAGAACAGAGAGGCAGCTTTCAAGGAAGGAAAATGCTGAAGGCAGTCACAAACAAATAAAATTACTTGCTTGGAGAGGCCAACTAATAAGCATCATAAAGAAAAGCGGAGGTGGTAGAATTTTACATCTCCAGCATCCCAAAGTCGCACACTTGTATCAAATGAAGATGTTGCCAGTTGAGTTGAATTTGGTCTGAAACGAACATCAGTAATTATGTGAGTGTGTTCTTCTGGAGTGCACTCACTTTGCCGAGTTTCCATGTTCCAAATGAAAACCTATTGACACTAAAACATTAGCATTCACATTAT
The DNA here is from genome assembly GCA_027478365.1 of Erythroxylum rufum. NCBI lineage: Eukaryota > Viridiplantae > Streptophyta > Magnoliopsida > Malpighiales > Erythroxylaceae > Erythroxylum > Erythroxylum rufum. The sequence goes on along the minus strand of JANIHZ010000003.1, from coordinate 40,064,812 downwards.
TACAATCAGTGACATATCATTCCCAAGTCTATAGTTATTTCTACCAAGTATCAACTACTACTATCCGCAGAAGCTAATAAAATATTAGAAGAAACTGAATCGTTAATTTGTCTCAGAATGTTACCTTTCCTCTCTGAAACATTCCAAAAGTTTCTCCAGTCAAACTTAAAAGAATAATATTCATGAAGCTGCATAAAACTTCCACTAAGAGACAGTGATAGTATATCTATCAAGTTTTAGAAAGATTGGTTATATCTCCTCACAATGTGGATGTAAAACATTGCATCAGAAGTTCTTGTGAAAATGTAAGTTGATAACAATAGATAACAATGGATGTTCAATGGCAAAAGAGAAAAACTGAAAACAAAAGCCCTCAGTGATGGTAACAGAGAAGACAAGGTAGTGCTAAACTTGGACCTACTCTGTGTGTACATTTGGCTGATTCATTCAGGGTAGACCAGTCAAATGTATTAATGGAAGTTTTTAGGCATTGCCAAACCACATGATAAGAATCTCATGTTCTCCTCAATTGATAATAGAAGGGATGCTTGTTATGGCCATCCTAAATCATCTGGTCATCAGAGGTCAAGTATGAATAAAAATAGTAAAAGAGGAAAATTATGTGATAATATCAATGACAATGCATAAAGGTCTTATTAGGTGGATGTTGTAAGCATTTTATTCCCTAGAGGGATGCATCAATGAATTAACATCTCGGAGATCCAAGTTTATAAATGCAGAAATAGTAAAGATGATCTAGTAAATGAAGGCTCGGATAGGGGTCCAAGGATGGCAATGAGCTAAGACGGCCAAGACTGATCTCACAAGGCACGACTAAAACCTGGTCGGGCTCGAGAAGGCTCAGGCCACCAAAAACTTTGTTTTGCTTTTTACTTCTCAAACCGCATCCTTTTGGTCTTGATTTCCCAAAACCCATTGACATTGGGTCAGACTTGGCTGATTTTGCCAAATCTAATGGGGGGGCATAATACAAATACAAAATTAACTTCTTGTGGGCTAGTGAACTAATACCTTCTTATCATGCCCAGCACTGGCCAACAACTTTCCATCAGTAGAGAAATGGCAACAAACAACTTTTCCATTGCTTTTACGCAACGAATCAACTTCACTAAAGGAGAGACCTGAGATTACAAGAACCTACTGATTCTTCTGGCCTACATAAGCATGCAAAGATGCAAAAAGATCGAAAAATTGCTAACCCTTTGAAGATTCTGGGACATGTTCAGATGGGTTTCTTTTCAATGTGCCAAATAAATCTCTCCCATCTCCATCATCTGGTGAAAGAAAGGAATCCACGTTTTCTTCTAAGGAAGTAAAATCTCCAAAATTTTCAATGTCCTCCTGCAATTAGAAATAAAATTAGATATTGGCACTAATTTTTTTTATTGTTAAATTCTGAGCAATAGCTTCAATAGACTATAGAGTATTTCACAAGCACAAAATAGTATTAGAAATTGATATAACTATAAAAGATCAATGCCTGCTTACAATCAAGCAAATAATATACGACAAGCAGGACTACCAATTAATTAGAAACATTAATGTGCACAGGTCATGCTAGCCAATGACACTAAATTGAAGGATTATATCATCTTATTTGAAATTTATTGACTGCATTGTAATTGACTGATCAACAGATAGAGTGGCACATGCCCTTCATAAGTCTTAAAGAGTTTTAAGCTCAACAAGCACTGACTAAGCAGCGGCAATCCTAAGGTTCCCTCATCTGGGATCCCTAGGGAAGAGGATCAAGTTGGCCCTTGCGAACAGCTCGGACAAGGTTTTCTGAGCAGTGTGCTTACCAAATGTTCTTTAAAAACTAGCTAAGCAGGTCAAATATTTGAAAAGAACAACATACCAGCTGGTTTGTGGATGATACAAGAGTTCCAGTACCATCATTACTATACATCATCAAGCTTTTTGATGTACTATTAACATGCTGGAGATTCCCCACAGTGGCAATTCCATCACCAGGAGTATGAGTTGATGGAGTTGATGGTTGAGAATTGGGAGATGGACCTACCGTGTTTACTGTGCCACTACTATTAGCAGCTCCAGAAGATGAAGGACCTTTCCTCTTTCTGTTATTCTGATATGCCACAGACAAGTATCAACTATTGCCTTTTGGCATCTTACAGCCTTTAAAAGGATTTGGTTGCTCAAACATGTGAAGTTCAAGTAATTTCAACCTAAACTCAATCCAGGCTATATTATGAAATCATTGTGTCAGTTCAAATTGAAACAACCTGTTGTGCTTGCTGCAGTTGCATAGGTTCTTGTTGCTGACAGGATGATTGTATCTGTGGCACATTTATCTGCGTTCAGATACACTAATGATAAAGCAATTAATTGTTCTTACCAGAATAATTAAGAATCAGATGCAGACATCACTAAGGCTATTTATTTCCTCTGTAAGAGGAATAAAAACTTGCCTTGGATGAAGTTGATTGCATCGGAGAACTAACAGAACCATCATTGACACTTGGTTGCCCATCTTTAGCATGTAAAGTGGTTCTAGGCAATCCAACAAGCTTTCGTGGATCTACATCTCCATGTGATGGTAAACTAGCATGATTGCCTTGTGCCTGAACCTGCGCTAAAAGCTGTTGTTGTTGCTGAGGTAAAAGCTGAAACTGACTTGCACCATGCAGAAGAGGTCTTTGAACTTGTCCACCCAAACTTGGCCTAATTGGGTCAAGTGCCTATATGATAGAAGATAGCATTCTTTGTAAGAACTGATTTGTATTTGGAATGGATCGATTTGCAAAAAATTCTCCATAATGAACGTACTGTTAATGGCCACCCCTTCAATGGAAGGTCACTGACTCCAGGGTTCAACCCTGAATAATAAAGGAACAAAAATGAATAAGAAACGAATTTAATAGGAAAAACAATATTTAGCTGAATAAGGAACCAAACAACTCCAACAGGTTCACTTTTTGTATGGCAAGGGAACCACTAAACCGCTCAGCTATTTTTCCCGTTCTCTAGCGTCTATAAATGCCCAACCAATAAAATAACTCCAATCCCATCAAGGTAGACGTTCACCTAATTTCTTGTATTATATAAAAATAATAGCATTATAAATTGAAAGTTGTTTATCAAGAATATAGTGCTTAAGACCTATCCTGAGCTCACCCTCCTAAGCAGGGCTAGACATAACAGCCAGGGCCACAATTTATGGCTTAGAGATTGGACGGGTGGGCTGTCTCTCTCCCCATCTCCCATCTCCTTACTCTAGTTTCCAAAGTTTCTCCATATATCTTATCTCTTGTCCGAGTTGGCTCGCATATGTAGAAAGAGAAAAGTTAGAAGTTCAAATGAATCTTTAAAATCAAAATCCGTGTAAGGTGATTGAGTCTCACATCCTCAGCCAGTAAAAAGGAGAAGGAAACACAAGCCACTGTTAGAAGGATGAAAAGAAGATCTACTTCAAGATTTGCAAGATATGAAGCTTGAATCTGAAGTGCAGTAGTTTTCCTCTTTTTTCCTTTTTCATCCCAAACACAACCAACCTCTCTCTCTCTCTCACACAAATGCACACAAACAACCAGTAGCCAAACATCTTCTCCATCTAAATACCTCTGAATTCCAATGACATCACAGGCATAAATTCTTTTCTTTTCTCCCATTTCTTTTAAAACTCTGGTAAAATAAATCCCTTTAGTTCAACAAAAAGTTTCAAGACGAGAGGATAGACTATATAATACAAGCAAGAAATAACTCGGTTTCATGGTAAGGAGTGGACAGTTAAGTGGTAAGTATGCATTACAATGTAGAATCTAACAAACATGACAGTAGGATGTCACTTTGATCAACGAGAAAGAAAATGATGTTCTTTGTCACTTAGATGAAATGTATCAACTTCACTCAGTCAGCAGATCATACAGGCGAAGGAAAAATAGACCAGTTTGAGGCCATTTGCCGGTTCACCAACCAAAAATGGTCAGTGGGATTGAATTTCTAAAAATACTAATTAATTGTTATATCATACATAAATAAACTGCCTTTTTTCCGCAAACTGCTTTTAAGTATTTCCTTTGCTAGTAAGGTCACAAAAACAGGCACCAAATATATGTTCAACAATATATCATCAAACTGCCCCAGGATGTATTATCAGCAATCTCTACAAATTGTAAACATAAATGGAATAATTTCTCCTCATCAACTAATTGTTACACTACCGTGTTAGTCTTTCACATTACTTTTTTTTCCCCTTCGTTTAAAATTCCCCACTACCAATAAAAACAGGTGAATTCTACACTTGACTTCACTCCCACAACAATCTTTAAACCTGCCTCTAGAAAAGTATTCCAAGAGGGAAGCAGCCTGAAGCAGAATAGATGAAAAGAGGCCCTAGTCGGCATGTCGTAGAACATGCGTGCAACAAGGCACTGCTTCTCTTGGTGTTGGTGATTGGAGTACAGATTCATCCAATGCTATTGGAAGATGACAACTTGTCCCTGGAGTATCTGTTTTAGTGTCTATTAAGCAACAGTTTCCTTATTTATCTTTTGATATTGCTAGGAAAGACAACACTACCTCATGTCCTACAACTTTTCGTTCCTTCAAAATGGACCAGTTTATTGGCCTTGTTTAACTCTTTAAACATGTTTCAAAACCGAGAAGAGGCCTTGAATTTTTTATTAAAGCCTGATCGAGTTTTTTTTTTTTTTTTTCAGTTACTGGGAAAATTAGGACTACAACCTTA
>JANIHZ010000003.1:40010265-40023396 GCA_027478365.1 Erythroxylum rufum | reverse complement strand
TAAGTGGTAATGGCCTTACATAAGGCATAATGTAATCATGGTGTTTTGCCTTTGTGGTGGTGCTGAGCTTTTTTAAATATAGTTTTGTTTAATGCCATGTATAGTATAAAATTATAGTTTTAATGGATTATTTAATTCCTCAAAAATGTTAAATATTTTCTACTACACTATTGACAAGCATTTAATGCATTTTATTAAAAATACTTACCCAATAGAAATAAAAATATTAAAATTGCAATGTTAAAATTAGTAGTTTAAACTTTAATATTCTCTCAGATAAGATTAATGGTTGCACTAAACATGTGAAATAAAGAAGAATATTAGAAGAGTCAAAATGAAGTAGAGAAAATCATGTTGGTTTGATTTGGTTTGGATTATACTAAAACTAAAACCTAAACTATATATTTGTTTTTCTAAAAAAAATCAAGTCATTTTCTATTTTTTAAAAATCATTGCTATTAACTCTTTGAAATAATTTAGTTTGATTTAAATGGATTGAATGGTTTGTACTAAATTAGAACTATCAATGATTAGTAATTCTTTTAAGAAGATTATGTGTTAGTCAGGGAAAAAAGACGTTTTCATAATATGCTATATAATCTTCATCATATTTGGAGCATTATTATATTTAATATCGTAAAATGCTATTTAACCTTGTTAAAGGTAAGCCTTTGAAAGCTTAAGGCTTTTATTTATTAATGTCTAGATTTTCTCCTATTTCTATCCTACCAAACCTCATATATGGTTGCATAGAATCCTATCTTTATGAGTTGGATATCACTTTTCTTTTGCTTTTTTTATTCAAAAGTTAGTTCACCATCTGATCCCAAGTGTTGACTATTCCTTGAACATTACATAATGATTTGATGCTATTCTATAAGGTATTTATAAATCACCATTGGAAGAACATACTTCATTCTTGCACATTAGAATGAAGTATGTGCAAAAGGTTAATTGGAGAGCAGCATGCCAATTTACATTTAGCATGGACCGCATGACTTCTAATTGAAAGCTTGGTGAATTTGCCTGAATTATAGAAAGTCCCTATGACTCTATGGCTGCGCGTCGTAACGCTAATCAAAATTAAAATAACTAGAATACTACTGTAGCAGTGGCGATCTAAGTCGATCCCACAGAGAGTGTGTGAAAAGTTTATGAAATGAAATTAATCGGTGTTTACAAAAAATGGGGGTTTTTAGATTTTTGAAATAAGAAAAATAAAATAAAACTAACTAATAAAAACAAATTAAAGAAAACATGCAAAAATGATAAATGTGGAAAATTTGGTAGGGACCCGGTTCTTTGGTTCAATCTCTGCCTACACCCTGATTAAGCATAATTTATTATTCTGTTATTCTTTAACCTCTCCTAGAAACTATTAATCGTGGGTTAAAACCCGAGTTTTCCCTTAGGTTTTGTTTAATCAAGATACGATCATTAATTAAACCTAACCACCGAACAACCTAGGATACGATTTCTAGATTTAATTAGGCAGTCGCATTACGAACTAGGAAAACCGATTAATCAAGGCAACAACCACATAGAATGCGTCATTTAACCTAGGTCATGTTATCCCTAATGATTACGAATCATTAGTTGCTACATATGAATTTCAACATAACAATTACGAATTATATCGAAATTCTAGCAATGGGATTCAAATTAATAATTCAATGAATGCATTAAAATCATCAATCACAATACCTAATAGGTTCATACACAAATAACTGAATAATAACCAAAATCCGGTTATCTATACACAAAACCCAAATAAGTTAAAACAGGATAACACAATTAATTCCTAATGAGAGAAAGAAACAACAAAATAATTAAAATAATACTTAACCCCGGGTCATTAGTGTCGATTTTATCTCCGAACTGATATCGGGATGTTTAATCCTTCATAAGTATTTTTCAACAAATAGCTTTAACTCCCATCTTCATGCCTACCAAAAAGCCCCTTTAATTTTTTCACTGTTGCAAGCTTCTGTTACTGGTCACTGCTTGCTCTTTACTATGCCTTCTTCACTGTATATTGTGCGTGATTGGTCCATCGTTTTGTTCACTGCGCCAAAGCTCCAGCACTGTCGCTCCTCTCCTACGCTGCCAGCACCAAGCCGCCCAAAGCCTTCACGCCAGCGCCAGCCGCATGCCTCACTCCTCTGCTCTCTTGTTTCTCTCCTGTTTATTCTCCTCACTGTAGCGTTGATAGGACCATTAAAGGTCACCCATCAACTTAAAACATTGCTCTCCTCTTTTCTTTGTTCCAGAGCCGCACACTACTGCTGCCTTGATTTTTATTTTTGCGCTCCTTCTCTGCACCGACAATTGTGTTCTTCCCTCACTCTTCCTTGCGCTGGCTGTCTAAGTTGCCCCTTCCTAATTAAAATGCAACCTGCCAATTAAACCTTCTCATGCATTAAAATGTCGTGTGTTAAAACGCACAAGCTGCGCGTTAAAAACGCACAGCTCTATCGCAAAACCATTTTCATTTTTTTGTAAATAAATAATTGTGCTCCAATTTTGATATATAAAATTTTGCCTTTTGGTCTAAAAAATTTATCAACAAATCCAACCTAGCAGTCAACATAAATTGAACACAAATTGAGCATTTTATCTTAAAAATAGGATTAAAATTATATGTAAATGTATAGAAAAATATAAGAAAATTCAATTCTATCACTCTATCTTTAGTATCAACTCTTAACCTGTATCTTGGTACAACTTTTATTAACTTATCAAATCCCCTTTGCCTAATGAACCATTGCTAGTCAACTATTAATTTACTAACTTTAGCTCTTAGCTTTAAAATATACCTTAGGTGGACCAAATTAGGATGTAGGTATAGGGGACCTTTGTGGACGAGTTATCAAACCATATTAAGGTGTTTCTTCCATATTTTATTATGCATTTGAAAGATGGAGCTAGTACCTCTCTAATTTTCAATATGTTTTGCCAAGTCCAAGAAGAGTTAGGACTGCCCTTTACTACCTAAAAGTTTTTTCCTTCTAGATGTTTATTAAGGACCTACTGCACCAACAAGTTCTCATTATCAATCAAAAGTTTCCATATCCTTTTGGCTATAAGGACTTTATTGGTTAAGTGTATAGAGTTTAGTTATAAACCACCTTATACCTTTTTGTAACATAATTCCTTCTAGGACACTTTAACCCTATTGCTTTGTAGGGATCTCCATTCCATAAAAAGTTCCTCAACTTTTTTTTGTATCCTTAGTCATATTATTTGGAAGGAATAGATGAGAAATCCAATAATTGTAAATGTTACACAATAGTGTTTTAATCAACAAAACTTTGCCTACATAACTTAGCTATTTATTATGTCATTTCCTAAGTTTCTTCTCATTATGCTCAAATAGAGGCTTGCAATCTTTGTAAGATATCCTTGAGGCTAAAATTAGAACTCCTAGGTAAGTAAAAGGTGGATTAACTGCTTTTATTTGAAAAATGTTTTCAAGCTCATTCTTCAGAGAGTTAGCATTCTTGGAACATAGTATAAAGCTCTTATCAAAATTGATATCAATCCTTATCTTATAGCTGAACTGATTAATGAACTTCATTAAGATTTAAACAAAAGGAGCATCGTCCTTATGAAATCATAATAGTTCATCTGCAAATGTCAAATTGAATAGTTTCAGCTTGCTGCACATTTTATGGTACTTAAAATCTGAGATTTGTGTATTGTTGTAAGCAATGATTTAGATTAGAACCTTCATACAAATTGAGAATAGATAAGGGCATAGAGGACCCCCTTATCTTCTCCCTCTTTCACCTTTGAACCATTAAGTAGGTTTACTATGTAGAAGGATTCTAAAGGTGGTGGTAGATATACACTCTTTAATCTAATGTGGGAATTATCCAAAGAATCCCATAACTTTTATAACTTAGATTAGAAAATTCCAATTGACAAAATCAAAAGCATTTTTAAAATCTACTTTTAATGCACACATCTTACCTGCTCCCTTCATCATATAGCCTTTGAAAATATCTTGGGCTATCGATGTTATCTCCTATAATTCTTCCTTGTGTTAATTCACCTTATGATTTAGAGGTTAAGGAGTACAAGACAAGCTGCAATTTGGTTAGTAACATCTTAAAAATTAATTTATAAATTGAATTACAACAAGATATAAGTTCTATTTTATCTTCTTCATCTTATTTTTGTGAACAACATCTCATATAATTTTGATTACATTCTTTATTTTATCATATCATATATACAACTCTATTTTATATTGTATAGTCATACTTATGTATAAATATCAGTTTTTTTTCATACCAAACTAAATTTCTCTGTTCTTCGTATTTTTTAATGTACTTTTTTCCTTTTTAGGTTCTTTTTGTTTTGACAAACTTAGTGATAGTTATAGATTATACTATGTTTTATTAGATGTTTAAGTGTGTTTTTAAATATTTATTAGATGATTATCATGTGTATAGGCTTAGAATTATGTTATTGTTAATGTTTGTATGTATTCTAAGTATTTGTTTGGTTTAGAGCAATGATTGGATCTTAATTTTATTTTTCAAGAGGTGTTTAATATGTTTGTGAGTGTTGGAAATTAGGAAATTGAAAACTGACGAAGATGGAGGAAGCTTGACGGTGTAACGATTGTGCACAATTGAGCATGATTGTGACAGAGGCTGAGCCAAGTGAAGCATAGTTGTGACTCAAAGAGCACAATCGTGATAGGGAGTTTTTAGGCATAATTTTTTTGTATCTTTTAAGGTTTGGGGCTATGTTTGGAACCAAATAAAGTGTGGAAACCATAAAAAGAACCCTAAAAGCCTTAATCACTATATAAGAATGTGAAATACAAAAAAAACGTAATAGTCATTGAATCAAAGTGGAAAGATTTAGAAAGCATATGAAAATTCTAGCTTTCCAGATCAAGGAGCAAATAGTGTTTTTATTCTTTTTCCCTTGTTTCTTCCATTAGCATTGATGTGTAATTGGAATTATAAGATGTTAAACATGTTCATGGAGTTCTAAACTCATATTAGGAAATGTTCTAGATTTATTTTGTGACTTTATTCATTGTTGAATTCAATATATTTCTGGATGTTTGTGATAATTGTTTATGCATAAAATTGACAACAAATCGAAAGAGTGAGTCAAAAATCATTAGTGTTAAGTTGTACAATAAGAGTTGGCAATTTAATAGACCCATAATTATCAAATTAATGATCAATCAAAGAGATATCTTGCTTGTGAAATTAATTATCTATTAGATAGCTTCTGATCTAATTGATGACGTTATGATAGTTTTATGAATCGAGAGATTGCAAATCTGAAAATTTTGAATTCAATTACGGTTAATTGATTAGATCTTAAGAGAGAGTAATAAATATTTTAGGAAATCTAGGATCAAACACATAAATTGATTCAACAAGATTAAGGGAATGTAATAGAGAAAGAATAGTTCTTAAATGTTCAATCTTCATCAATCTCAATTTTTATTGGCAACTCACTTATTAATTGTTTCGTTTTATTTTTTGTTTTAAATTTTGTTATTTAATTTTATCCAAATCAATTTTGTGTTACCTTAGAAAAAGTTAAGTTCAAATTGTTAACTCCTGCATAATCCTCGTGGGAAAGATAACTTCTTATACTACAAGATAAGATTCGTTTACATGTAGATATTGAAAGTTTTATTATCAAATATAAAATTTTCTCAACATTTACTCCAAAATCTACAAAATATGTCTTATTGGATATTCCTCTCCTACAAAGCTATCGATGTTTTAATCCACACACTTCAAAACTCTATATCTTTCGTCATGTTCCCTTTCTTGACACTGACTTTTCTTATGCCATCTCACCTCTTACTTCTTCTTTATCCTCTTCTTCTTATGTTATCTCTTTATTGTGTAACTCTTTTTTCTTTACCTTTTTCATTTAAAACCCTACTCTCCAACCCCTTTTTTCCTTCTTAATCTCTCATTCATGATTTATGTTTACTCATATATGTGATCACACTCGTAATCCTCATACATTGTCTGACTTTATCATATATTTTACCATCACCTATAACCCTCCTACTCTTGACCCTACTTTTTTTACCAAAGATAATAAATTTTCCTACTAGTGCCAAGTGATGTTTGATGAGTTCAATGCTCTCTATTATAACCAAACCTAAAATTTTGTTCTTCCACCATTATATATTAATATTGTAGGTTGTAAATGTTTTTTTTTTGGCACTAAACGAAAGATTGATGGTATAATTAATCTATAGAAAGCTCATCTGGTTTCCAAAGGATATCATCAGACTCTAGGTCTTGCTTATACTAACATCTTTAGTCCTATTGTCAAACCTACCATCATTCGCATTAAACTTTCTCTTGCTCTCATAATAATTATCCTGCTCATCAACTAAACAAATTAATGTTTCATTTATGATCATCTCTAAGAGCCAGTATTTATATATCCCTCATATGTTGGTCATCGTAGAAAAGCTCTTTATAGTCTCAAACAAGCTCCTTGTACTTAGTTTCATCACCTTAGTCAAAAATTTCATGACCTTCATTGTACCCTTACCAAGTCTAACACATTCCTCTTCGTTTACTGCACTCCATCTCATTTCACGACCTTCATTTTAACCTTACCAAGTCTAACACATTCCTCTTCGTTTACTGCACTCCATCTCATATCACTTATCTTTTAATCTATGTGGATGATATTTTGATCATTGATTCTTCCCTTACCTTTATTAGCTTCCTCATTTATGATCTCAAAACCACCTTCTCCATCAAAGATCTAAGTCAACTTTACTATTTCCTTGGTATTGAAGAAACTAACACATCAAATGGCATTTTACTTACTCATAACCAATATATTAAAGATCTTCTTTATAGTACAGGACATGATAACTCCAAACCTATGACCAAACCTATCACACCTAACCTTCCTCTTACTAAAAATCATGATCATACCCTTCCTGATCCTACTGTATATCAAAGTACTATTGATGTTCTTTAATACATATTTCTTACCTAACCTGACCTCCAATTGGAAGTCAGTAAATTTTCCTAATTTTTACATTATCCTACAAACATTTACTGGACTACGATCAAAGATGTGATACCTTTGCTCCACTACCTCTCATGATATTTACTTCACTCATAACACTTCTTTTACCATATAGGAACATTTTTTTGCTAATTAGGTCGGTTGTTTTAATAATTATTGCTATGCTTTTGGCTACTGCATCTTCTTTGGTGCAAATCTTATTAACAGTACGTCGTAACACTAATCAAAATAAAATAACTAGACCTACTACTATAGCAGTTGTGAGTTTAGGTCGATCCCACAGAGAGTATTTGTAAAGTTTCCGAAATCAAAGTAAGTGGTGTTTAGGTTTAACGGGGGGTTTTATATTTTGAAATAAGAAAATAAAATGAAACTAGAATAACAAAAATAAATTAAAGAAAGCATGAAAAAAATGATAAAAGTGGGGATAAAGACCTGGTTCTTTGGTTCAATCTCGACCTATACCCTCATTAAACATATTTCATTGATTTGTTGTTCTCTAACCTCTCCTAGCAATTATTAATCATGAGTTAACAATTAACCTGAGTTTTTCCTTAGGTAGTGTTTAATCAAGATACGATCGTTAACTAAACCTAACCACCAAATAACTTAGGATACGATCTCAAGATTTAATTAGGCAGTAGCATTATGAATTAGGAAAACCAATTAATCAAGGCAACAATTACATATGATGCGTCATTCAACCTAGTTATGTTATCCCTAATGATTATGAATCATTAGTCGCTACACATGAAATTCAATATAACAATTACATATTATATCAAAATTCTAGCAATGGTTTTGCAAATAAACCATTTAATGAACACATTAAAATCATCTTTTCACAATACCCAATGCGTTTATACACAAATAACCTAATAATAATGAGAGTCTAATTATTCGTACATAAAACCCAAATCAATCAACATAGGATAACACAATCAATTTCTGATGAGAGAAAGAAACAACAAAAATAGTGAAATACACTTAACCCGGGACGTCGGAATCAATGTCACCTCCAAACTGGCATTGATGTCACCTCTGAACTAGCGTCAAGACGTTTAGTCCTTTATGGATTTCTCCTAAGAAAATACTTCAGCCCCTACATTATAACCCAGCTGAAACCCTCCTATTCTACTATGCCTCCTTTCTATTCTCTCTCATAAACTACTGTTCTGCTTAACTGATTTATTTCTTGGTCCAAGCATAATGTTCACGTCCTTAAAACCCTCCAGACAACCTATGGAAACATCTGCGTGAAACGTAGATGTTTTGCATTGCGTTTTCTCTCTATGCTACTGTCGTTTCTGTCTTGAACTGCTGATGCTTCCCATTTGTGTTGCTACGTTGTTTTGCTTCATCTGTTGCTGAAACACCCACGTTACTTGCTTTGTCGTTTCAACGTTTTCCTACTTGCTACTCTCCCTTTTTTTTTACCAACCATTAAATTCACGTGCATAGGGCTATCCTATCTCATACCGCAATCTTCTTTATATTTTCAATATATATCTCCTTTCTTGGCATTTTCTTGTCTTCTTCTTGTTCTATGAAGACAAGTGAGTATTAGCCTTCGAAAAATGGTCCAAGGTTTTGACCCACTTTAATTTCTTTGCTTCCAAATTGTACCTAAAATCATATATGAATTAAAATGAGCATCTTAAGCATTTTCGTATCATGAATCACTAAGTGTAAATGATTAAATGTATCAACAATGAAACATATATCAATTTCCCTCACACTTAACTTTGGTCGTCCTTAGGTAAAACATCCAAATTAAGCTCAAAGACCTAAAAGAATTACTCCATTCTCACATGTTCTAAGAATATATAATCATAAGCAAAGATGAATGACTTTCAAAAATTATAGTAAGAAGTCAACATTCTAAGCTTTTACTCATGATCAATCAACATTCATCATCTTCAAAAACTGACTAATCTAATGGTAAACTCAGAAAATGTGTTTAACTAAACTATAACCACGGGTACACTCAATACCATTCATGATCATGACAATCCATAACTTTACATATTATTTCATTTCTCTGTCACTAAAATTCACGTGCAAAATTGTGAATCAAAGGACTTTTTAGGGTTGTAATGTGCGAAAAGTTAAGGTGAGATATATTTAGGTCAAGTAATATGAAAGTTATTAAAGCTAGTAAAACAAAGCAACACTTAATATGACATCAAGTGCACAAGTTCACATTCATACAAAACTGGGTACGACCAGCTATGACGAATGAAACACTTATATTTCATAACTCATTTCAGCTCTCACACATAAAGCACATGAAGTATATATCAATCCAAAGGAATCACTCATACAATTTATGCCAACAATACATTGAAACCATAAGAGTGAACCTTCCAAGCCAACATCTACCTCATGTTCAACATACTCAAATGACAAATTCATTACAACTTTAGGAAGGTGCATTAATTATGAATAACTTTACAAACTCATATGCACTTCCTCCTTGATAAATTTATTTAAACAAAACTTTTTTCATTCTTTTTCTTTTTCCTTTTCTTTTTCTTTCTTTCTTTCTTTTTCCTTTTCTTTCTTTCTTTCTTTTTCATTTTCTTTTCTTTTCTTTTCTTATGCTTTTCTCTTTTCTTTCTTTCTTTTCCTTTCTTTTTTTTTACATAAAAAGAAACTACATTAACATGGGAATTTCAATGAGAAGACATAACAAAACATCCCAACATTAACCAACCCACACATATGTACACCCCTGCACTTACACTTTTGTACATCCACAAACTTACCGATCACATATGCTCCACTAGCTTTATGACTTGGGTAAGACATTTGGTTAATTTTAAAAGCATAAAATGTGGTTTATACAAAAAGAAAGGTATAAAGCTCAAAGGGAGTTAATAAGGGAAAAACCATGTCAATAGTGTAGGTTATTTGGCTAATGTAGTTCAGAAAAACAAAGAATGCCTAGTCATTTCCAAGTTAATGCATGTGATAAAAATATGGTTTCGAATAGAAATTCAAAGCAAAATCAAGATGTACACGTCATGAAGGTCAAACATTATCAAAAGATAATGAGACTAAAATGAATGTGTCAATCTAATAAGGCCCCATATCTCACCGACTTTGTTTAGCACTAGTCACTATTCTTCTAAAGATAATACATATCGACCAATCACAAGAGAAAAATATATGCTAAACTTGTTATGAAATTTTCTAGTCAATTCATTATCTACTCATGACTATATAATCCTAGAAGCAATAAAAAACGAGAAATTGTTTGTTTTGTTTGTTTTATTCTTTCTCTCATTTTGATTGAAAACTTAAAACAAGCAAGAAACAAACCAACAAAGAGCACACATGCATATAAAAAGAAATGCGAAAATGTAAAGAAAAGAAATTTACTTCCCTTGGGTTACTTCCCAAGAAGCGCCTAGGTTTAGGGTTGCTAGCTCGACTCCATGTTTCCTCCTCGCGTGACAAAATTATGATGTTTAGATGTCACATGCGGCTCCTCCATGTAAGGTTCTTCTAGATAGGGCCCTAATTGATCATTATTCCCATTCAGCATCCTTCCTATCCTTAGACTTTTGATCTCTACTGAGTCCACGTTTTCTTGAAAGATCTCGAATGTCTCTTTACCTTTTTCTTCTCTGTTTGATTCCTTTAACATGTTAGGTAAAGGTAAAGAGTTAGAGTCAAAAATAATCACGGACTCGGTACTCACCTTTGAGCTAAATGATGTATCATATTTTGCTTTGAGCTCCTCCTCAACTTCTTCTTCATAAGTAATTCATTGAGAATTGGCCTCAAAATTCTCAAGCTCTTCCTCAACTTCTTCCACACAAGCAACTCCTTAAGTATTACACTCAAGATTCTCAAACTCTTCATCACTTTGTAAGATTTCCGCACTTATGTCCATAGGGTATGCCTTAGGTTGATATGACAGCTCCTCTTCCAATTGTTATTATAAGTGTTCGATCCTCGCTGCCATTTCACCCATTTCGCTTAACAAGTTCTGGTTTCTAGACGTTATATGCTTCTTTTCCTACTGGAACTGTTACAACTGCTGTTGTAGGCTCTGTTGATATTGGAGATTGTTAGCAATCACAACATTCATCAATTCTTTCAAAGATGTACCTGAGTTTTTTCGGCTCTCCACATCTTGGAAACTAGACCAAGAATGCCTTTCATCCAATTGGAATTGTTGGGTATTCGATTGAAGTGGTTGCATACTCTTTTGAAGTTGCTGCATACCCTATTGAAATTGAAGATGGCTAGCATTACAGGTCTTGATATAGTCATCCATAGGTGTATATGAGTTATGATAAGAAGTTTCTGGTCCACACAGAAATTGATGTGTGTCCTGCAAACTATTATAGAAGTAATTTTAACCAAAGTTAGATTGATCAGTCGAACCATGGTTATAAGATTGAGAGTAAGAGTTAAAGAAAAAATCACTTCCATCCATGAATTTTTTTTAATTTTTTTTCTTCACAAACACGAAACAGAAAAATGAAAGGATCATGAAATAACTGAAAAGAAATCAATTACGAACAAATATATACAAAACACTAATTAAAATCACAAACAAAAACTAAAACACCGCACTCCCCGACAATGGCGCCAAAATTGACAGCACATCGTAACGCTAGTCAAAATAAAATAAATAAACCTACTACTATAACAGTGGTGAGTCTAGGTCGATCCCACAGAGAATGTGTAAAGTTTTTGAAATGAAAGTAACTAGTGTTTAGGTTTAACGGGGGGTTTTGGATTTTGAAATAAGAAAATAAAATGAAACTAAACTAATAAAAAAATTAAAGAAAACATGCAAAAATTGATAAAAGTGGGGAATTCAGTAAGGACCTGATTCTTTGATTCAATCTTGGTCTACACCCTAATTAAACATATTTAATTGATTTTTTGTTCTCTAACCTCTCCTAGCAACTATTAATCGTGAGTTAATAATTAACCTGATTTTTCTCTTAGGTGGTATTTAATCAAGATACGATTGTTATTTAAACTTAACCACCGAATAACTTAGGATACGATTTCTAGATTTAATTAGGTAGTAGCATTACAAATTAGGAAAACCGATTAATCAAGGCAAAAATCACGTACGATGCGTCATTTAACCTAAGTTATGCTATCCCTAATGATTATGAATCATTAGTCGCTACACATGAATTTCAATATAACAATTATGAATTATATCAAAATTCTAGCAATAGATTTGCAAATAAATGATTCAATGAACACATTAAAATTATCTTTTCACAATACCCAATGGGTTCATACAAAAATAACATAATAATAACAAGAATATGATTATCCATACATAAAACCCATATCAATCAACATAGGATAACACAATCAATTTCTAATGGGAGAAAGAAACAACAAAAATAGTGAAATACACTTAACCTGGGTCATCGGCGTCGATGTCACCTCCGAACTAGCGTCGTGACGTCTAGCGCTTCATGGGTTTCTCTTAAGAAAATGCTTCAGCCCCACTTTATAACCCAGCTGAAACCCTCCTATTCTTCTACGCCTCCCTTCTGTTCTCTCTCGCAAACTACTATTCTATTTAGCTTATTCAGTTTTTGGTCTAAGCATAATGTTCACACCCTTAAAACCCTCCAGACAACCTATGGAAATGTCTGCGTGAAACGTAGACATTCTACACTTCATTTTCTCTCCATACTACTGTCATTTCAGTTTTAAAATGTTGTTGCTTCCCATCTGTGCTGCTACATCGTTTTGTTTCATCTATTGCTGAAACACCCACGTTGCTTGCTTTGTCATTTCAATGTTTTCCTACTTGCTACTCTCCCTTTGTTTTACTAATCATTAAATTCACATGCATAGGGTTGTCCCATCTTATACCTTGATCTTGTTTGTATTTTAAACACATATCTCCTTTCTTGTCATTTTCTTATCTTGTTCTTGCTCTATGAAGACAAGTGAGTATTAGCCTTCAAAAAATGATCCAATTATCATGCTTTCGACCCATTTTAATTTCTTTGCTTCCAAATTAAACCTAAAATCATATATGAATTAAAGTGAGTATCTTAAGCATTTTTGTATCATTAATCACTAAGT
>JANIHZ010000003.1:39961341-39979841 GCA_027478365.1 Erythroxylum rufum | reverse complement strand
GGCGTAATACATAAACATGTACATAAATGTTTATGTAATACGTATTCTAAAACTTTTGCAGTACAGGAATGTGTTAAATATAATATTATTACATAAAAGTGGTTGAAGCTCTCAGCCGCAAGTTGGAAAACGGCACTTGTGGGTGGGCGCCTCATATCTGTCCACTTCTCTTACAAATTTAATGCCCAAATGATGTCGTTTGGGCATTAGACACGATAAGACACGGTTGTATCTGATAAAAGATTTGAACTCTGGTTTGATGCCCAAATATGTTGTAAAGTCTGGACTTAACCCAACATTAACAGTTTTATTAAGAAAAACAGACCATATGGATTTCTCAACTTTACCCTCCAATAGTGTATTAATTAAAGTGGAGTCTTAATTCACCTGAACAACTTTGTTTTTCACACCGCACAGGTTCTTGATTGACTTTAAACAATTAATTGGTCGGTGCCAAATAATTGAAGAAAAAGGAAAAATCAAATAAATGGTTTTATATTTTAATAATATCATGTCGAAAGAAAAAAATGTTGCATGTAACATCAATGCCGTGATCAGTAGCTGGGCTGTCACTTTCTTAAACCCAGAACTTGCAGTCACCATGAAAGGTTCCTCTTTGATTGCTTATGAGAAGAATGATTCTTGACTGGCTTATGAGAATGGTGTAGCAAGAGAAGCCTCTTCATGACTCTGACAAACACCACCAACCCTTTCTTTCTGGTCGAAAACAAAGTGTCTTTCGTCTTGGATATTCTCAAAGCTTGATGAACACATCCCACGTCCAGTATTTGCTCAGATTGGCCTCTTGCGCTCTTACTTCTCTTCAACATCCCTTCATTGAAATTTTCCCATAACATGTCCATCTTTTCCGCTTCATCATCATCTTCGTCTTCCTTTCTATTGCTTGCTTTCAACAACTTATCCCAACCACATGAAAAGCTCTTTCTTTGTGTGCACTTGATCTCCAATCCTGTTTGTACACATTCCGTCAGTTCTTCGGCTTCTTTGTATGATGATTTCTCGTGGCGGGGGGAGGCTACAGGGGACAAGCGCCATAATGGTGGTGAATCAATGCTCAACGATAGCGTGTCGTTGATTGTGGGAAAGCTGAAATCTTGATGATCAGTGCTATCCATGGATTGGTTAACGAATAATGAGTAAAATAGGGGATGATTGGTTTGTGAGAGAAATAGGGGTTGATTGTAGAAGTTGGAAGAGTTTTGGTTTAGGTAGCTTTTGGACATATTTGTTGAACTACTACTACAAGGTCAGCAAATTCTTGGTTTTCCTTTTACAACGATCAAGATTCTAAAAGTGGGGGTCCCACTAATCGTGATGATTCAAGTTAGAGCCCATCGGGTGGGACTTGTGGGACTTACGTATCATATTAAAACGAATAATGTAAACAAACTCATATAGCAATGGATTCTAAGAAAAAGGCTACCTGTTGATAAGTGATATTTATTATAAGATTGTCTAAGTCATTTTATGTAATAATGTGCATGTTTAGCATACATACTGGAATGTTTAGCTTAAATTTTATGTTATTTTCATAACTTGCATATGTATGTGATTGTAAATGATAAATTGCATGTTAGGTTTTAAATGAAGGTTTTTAAGTTTTAGGTTTTGCATGCTTTTCATGTGTTTTGATGCACATAAATTTTGCATGGTTGTATGTTAATGTTTGGGTAAGATTTGGACTTTATTTGTGTTGATTATCAACTAATTTGCATATAGACTTGATGTAGATATTAAAGAAGAAAGCGGGAATTTTCTAGGTAGAAGCTCGAATTTTTCAACTTTCTAACTGGCAATTCCAACTTGCTCTACATCCATACTACGTCACTTTAACAGTCCAGAGGGGTATAAAAACCTCATTTTAAACCCTAGAAAGAGAAGAGGGTCATGCAGCACACAAAAAGGAGGAAGATAGACACATTTTTTGGTGGATTTTCAAGAAGAAACAAGTAATTTTAAGAGATCTCAAAGTTGCCACACCAAGTTTCAGCTTTGTTCTTCAACTCATAAGCCTTCTATTCTCTCTTCTCTTATTTGATTTTGTTTAATTATTGTATGGAAAGGAGGTATGGACTTGTTGTGAGGATGTTGTCGATGATTGTAATGGATTTCTAAGTAAATTTTAGAGTTGTTGTTCTTACCATAACTATGTAAGAACTCACTTTGGTTTAATGTATGGTTTGCTTTAACGCTTATGATGTGTGGATTTTATATATCGTCCTTACACTGAGAAATGGAGTTAGGAAATCAGTTTGGATGTACTATAAGAGTGGACAGCCTTGAGAACACTTTACACATCAAGCTAACTTGATATATAGAGAAAGATCTTGGATGTTTGGATGGTTGTCCAATAGGTTACTTCATATCCAATTAACGATTAAGTAAACTGTGTAGGTTAAGAGATTACATACCTGACTTTAATCATTATTTTGGGTTAAATTGGTTCACATATTGAGAGGGAAAGGGTCAATACATTAGAATGCCTAGGATTAAGCATGATTACATTACCGAAATGAGGGATTACATGGTATAGAGAGAATGACCCTAACCTTTATAATTTGATTCTCGAAAGCAAAGTTGTGTTCTTATTTTTATGACACTTTGAAGTGTGTTTGCAAGCTTTAAATTGTTAATTTTTGCAATTTCAATTTCTCATTTTTTTTTACTCAAACAAAAGTCAATTTGAATTATAAGGTGACTAACCAATCCTCGAGCAAACAATACCTTGCTATATTATTTTATATGAGTCATATACTTGCAATATATAAACTTTAATTAATTTTAAAACTTTGAGCTAAATATGAAGTAGTTATTAGTTGTTTATCCATTTATCAAAATTCAAGTAAGGAATGAATGTGATACATAGTTTTAGTTTGATAATTGGACTCCTCTAAGCCCCTATGCCTTAAGGAGGATATTTCTTCACAATCTATAAGAATCTTTTCTCAAACATGAGTTAGAAATGTTATTGAGTAAAATTCTTGGCATTTTTAAGGAAGATGGCTAATAGGATTCTAAGCTACTTTCCAAACTACCCAATCCTTGCTCTCTTAATAAACCTATTTCATCTTTAAGTAACAATGGAAACTATATAAACTCTTTATGCATCAAAGCTCGCAATGCTCCTACACCTCTCATTCCTTGGTATAATATTGTATAGAAAGGCTCTTTAAAACCAAAAGCTTAATTCATTACTTGGCCTGCAGCTAGGAGAAGACTAAAAACTAAAGATAGGATAGTTGAGTCCATTTATAAGTTATGCATGCTATGTCATATTGAGCAAGAAAACATTGACAATATCTATTACAAATGTAGCTTCACCACTTCCATTTAGGCTAGCATTCAACATGCCTTAAGTCTCTACTATCATGAGTCATATTGGAACAATATATTGGAATGGGTTGAAGATAAGTTTAGCTCTATAGGGAAAGATAAAGTTTGTTTAGTTTCAGTCTTAACTTTGTAGTCTATGTGATTTGGAGGGAAGGGAATCAAAGAATTCACAAGGCTAATACAAATAAGCATGTCTTAATCCACAAGCTATATTATTGGATAAGGGAAACTCTGGTGGCCCATCAAATTGCAGGACAACTGAGGACCTCTACTAGAAGACAATGGAATCTTTAGCTTCCTAGTTTTTCCTAAGGATAACTAAAAATGTGATTTATTTCCTTTTGTTTAGTACAACATTGTAAAGACCCTTTGAATCCTTTTATGGCTTTAAAGAATTATTTTATCTTTAAAAAAATTAGGTAGCAATGATCAAATTTTTGTTTTAATTTTTGCTAGAGAAGGTTGTTGGGAGTCAATAGCACAACTCTCTAAAAGTCAACTAAAAATCAAATATTTATAAGAATTAACTAGCTGATTAGCATATGAAACTAACAATAAGATTTACGTGACAAATCCTCCAATGTAGTGAGAAAAACTACGGGCTAAATTGACAAACAAATCCACTAAATTCATATAAGAATTTACAAAATTCATTCTCGAGCAATCGACCTTTGCTTAAAATAATTTTTCATCCCGCAATTACAAGTTGTCTTACCAAGTTTCGTTATTGAAACTAAGTTGAAATATCAATCAACAAAACTCTCAAACTAACCCTAAAAATAATCTCTATAAACAACTTGTAATTAAAACCAATCAACAAAGGATGGGAATACTTTCTATCTACTTTCCCTCAATTTTTCTTCACTTTTTGTGTTATAGTCAATTAGCGACTCTTATATTAAACTTACACATTTTATCTTTTATATTTTTAAATAGAGTTTTTTTTACACTGTAACCAGTCACATACACGATTATGTAAATGAATATACCTTTATCATATTTTACAAAATCACGAACATACATGGCTACAGAGAGTTATAGGTCATCACACACAGTCATATATGTCATGAACATGGGCATATGCACAATTGTGCATGTCTTTGCCCTTTCTCTTCCTTCTAAACACATTTCCAAAAGCTTACACAATTGATTCACACAATCATGTAAGTAAAGGACACGGGCATGTAGTGCCCTTCAGGGCCATATCTTCCCATAAAAGCATATTCCAACTATTATCTATCTTATCTTTACTCGTTTATCATTCCTATGAATCATAAAAGTGTCTATAATTATCAAAAATTCATATTTGTCTCAAAATAGGGCTTAACACTCAACAATCTTCTCCTTCAGCCCAAATATGGGGAAGACACATAATGCTTCAGTATCCACTTGAAATACATCTCAGTAAACTTATTACAAAGCTCATGCTTATTTTTAAGAACCTCTTTGGCCAACATGTTACCACCATTTATGTGAATCTTATTTAGCATCATTTTTTGCTCTTCAATCATGAACCTTAATCAATGACATCTGAAATCTATATGTTTTGTGTTGAAATGATAAATAATATTTTTTCTTAAGTCAATAACACTTTACTATAAAAAATACTACATATTCTTTTTACTTCACATCCAAATCTTTAAGGAACCTTTTCGGCCAAAGCATCTCCTTACTAACTTTTATTATAGCTACATACTCTGCTTTAGTTGTTGATAAAGCCGCAAACTTTTGTAGCTTAGATTACCATGAAATGGCTCCTCCTACAAACTTGAACAAAAAACTTAAAGTGGACTTTTACCATCAAGATCTTCAGCCATATTTGCATTTGTATAAGCTTCGGAAATGTGCTCACCATCACCAAAACACAAACTCCATTTAGACGTATCACTCAAATATCTCAAAATATATTTCATCGCTTCTCATTGAACCTTCCCATTTTAGACAAGTATCTACTTATTAACTCAACAGTCTGTGCAATATATAGTCTTATATATAATATTACATACGTCAAAGACCTTACTGTAGATGAGTATGAAGTAGAAGACATACCATCTTTCTCCTTTTTTGTTGTGGGACATGCATACTTACTCAAAATAGAGTGAGATGCCAATGGCATGCTAATTAGCTTAATATGATTTATATTGAACCGTTTTAAGATATCTCTCCTATGACTACCATAGTTTCTTACTCTTCCTGTCTTAAGTTATTTCCATGCCTAAAATCTTCTTTACATTTGCTAAATCTTTCATATAAAAGGATTTAGACAAATGCTCCTCTAACATTTAAATTATTCCAAAATCATGACCTACAATCAACATGTCACCAATATATAGAAGAAGAATGATGAAGTTCCTAACTGTGCCCTTCTTAAAATACATGTAAAGACTGACATAAGTTTGCTTCTAACTATAACCTATCATAAAAGAATCAAACTTTTGATACCACTATCTTGTAGCTTATTTCAACCCATATAAACTTTTCTTCAACTTATAAATCAGATTCTTCTTGTCTTTAACTTTGAAACCTTTTGGCTTCTCCATATATATCTCCTCTTCCAAGTCTCCATACAAGATGGTTATTTTAACATTTAACTACTTGAGTTCAAGATCCAAACAGTCTTAACCACCCATTAGAAGATTTCAACAAAATTTGTACCTATCTTTTGACTGAAACCTTTTATATCTAGCTTTGACTTATTCTTTACTAGCTTGTCATCTTCTTTATTTATTTTTAACACCCATTTATTATTTAGTGCCTTTTTTCCTTTTGGAAGCTTCACAAGCTTATATATATCATTCTTCTTTAGAGAGATCAACTTTTCTTGCATAGCTGTGAACTATAAAATCTTTATCTTCACAAAATTCAACCTATTAAACATTCTCAAACTCCCCCTCAGTAGTAACTAAGATATATTTTGAACTTGGATATCTTGTAAAAGGCCTTTTCTCCTTTTTATTGGATCCAGTTTCTCCTCCTGCTCATTTTCCTCAATGGCTTCATCTTTAAAATTATCTAAATATGGTTCATATGAATCATCATTACCAGGTTGTAACTAATCACCATCAATGTTTTTTTTAATCAAGCACTTCTTCTCCTTTACTTGTAGACTGCTCACTAAAGGTGGAATTTGGAGAAGAATTTACAGTACTATAATATGAGCTATTATATGTATCTTTATCTCCATTAAAAAGATATGCACCTCTCTTGTGCTCCTAGAATATCACATCTCTACTCCTGACCACTTTATATTTCTTTGGGTCATAAAGCTTGAAGCTAAACTAATCATCATCATAGTTGATAAAGATGCAAGGTATCACCT
Organism: Erythroxylum rufum; assembly: GCA_027478365.1. Lineage (NCBI taxonomy): Eukaryota > Viridiplantae > Streptophyta > Magnoliopsida > Malpighiales > Erythroxylaceae > Erythroxylum > Erythroxylum rufum. The sequence continues at coordinate 39,973,168 of JANIHZ010000003.1, read as the reverse complement.
TTAAGTCAATCTTTTGTTTATGATCCTTGGATAAATGTTTAATACCTTGCAACCAAATACTCTCAAATGATGGTATGTGATATCTCTATCTATCCACATTCTCTAAAAAATCTAAAAATTCAAGGGAATTGAAGGAGCTCTATTGATCAGATAGACTATAGTTATGACTGCTTCACCTAAAAATATCTTCGATAGCTTAGACATTCTAAGCATGCAACGAACCTTCTCCATATTAGTTATGTCCATCTTTTCAGAAACACCATTTTGTTATGGAGTACCAGGTTTGATCTTTTGATGTCTAATGCCATGCAACATATAGTAATCTTCAAACACCTTGGAAGTATACTCTCATCCATTATCTATTATTCTCTAGCACTTTATCTTCCTCTCAGCTTCCCTTTCTATCATGTCATGAAACTTCTAGAAAGTTTCAAAGATTTGAATCTTTGCTTTCAATTTGTACACCTAAGTCTTCCTTAAAGCATCATCAACAAATGTAACAAAATATTTGTTACCTCCCAATGAATCCTCATAATTTGGGTCATAGAGATCCAAATGCACCAGCTCTAATATTTTCTTCTTCCTTATAGATCTTCACTTAAAGAGACTCTATACTACTTTCCTACTAAACAATGATAACAAGGACTAAGCAATAGGATGTTCTTAACTGGGATAAAGGATTTACCATCTAAAAACTTTATTTTGTTCTGAACCACAATCCCCAATCATCAATGCCTCATATTTGGATAAGTTTTCTCTTTAATTGTATATCCTTCTCCATCACACTCCTTTATATGTGTCTTATACAATGTCTAATATAACTCTCCTCGAGCAATATGCATTACTCCTTTAGATATTTTCACTTCTTATCCTTGAAAATGCACTAGAATCCTTCTTGATTTAACACATTAGTTAATAACAAATTTAGTTATAAATCAGGGTTGTGTCATACATCTCTCAAAGTCAACAAGCATTTAACATTTGTCTAAACTTTGATATCACCCATATCCACAATCTTAGTGGAACTTTGATTTTCCATCTTTACATTTCTAAATTCTCGGCTTTTGTAGTTTGAGAAGTACTCCTTTTTTGGAGCATAATGATATAAGCTCACGTGTCAATCAGCCACCCAAAACCCAAATCACCAATATGAAGTCACTAACTTATTGCCCAAACTAAGGATACCTTATTGTTCATGTTTATAGTAGTTGTGGTTGTATTCTTATCATCTCCTCCATTATGATGATCTTGCCTTTTCTGATTCCTCTTACAATTGTGGTAAAACCTCTTAATTTATCCTACCTTATCACAATAGTGGCATCTCAACACCTATTTGTCACCTATAAACTTTGATCAATTCTTGGACTTGCCACGCCCTTTGGAACCTCTACTCTTGCTCCTCCTCCTTCTTTCTACCATTAAAGCCTAAATGTTATCAACTCTCATCTCTTTTCTTATGATTTCCTCATTGGACATACTCTCTTTGATTACATCCAAAGAAAACACACTTTTATAAGCTAAATTATTAATTGTCACCACCAGTGTCTCCCATTTATTCGATAGCGAACTCAATAGGAATAAGGCTTGAAGCTCATTGTCAAGAATGATCATTATGGTAGTAAGCTTGTTAATTATGTCCTATAAATTACTCAGATGCTTCAATATAGATTTCCCAACTTTTTGCTTCAAGTTTATAAGCCTTTTAATGAAGGGCCTTATTATAGGTAGTCTTTCTTTTATAAAGACCTTAAAGCTTTTTCCACATCTTAAAAGGATCTATTTCTTAAGATGTATAATTGAATATATTGATTTCAATCCATTGTCAAATCATGCCCATAGTTTCTCCCTTCATCTTTTCTCATTCTCTATCTAACATCTTCCCTGGTTTTGAAGGAACATCATCCTCATACCTTTGTCCACATTAATATGATAGAAAAGATCTTATAGTACAAAAGGTCATTTATCATGGGCCTTCAAATAGAGTAGCTTATTGATGTCAACTTGACCATAGAGCTATTTCCATTTTCCATCACGATAGCTCTGATACTACTTATTGGGCGTCAATAACACAACTCTATAAAAGTGAACCAAAGATCAACAAGAAAAACACTCACAAGAATTAACCAATTGATCAGTATGAGACTAAAAAATTAATTAATGAAGCAAGCACCAAGATTTGCATGGAAAACTCCAATGTAGATGAAAAAACTATAGGCCAAACTGACAAAATAGATTCATTAAATTCAAATGAAAATCTGTAAAATTTAATTTTGAGCAAAACCCTTGCTAAAAACGATATTTTAACCATAGCTACAAGTTATCTTACTAAGTTTTAGGATTGAAACTAGGTTGATATAACAATCAATAAAACTCTCAAACTAACCTTGACAACCATCTTTATAAACAACCTGTTATTAAAAAACAATCAACAAAAGGATGAGAATACATTTCTACTTACTTTCACTTAGTGTCCTACAACTTGTTCTCTTTTAATTTTCAAAATTTGGGTTTTTCTACATTGTACATGGTCACATATACAGTTGCATAAGTGACTATGTCACTTCTAGCTTCAACAAAATTACATATGTATATGGTTACAAAGAGTTAGACAGTCATCATACACAACCATGTATGTCATGAACATGGATGTGTGCAAGAATGTATATATCTTCGTCCTTTGACTTCCTTTTGCACATATTTCTAGATTCTTACACGGTTGACTCATATCGCCGTGTAAACAAAGGGCAAGGGCATGTAGCACCTTACACATTCGTGCTTGCCCAGGAAAGCTTGCTTTAACCATCATCCATCTTGTTTTCACTCGCTCCTCATCCCTGTAAACTATGAAAGTATCTATAATCACTAGAAAGTCATATTTGTCTCAAAATAGGAATGGATACTTAACAAAGGCAATGCTTCTTAATCTTAATGTCTATTGAAACTAAATGATGGGTTGGAAGAAATAATTTAACTTATTTGTTAAGTTGTTAGTAAAGCTTTTCATGTGCAAAGAATAAAATATATTCTAATGATCCATTTTAATTTAATTATTCTTCAATTTTTATTCATGTCTATTGAATTGTTATGTGTTTTACATCAGTTAAATTTATTTTTGAGGGTTAGAAACTTGTTTTCATATATATTTTTTCCTAAAGTATTTATTCAATTTTAGAAAATTATATATAATTTTGGGAAAACACCTTGCAATTTTCAATTTGATAAAAAAAATTGCTTCTTAACTTAAATTATAATAAAATCTCTATTTTGACATTATCCTCAATAGAAAATTTATCACCATTAATTAGTAATTTTTTTATTATACCTTAATATATTAAACACGTCAACTCTAATTTAATAAAATTTGAAGCACTCGTCAACATAATCTTTAGTCATTGATTCTTTGAGAAGTATTTTTATTCACAATTTTCCGATCATAGTAGTTTACCAAAAGAGCCTTTTCTATTCATTGTATGAAATAATGTTGTATTCACATCATCCGAAGACAATCTTCGCCGAAGTAGTTGAATAATAAGCATTTGTTTGTAGACATGTCCATTTCTTAAGTCCGTCGACTCATGTCCATGATCGAGCTTAATTAGTGCAAATACATGAGGGAATAATACAAAGCAGAAATTAAAAAATCGAGGAGCAGATTATAATATAAGAACAAATGGCAAGCATAATATGAAGAGCATATGTGAATACTTTATCTTCACTCCCATCATTATTTGATTTCCAACTGTAGTTGTGTCTCCTTATGAAGTTGCTTAAAAGCATCAAGAGGCAATTGTGTACAAAGGCAAAAAATAACACATTGACAGGAGCTTATAATATAGTTCAAACTAGTTTGATTGCGAGTATTCACGTGGATCTATAGTGCTCGCAGGCAAAGACCCCGACAAAAAATCTTAACATGGAACCAACTTTATAATGTCTTATTGGACTTTTTTTTTTTTTTGTGCTATATGAATATAATGACACATTTCTTTCTTCATGTTCTTATATTCCAAAGGGAAAATAGTAAACTGTCTACTATTTACGCCGTCATACATAAGTTCTATGCCTTTGTATATTCTTAAATTATTTGGTTTCTGTATACAATTTTTGTCCTGCTCAACTAAGATTCCAGATATATGTTAATCATGAAATGGTTGCAAGGGATAAGAATTAAACGGTATGCAAATGAAGCTAAACTTTAAATGATGGTTGGATATATCTCATCTACCGCCGGATTGGTAGGAGCAATTGCTTGATTTTGGCAATATTTTCCACTACGAGGGATTGATTTCAATGAGCTTGAAAGGGATTGCTCCACCATAGAGAACGCATACTTTTGTTAGGACAACTTGCATATGGAAATCAATCAAACACGTAACTCTATCTAAACAAGCCAATTTTCTTTTGCCATGTCATAGTTCACGTAACAAAGTAAGCTATTTTACAATTCAAAGTCTCACAAAAAAAGCTATTTTACAATTCAAAGTCTCACAAAAAACTTACTTCTTTTGAAGTAATAAAAAAGCAAGAGGAATATTGATGATCAGAAATACAAAAAAGAATTTTGAGAAAATGAAATGTTGGTTTGGAAACACGTTTCAATAAAATGAAAGAAATTCCAATCAAAATTCCTTTTGTCTCTGGATGGAAAATTAGGAAAAGGAAATGTTGGCGTGAAAAGATTGGCATAAACTGCAGTTCGATAAACCAAATTTCAATTTGGTGCATCAATTTCTGCAACAATTAGTACCTCCAACTATACAAGCATCCGAGGGCCTTTCAGATTCACTGTGAGAAACCACAGCAGCAACCAGCGTGGGTCTTCAACGTGTCATAACACAGCTGCTTGGAGTAAAGTCTCCAGTCGAGCCACGGGTGAAAAGAAGCAATTCTAAAGCCTTCTCCCAGATATGCTCAAAAGCATAATCAGATACATCCATTTACCAAAGAAAAAGAGATGAAATTTGAGATCGTAAGAATCTTCACTTCACATTTCAATAGTTTCATGGAAAAGAGTTTTGAAAAAATGGATATTGAACTCTGATTCTTACAACTCTAGATCTAACTTAAGATCTTTTTAAAATTCATAAATCTAAAGTTAAATGGTTTCGATTTGTTTGGCTCAAACACAATCCCCTGAAGGTTGCTAGGAAATCGAGTCAGGATTTAATCCTGATTACAGCGGAATAATTACAAAACTTTTTGTCATTTTATATTTTCTGAAAACCAATATTATTTTAATCCTATAAAATGATTAACACATAAATCAATAACAAAGCAGGAATCTTAATTTGTAGCTTATTATGAAGGTTAATCATGTTATTGTGGTATCCCTCGAACCATTTCCAAAATTGATTCATCTTAACCACCGTGGCCACATAAATATTCGGCCTCTAAAGGTATCCATAAAATAGATTGAGAGAACTCTATAACTCTTATAGAAACGATTAAACAAGAAATGCTAACTTCATTAGAGTTTAAGCCTATTTATAATAGGTTTTGGACCTTTTCAAACACAATCCCCTGAAGATTGCTAGGAAATCGAGTCAGGATTCAATCCTGACTACAGCATAATAATTACAAAACTTTTTCCTCATTTTATATTTTCTGAAAACCAATATCACTTTAATCCTATAAAATGATTAACACATAAATCAATAACAAAGTAGGAATCTTAATTTGTAGCTTATTATGAAGGTTAATCATGTTATTGTGGTATCCCTCGAACAATTTCCAAAATTGATTTATCTTAACCACCGTAGCCACATAAATATTCGGCCTCTAACAGTATCTATAAAATAGGTTGAGAGAACTCTATAACTCTTATAGAAACGATTAAACAAGAAATGCTAGCTTCATTAGAGTTTAAGCCTATTTATAATAGGTTTTGGACGTTTTAGTAATTTAATTGAAATTAAATTCTAATTTCTATTAAACTTTAGTTAGAATCACAAATAATTATAATTAAATACCAATTATGCCAAAATAATATCCAATATCTCATATTGATCCTTATTTATTAAATATCTGATATTTAATCATAAAATTTCTTAAACTTTACAATCACGTCTTACTTGATTAAATAACTTTGCTCTCTTTAACTCATTCTATATGTGAGGCCCATTAGGTTCCTAAATATATTGGCAATGATTATAAATTATAAATTCTAATTCTAATTCATAATTGGAATTAAATAAATTAAAACTCCTTTTAATTTATCTTTAATTCTCTAATTATACAATTTACAATCATATATCAAAATTGGCGTCTAACAATGCATCATGATTACTCAAATATTTAGGAATGTTAAAGTGGTTTTGATTAACCTTTCCGTACATGATTTTTCCTTATAATTCAATCATTTCATCATACTATGTCTTGATTAGATATATAGCATGAAATTAATGTCTACTCTATTTTGATTCTAGTCATGTTAGCTCTCTGCGATTAGTTATCAATTTAGTTAATGACATTTGTAAATTATTTACAAAATGTCATTCTACCATAGCCAATGATTTCTCAAATCAATACTAATTAACAACAACGGAATATTCTCCCTAATTACTTTAGAGTGATGAATCATATCTTTATCACACAACTACCTCCATATAGTTCCTGCTATATTCAGTAACTACCGATTGAATAACCCATGATTAAATAGGTCATAAGTAGTATCAAAACAAGCAATTCCTATATAAGATAAATTTGGAGACCTCAAGCTAAAGAATCATTTATACAATCATCATAATTAGAATTTCATAGACATACAAAATGGATTTCTCATTTTAGGTCTGTTCAGTGAACTTGTTCTCTAATAAGGACCCATACAGTTGTTTAAGTATCTCCATACTTTAGTCTACGAGATCGACTACTTCCTTCATAAGAAAAATATAATGTGCGCTAGTCTTTGTATGTTCTACTAATGTCTAGTTTTAATAGAACAATTTAGGAATAATATATAAATGCAAAATGAATCTCATAATTATTATCTCATTATAATTTTATTTGCAATCTATGACAATCCCATGGATTATAAGATAAAAAATGCCTTTAAACTATTTTTTCACTAAAATATAGCCAATCGATTAGTTTTATAGCATAAACCAACAATATCTCACTTGCACTAAGCCAATATGTTAAATATTTTATACCATATCACCATATGACAATTAGACTACTGCTAGAATAGTGGCTTGATGAGAGAATTATACAAGATTCTCTATAGTGAATACTTGTTTAAATCTTACAACTTTCATCTTAATTATCATCATAATTAACAAAAATTGCATAAATACGTACTTAGATCTTTGATAAGAACTTAGCTCCTTCTGCATGCCCAATGGCTCTAATGTTCCACAATACAATGCTTTCTTGAATAATGCAATGAACTATATGAAATTTACTAAAGAACTTATTGATACAATTAATCATTTCCACTAATGGAAAATATATTATAGCTTCATTAGTAATCATTGCTACATTGGAACCTTTCCAATCTAGAAAAATATTATTCTAAGTAAATAAACCATCACTAGGATTTACTTATAAAGTTAATATCCTTATCTCCTTAAACTTAAATATCAACTCATACATAGAATAATGGACATCTTTAATATTTCATAAGTATCAAATATCTCAAATTCTAAACATCTTTAGTACATTATTTATGTACCTGGACTTATAATAGGTAAATAACTTCCAATTTAGCTCTATAGATCTAATTCCCAGAATTAAGTTGTTACCTTTCCATATCCAACAAGATTTGTTCTTGGACAATTAAGTTTTCAACAATTGAAAAATAGAATTATTATTCCATGTAAGCAATATGTCTCCATATACTCTAAAACAAACTCTTTGAATTCATTATGAAAGTGAACCTTTCAATTTCTCATAGGCTTTCAACTATACTCCCGCTAACCTTCCAGTAGACATGATAAATTCACAATCATCTCTAAAACAAACTCTTTGAATTCATCATGAAAGTGAACCTTTCAATTTCTCATAGGCTTTTAACTATACATCAAATGTATCAATAAGGCAATAGTTCTAATCGAATATATTGTCATGAGATTTGAACATTTCAAATTTCATTTTACTCCTACTACTTATCTTGAGAACCATTCTCCTATAAGTATATTGAAATAAACAATTTGTTCAACAAGTTTGTAAAGATTATATCCAACCGTTAGATATCATATAACCTTTCATTACCTAATTTAGTTATAAACATAATGGATAATATATGCTTCAGCTAAACATCACATCCTTAAATCATTAACTTTAGACTCTTTCAAAGACTTAGTGTTTCATATCTAATATGAAATCTTGCTAATTGATTCAATTAGAACTATTGAAGGTAAGTCATTGTACTAGGCACAACTATATGAAAAATACTATTGCATTATACAATATCTCAATTGTATTTTCTTCGTTACATTAATCCATATTCTTATGAAATTCTTTTGTGAAGGTATTCATTAGAGAATCTCATTCCTTATAGAAAACCAAAATTTAAAACTTACAACAATGATCTCATTGAAATGCTTCAGCATTCTCAATACTTAATTTCTACTTAGATTTAAACAATTTGAACTTTTCAAAATTTTTAATTCATTATTTCATTTAATACATATGACTATATCACATAAAGTCATTATTAACCTAATGAAATATAAATATTATCCTTTTGTGAATTATTATTCCATCCAGTACATCACATGTATAAATTTAACAGTTAAATACCATCATCATCCTTTCACCAAAGGTTGATTTGGTTATTCTTCAACTTGACCAATTTCACAAGTTTCATATGATTCATAATCAAAAGAATACACATGTTCATGTATGTAACTTTATTATTCTCATTTTGTTGATTTAACCAACATGGCGTAAAATGATAGTCTCAGTTATCTAACTTTTATTCTTGCTTTCTATGTTAAGCATAATTCTCCTTTTATCCAACACATACAAACTATTTGTATAAAATTGAATCAACTACTTTTACTCAACAATTTATTTCTTATCATGCCTTGAACATTACAATAATGTTGAATCTAAATTCGATATCAAATACTCATAAGTATAGTTTGTAAGTTGAAATATCACATACCGAACTTTAATCATTATTTTAGGCTTAATTGGTTTGAGTATTGAAAGAGAAAGGGCCAATACATTAGAATGCCTAGGACTAACCATGATTACAGTACTAAGTGAGGGATTACATGGTATGGAGAGAATGACCCTAAATTTTATAATTTGATTCTCTAAACCAAATTGTTTTCTTATTTTTGTGACCTTTTGAAGTGTGTTTGCAAGCCTTTAAATTTTGAGTTTTTACAATTTCAATCTCTCATTATTTGGTTTACTCAAACAAAAGTTAATTTGCATTACAAGGTGACTAACCAATCCTTGATGGAATGATACCTTACTATACTATTTTATACGAGTCATATATTTGCAGTATAGCAACTTCAATTAATTTAAAATTTTGAGCTAAACACTAAATAGCTATCAAGTTTTTTGGTACTGTTGTCGAGGATTGCGCCTAGCATCAATTGTGATTTGAATTGTTTTGATTTGGGATTTTTTTTTATTTTTATTTGATACTCTTTCTTGTGTGTAACAGGTGTATAGATATAAGAAGTTTCGAAAGTGTGAGCAAATTAAGCGAACTTGACATCACCAAACTTGAAAGGGAATTGAGAAAACCAAGGCATCAAGACGAAACTGAAAAGATAATAACAGATCAAAGAGATGAAGGTGGTGACCAAATAACATTAATGGATTTTATACGGCCCGGTTCAACCTAAACCAATAAGGGATCACCGAGCCGCCTATTAATACCTAACAATTTTAAAATCAAGCTTGCTTTATTGATTATTTTGCAAACTAGTGATCATTTCTATGTTTTACCACATGAGGATCCAAATGCTAACATTGCTAATTTTTTAGATGCAATACATTTAGTTATAATGGATTATTCGAGGAGGCAGCAAGGATGAGGCTCTTTCCCTTCACACTAAAAGATTGAGCAAAGGCATGGTTAAATTCTCTTAATTCGGAGCATGTAACTATATGAGACTAGTTAATGCAAGTTTTCTTAGCTAAATACTTTCCATTAACAAAGACTACTCGGATTGTCAAGGAAATCACAACCTTTTGGCAGTATGATGAAGAATCCCTCTATGAGGCATGGGAGAGATTCAAGGAGCTACAGAGAAGTTGTCTTCTTCATAACCTACCAAAAGAGCTGTTATTATAGACTTTTTATAATGGAGTTAATGTACCGACCAAGAGTACAATTGATGCAGCAGCCGAAGGCTCATTAATGAGAACAACCATTGATGTTGTATACGATCTAATTGAGGATATGGCTGTTAACAATTGTCTGTGGTCAACTAAAATAAGTAGACCGTACAATGTGAATGAAAAAAGGAATCGTAGGAATATAGTCAACTTTAACCATACAGGCACAGATAACGGTATTAACTAGAAAGCTTAATAACATCAATGCCTCATCCAGTTTGGTAAACGCAATGCAACAAGTTTGTGAAATATGTGGACAATATAACCATACATCAATAAAATGTTATTTGAAGAACAATAATGGAATGGAAAAAGCAAATTATTTGGGTGTGCCATAACTTTCAAGTAAAAATCCTTTCTTAAACACTTATAACTCCGTGTGAAAAAACCACCAAAATTTTTCTTGTAATAACAATGCAAGTGTAAATTTGAGACCACAAAGACTATTAGGATTCTACGACATGTCAGGAAATTGGGATTCAAAGTATGAAAGCCTTAAGTCAAAGATAAAATCCTAATTTTTCATAATAATGTTGCGATAGGCTCTATAGGCTCCAAAGTTAACAGTATGGATGAAGAATAAAAGAAGACACAATCAAGGACTAACCTGATGCTCAAGAGGCATGCGTCTTCCATTCATAACTTAAAGGTGTAAGTGGGTTAACTTGCAACTACATTGATAGTCTGAAATTTAGATGACCTTCCTAATACGACTGAATCTACCCTGAAGGAGCAGTGAAAGCAATATATTTGAGAAGAGGAAAAAGTTAGTAGAACCAGTTCAAAAGGAAGCCAAAGATTAGGTTAAGATAAGTCAAGAGAAAGGCAAACAATAGGTAACAAAAGAGGAGGAACCCCTATGTTCCACTCTCTACCGTACGTACCTAAGCTACCATTTCCACAGAGATTAAGGCATAATCTTACAGAGACCCAATTTGTAAAATTTTTGGAAAAGCTTAAGAATTGGCATTTAAGTTTTTCACTTCCAGAAGTGCTTGAATATGCCTAAATATGGAAAAAAAAAATTTAGGAGCTACTTTCCCACAAGCGGACTTGGGATTTGAAAAAGATAGTAGCCTAAACAACCAGTTGTAATTCGGTGATCACTAACAATATTCCATCAAAATTAAAAGATTCAGGGAGTTTCACTATTCCTTGCAGTGTCAATTGTGTGGAATTTTCTAAATGTTTGTGTGATCTTATGTAAGTATTAATCTTATGCCATTTTCTATTTTTAGGAAATTGAAGTTGGATGATATAAAGCTAACCTCAATGACAATTCAGTTAACAGATCAATTGATAAAGAAATCATTTATGGTTGTGGACGATGTTTTAGTAAAGATTGATAAATTGATTATTCCTATTGACTTTGTAATTATTAATGTAGCGACCCGAACTTTGCATACCGGGTGGGTTTCCCGCGCACCTCAAGAGGCCCGCGACTGCTACCGGGGTGGATTTCCCCTCGGTATTGTCCTCTTTAGTTCTTGGTTGAGTCCACGACTTGAACCCAAGACCTCAAGGT
>JANIHZ010000003.1:39864243-39874246 GCA_027478365.1 Erythroxylum rufum | reverse complement strand
GTACGTGATGTAGAAAAAGTTAGGGCTTCTTGAGATTTTGAAGATTTTGGATTTTTAACAAGTAACTATGTTGTTAAACCTTATGAGTGGTAGAAATATGAATCAAATTTGGTGATTTATTTGTCATTACATGATTATGAGAAAACAGTTATTTTTCATAAACACAGTGGGTTTAAGATGAAAATATGGATGTGAGGTTTTTGAATATTTGATGATCAAGATGTCTTAAGATAGAGATGACATGATTTTTGAGTTTGAAAGATCAATGAAAATGTGCACGAGAAGAGTGCAGAAAAATGAAAGATGAAATGCAGAAAAATGTAAAGGATATGCATGAATAGATTCTGTTTTTGATGTTTATGTTTAATCATGGATTTTTGATTTGTTTGTGTGTGAGTTGAATTGAAATAGAAGTAGGAATAAAGAGGAAATAAGCAAGAAGAGATAGACTAAGCAAAAGAGATGATTTATGATAAAAGAGATGATGAAGGGTGCTGGAAAATTTGCAGATGCAGTGTTTCACTGAACATGCCTCTGTATTTTAGCCATATATTAATATGTGGATATCAAAATGGGATGATTTTAAGTTTATATTAAACTAGAGACATACGCCTATATTTTTGATGAAGAAATCGAAATTGAATTCTGTCTATAAGAGTTTCAAAATTTAGCTTGAAATTGACTTTTTGGATTCCATCGTGGTTTGGGAACAGTCTGTAGTTTTTTTCATTTAACGTTCATAATACTAAACCAAATTGCATGAAATTAGTTTCATTAGAAACTTAAGACATAAATGAACAATTGTTAAGAAGAACGTTTTGCCTAAATCCTTCATATTCCTTGTCAAAATGGCCATGAAAGATTGACCCGAAGGTCTATTTTGTGAAGAGCCAAAATGAAGTTTGAATAAAAGGGAAGTGCACGATCGTGCACAAGCACGATCCTGACAATGGAGTCATTCAGGGATTGCACGATTGTGCACAAGCATTATCGGTACAGTGACTTTTGATAGATTCGAACATCCTTGATTTTTTTGGCCATAACTTCCTCTCCTAACCTCCAAATGACATGAGATTTAAACCAGCAGACTCAAAACACATTGCTCTATATCTCCACCAAAAATTATAGCCATCTAAAAACATTTTGGAGAGAATGAGTGATAAATTTAAGACAAAAATGATGAACAGTTTTGGAAAATTGATGAATGGAGTATTTTCATTAAACATGCTTTGGTATTTTGACAATATCTTGTTCTGTAGTTATGAAAATGGAATGATTTTTGATTTGGAGTAAACTAGAGACATAGGGATACAAATGGTCTGAAGAAATCTAGTTTTAATTCAGTCTCTAAGAATTTCAATTTCTGGATGGAAGTTGAGTACAAGGTACTGTTATAGTTTATGAACAGTCCGAATTATTTGGAGTATAACTTTTGGAATACTGAATTAAATTGTATCAACTTGGTGTCAATAGAAACTTAAGAGATAGGGGGAAATTTTTCTTGAAGAAAGTGTTCTCAAATTACTCTTTTTCGTTGTCTGAATGATCAAGAATAGTTGACCCGAAAGTCAGTTTTTAGAAAAATCTGAAATGAGCAAATGAGTTATGAATTGTGATTCTAATGGTTTTATTGAGGTATAAACCAAAAGTACAAATGATACTTAAGTGAGTTTTGATATTTGATTGATAATGTGATGAGAACAGTGGAAAAATACCCGGGATTGTCATTGAGCATGCATTATACATAGTCCATATACACAATTGTGCATAAGTGAATACTTGTATTGTGCAATTATTAATGTGTGTGCAATGTGTGTATTGCATAATTTTGATGTGCAAGATAAACGTCCACATTCAGACGTTTCCAGACCATGGAAGCTAACGCTAATCTGGAGCGTAATATGAGTCCACCTAGATGGTCTCATTTCATTGTTTGTTCTGATTTCAATTTCTGCATTGAATGATTACGGTTATGATTATTTTGTAATATGAATGTGATTGATATGAATGTGATTTGCTTATATTGATGCTGGACAATGAAGGTCTGAGACTTGATGTATGAATGTGATATTGAAGTGCTACTTGTATATGAATGTGATGAAATATGTGATATCTAACTTGATTGTTAAATTTCGAAGAAACATGCGAATACGCATATGAATGAAAAAGTGTTTCTCAACATTTATATTGAATGCTAGACCACGATCTGATGATAAATGTATTCTGAATGTGAATATGACATGTGAAAGTGACTGATTGATCATATAAGAAAGTGAAGCATTCTATTACATGAATGCATGAAAGATAAAGGCAGTTATGATCGGAGTCGCCAGTGAAAAAGAGCTTAAAGCTCAATATGTGATAATAGCCTCAGGCTCAGTTGTGAATGTACCCAATATCCACTAAGGGATATGGGACATTATCTGATACAGCTCGGTATCCATAAAGGATAAGGGCTAGCTCGGTATCCACTAAGGGATATGGGCTAGTGAAAAAGGCACTCGGTCACAACAAAGTAACAAATTAAAAGTAAGTCTCATAAGCATGGCATATGCATGCGATATGTATGATTTAAATAGTTTGAATGATTTTTGAATGTGAAATATGTCTGAAGTGAATCTGAAATGAATGTGATTTTATGAATTTATGTGTTATATGATTGAGTGAGCCATCGAGGATGGTCACTCACTGAGTTTGCAAAACTCACCTAAAAATTGCAATATTTTTCAGGCTCTAAAGAGTTAACCTGTTAGGCTAACGGGAGTATAGCCACTGCATACAAGTAAGAGATAAAGGTCATGATCAGTTCACGTCTGCATTTGTATTTCTTTATTTTTGTATCAACTTGAGTCTTCCGCAATTATTGTATCATGTGTATAAAAATATTTAAAAGTTTGTACTAACTTTCCAAATGGGAAATGTTTGTAAGTGATTTTGTAATGTAATGACTTTATAAATTTAAGTGTTTTGACTCTGAAATGGGTTCAAATGGCCTTTGAATTCTGATAATTTGTAAAATGATTGTAACACATCTGAATGGAAATGTTTAAGAATAAAGTAGGCCCGATTTGATTATTGTTTTCTGCATACACTTGTGCTAATTGTGAAAATTTTGTATTGAATTTCAAGTGTTTGATTGTTTTAGCATGCCACCCTTACAGGGTACGCACTCGGACATCACTTAGGATGCCGGGTACGTGTCTTGCGAGAGTGAGGTGCTACAAAATAAGTATAAAAAATATTATGGAAGTTAATAAAATATTTGTCTACACGACATACATATTGTTATAATTCTAACAAAATATTCTCATCAAACTATTATAGTGGAACACTAAAGTTGTTAAAGTTAAATATCCTTTAAAATTTCAATAAATAGAGTTACAGATATAGCTATAAATATTACAAAACCTATTCTATAATTAAATATCACCACCCTTTATGTTCTTCTTATCTTTTATGTTGAATATTTCATCATTGCTTTCACTTATGCCAATTTACTATGCAACTTATGTATGTTTTCTATATTCCTGCCATCTTTTACCTTGTTTTCAAACTTTAACCATTTATTCTCATTTTTTAATTTATTTATAATAGATTTTGCCATTTCACCAAATTCTTCACTTGTCCACCTGAAAAAATTTCATCTTCTTCTTATAACAAAGTGGTTAAAAAAATATTGTTCATTACCAAATAACAAAATACTTTATTATTACTACCTAACCAACCTTATAATTATAACCTATTCATCATATTGCTTTTGACTATAACTCCTTCTAGTCAATTTGAAAGATTCATCATTCATTATGCTTCACCAAAACTTGTACCGATCAAATATCAAATATCAAATATCAAACATCAATATCTCTTTTATTATTTTTTTTCCTAATTTCAATATTTCAACTAATATTTTTCTTCAACTATGGCAAAAAGAGCTTTAGGCAATAACATGTTTGTAACAATTTAAAAATGTGTTGCTAAAAATTATTATAATGCAATAGTTTTTAAAGTATTGCCTTTAATAATATTAAAAAGAGACTATAATAATAATTTGTTGCTATATATAAGAAAAGACATCAAAATTTTAAAAAAGGTTACAATAAATTCTTATATATGCAACATCTTGAATTGTAGATATAGTTTCGGTCATCTATTTATTAAAGGGTATTTATTAACATTACATATTTATTTATAAAAGTACTTACTAATCTATATTTAAAATATAAAATTTCTCTATTTACTAATGAATATTCAGAATATGTCTAGAAAAAATTAAATAAGCTACCAAATTTTATTCATTAAAATTAAAAACATGATACAATTGCTCCAAAATACATAGAAGTAATTGAAATATATACGAAGGTGTCAAACTCTTTTTACCTAATTTCTCTCCCTTTTTAAGACAGCCTAATCCCTATGAACAACATGTTGCATTGTTTAATTGAGATTCCAGTCAAAAAAGAAATTCAATTAAGATTAAAGGGTTATGAAGTTAAGGGGCAACGAGAAGTGAGCAATGGAGCAGGCATAAAATGATAAACTTAACACAACTTAATTATAGAGCTAAAAATTGTCCCTACTATTCTCAAGTAAGGAAATATGGCCAAATCGATCTTCTTTCTTTTTTTATTGAGGGTTTCTTTGAAGGGGCTCACTCTTTAGAAGCATGAGTGGGTGGCTTTGAAACTTCAAAAGGTTACATCTCCTGGTCCAAACGAATCCAATGACAACATGAATGTGATA
Source organism: Erythroxylum rufum (assembly GCA_027478365.1). Taxonomy (NCBI): domain Eukaryota; kingdom Viridiplantae; phylum Streptophyta; class Magnoliopsida; order Malpighiales; family Erythroxylaceae; genus Erythroxylum; species Erythroxylum rufum. The sequence goes on along the minus strand of JANIHZ010000003.1, from coordinate 39,869,506 downwards.
TAATGTTTTAAAAGAAATCACGAAGAAATGTAGAAGAACTTGAGGAATCCTATTTTATGATTCAATCTCTTGTTTCTCATGTTCTCTATTATTGGTTGTTTGTATTATTTAAGAAGTGATGGCGGATAAAGCTGGGAGGAGACTGCAAATGGACTTTAAGTCAAAGGGTCTACTCAGGTATTATTCAAATTCTTTTGATATTTGAAACATAATATGGGACACAAGAACCAAATTAGGTCATACAAACAATAATATGATCCCTAACAGTGTGAATCTCTGTATGAAGATGTTAAGAACGAGCTTATTGGGTTGGAGAACTTCTTCTCTAAAGCTGTTCTTTGACTTAGTTCAGTGAGACTTACCTTCGTCGCTGATAAGGCCCTTCCCTATTTTTAGTTATGAAATTCTCAAATCTAAAAAGGGATTCAAGAAATCAGATCAATGAGTCCTAGGCACCATCTGATTACAGGTCCCACACCTAAATTGGATTGACATAGGGAGAATGAACGTGGTAAGAGAGGATGAATCTTTGAATTTAGGGCACCTAAATGAGGCTTATTATAGGAGAAACTTGCTATGTCCATCAAGTTCAAAACATGATATTAAAAAATGGTATCTCTAGTTCTCTTCTTTGTAAATCCTTTGTTTGAAACTTCTTAATTTTGCAGGTAAATCATCTACCTTTTACTTGAATTCCATTGTTTGACACTCTCCACCGTCTCTTTGACTAAATCTATAATCTCTATATTTAACCCTTTTTATTTTTGATCACCTATATTGGACCAATCCCACTCTTTAACCAAACATGTTTTAAAAAACTACTTTAATTGTTCTAAGTCTTTACTTTCTTTTTTCATTCCAACTATCTTTTTCATTTTTTTATAATGAAGTTTTAAATTTATTAAAATGATATATTGTTTTTTACAACTAAATATTCAATATATTATTTTAATATTATTATTAAGTTTTTTGAATCTATAATATGTAATGGATTTTACTTAGAAGTTGGCCTAAAATTAAAAGAAATGGAACTCGATAGAGCATTCCCTATAATAGACTGGTGGGAGCACTTGCAATAAATACTACTAGACGGGTAACTAACCTAACCGAATGGACTAGAACAAATGTCGACTTGAACTTCAGATCCATTATGTTATACTAATTAGATCATTTCCTATGTTTGAAGAGTCATTTGAAAGATATGCGGCCACAAAATAGGGATTCAATGGAACAAAATTCACAGCTTGGTAGAATTGTGAAAGCACCTCTTTCTTTCATATTTTGGATATGGAACAATACGTTCTTGTGGAAACATGGAAGAATTGAAATCTTAGATCAAAACATTGTGTATGGATGGTATGAACTGCCTAAACAAAAATTCTTGAACAACAAGAAACCAGAGTTATCACTCACTGCAACAAAAAATTAAGGCTAACAAAATACTTGATTAGATGTTGACATTAATTTATTTGTTTTTAACAATACTACTTCTTATTGCAATATGTTTGAGTCATCACAGAACAATGGTGTTGTTCATAAGTTTGGGCTTTAGTCTTTGTGGGATAGGTTCAATGATAAAGGGTAAATAATGTAATTGGTTTTCTTTTACAGGCGCATCTGCCTATATTAGCTTTGTTATTATTGAAATAAACTATTTTTTATTTAACAAGAAGGCTGAAGAATTGGTTGAATTTGAAGTAAAAAAATACTTGCACTATACTTGCAACTTAACATAAAATCCAATCTTACGTTGACTTTCTCTTCTTTTGTTATTATAATGTTGATTTAAGGGTTACATTGGATCAACCAAAGACGGTACCAAGGTGAGCTAGCAATGCTATGTAATTAGCTTCATCTTGCTTTAGTTAGAAGGATAATATGAACACTTGGAAATGAAGTTTTTGCAGATTACTAGTTTCTTTAATAACTCTCATAAATTAAAAATTAAAACAAGACCAATATAATCTTAAAATAAACTTATTATCTATAAAATATACGAGTACACTCAAAACATATAGAGGACTAGCTAGCTTTCCAAGTAAGTAGTAAGCATAGGTATGTAGGTATAAAGAGCAAACTGGGTTTTTCTTTTATGTTTCAACTAGAAATGAAGAATAGGAATTGGTAAGGAGAAAAGAAGTTTCACATGAGTTTTAGCTAAAATTTTGTAAGGACTTTATGTTTATATTTATATGCATATGATGAAATACATATAATGTTAATTTTAGTTTAGATCTAGTTAGTTTAGGCAAGGGATAGATACGAAATAGGGGAAAGGTAACTTGAGGAAAAGACTCTTGCAACTAGGGCAATTTCAATCTCTCTGTCAGTGTTGTGTGGTTTAGTTTGTATTACACCATTTGTATGTTAGTTTTGTCATTTTTTTCTTTCTCTTTATTAGTTTTGTCATTTATTTTTCTTTCTCATCATGTCTCCTTCATTTTAAGCACTTAGAATTGCTTCTTCACTGACTATCACCCTAGTTAGTTACTGGACCAAGTTTATTTAAAGTACAAGTCTTACTTTGTTAGATGTTCCTTTATTTTAGTTTTTGACTTAGTAATTGAATCAGAGTTATATTTTAGTAGTGATTCCTAGCTTTTAGGATTTGTGTTAATATTGTTGTTTTTTTCCCTTAGACTCAATCTCTACAAATAATTCTTGGGATGGTAGTAACCAATGAAGTTACATTTTACACTTTTTTTGTTTATTTCTTGAGCTTGATAATTATCCTAAAGCTTTTGATCATTGCTCTCTTATTCTTAAGTAGTTCGCTATCAAAGTTACATTTACTTTTAACTTTTAACATCCTAAATTTTACTACTAATCAATAGAATAAAATCATTCTACCTATAGGATGAAGATTTAGGAGGATGCTAAGGTACTTTGATATGACATAAAGATATACGAGTTATTCACATTCTCACCGTCTAAGCATTCTAGTTTTATTCCCTTATTCTCAAGGCAGAGTCATATAAGAATTTCATGTTTGGGCCTCGACATATAAAAGTGTATCTTATCTTTACTTATTCTTTTATATATAACCTCAATGTTTTACTTATTCTTTTATATATAACCTCAATGTTTTTAGTTTATGATTGGCTATGGCTACACCAGGGCCCATATACTTGCTAGCACTTCTTTATGTTTGCTTTAGTATAATATCTTTCTATTATCATCTAAACTGTAATCGAGGAGAATATTTTTAAAGCATTTTTTTGAAATATTCTATTATTCCAAATCATACATTTCAACATGCAGAATATCATATGAAAAAGTTCTTTTTAATTTAATGTTGTTCATCTTATTATCTTTTCCATTGAGATCAACTACAAATTATTTTTGCTTATTTTTTCATTTGCAAATATATTGCACCCAATGTGGATTGAGAGGTTTATGCGTTCTGACTTTATTTATAAAAAAATTGAATCATTGTGTTGTTAGTTTTGAACTACATTAATTTGTATTTATTAAATGGAGGTTACAATAACATAGTTGGTAGTTCATTCTTTTCATATATCAACCTATTTATGAGTGTAGTTATTTTGGAATAATTCTAATCTTCTTGTTGAATTTCTTTTAGAAAGTTGATGACTAAGAGTGGATAAAGAGGTTCTTTGTGAAAGATTTTGAAGTGCCCATACATTCTTTTTTATGGTATTTAGTTGACGGACTTATATTCCATATGGATTAAAGGACGATAATATAGGTGTATATTTTAACTAATAATTTTTGGCTATTGTATTTTGAATATGTTAATGGTTGAATTTCATTAAGTCTATATGAACTATATGCTAGCATATATAAATGTAGTTTTTTGGTTGACATTTGGCAACATATATTTTAGGATAGATATTAATGTATGTATGGTTGCTTTTAATATTCTATATTTTGTCTTAATGAAAATTAATGTATGTTGTTGCTAATGAAAGAAAAAATTGTTATTTTTTTGTTATTATTGCCTAAAAAATTCAATTCATTGCCTTATAAAGATTAAAACTATTGTTATATTGATTCAATATTGTTGCTGTAGTTTAAAACTATTTTATTGCCTTAATAAAAAATTTAAGCAACATTATTCATTTTGTCGGCTAATAAAATCTTTTTGTTGCCATACACCTGTAGCAGTGCTACTTTATTTAACGGTATGAATTATGTTGCCTTAATAAAAAGGCAAAAATAATTTGTACTTATAGTTACTATTTTGTTTGTTTCCTAAAGTTGTCTTCGTTGTAGTGTTCTAGCCAAGAATTTGGAGGTGGTAATATATCTCATGCTCGAATCATAAAAAGAAATACCAAATATAAGCAAGTGGCAAGGTGGCAATAAATCCCATGGTCTAATAAATGGTACTTTTACATCAATTTGTAATACAAGTTAAAAGAATAGTTAAATTCTTATGTGTAAATCTTATAAAGGGTATCCTCATGAAAATTATGTAATGTGAAATTCAAAAGTGTATAATCTTTTCTTAATAGAAACATAAATAATAAACTACTAAACACTGTCTTATTAAGGTTAAATGACAAAAGTATTATACATTCTAGCTAGAATAGATATAGATATTAGCTGACTTATAATCATCAATAGGAAAATGTAAATAATAGTGTAAGCATGAATTATCATCCTTTTTCCTTGCCTAGTTGAACAAGCCATATTATGAATTACCTCAACTAGTGATGGTAGAGGGTGGAGGAAGAGAGATGAAGATAATGGGGAAAAAAAATCAAAACCATGAACAATAAATAAGACTAAATAATGAAAACAAAAATGAGATACAGAAAATTAATTTTCAAAAGTGACAAAGTAAAGAGAAGAAGTACCTAACTTCAGTGGTTGTCATTGTAGTTTCTTCAATTTCATGGGTTACTTTGATTTTCATAGGTTATGGTTTATATTTTCCCAAATAAGAGACAACTTCCTTGATTTAATTGTTTTCATGGAAAAAAAACAAAATTGCCTTTAATTTTCTTACTTTTACTTAATCCAACAACATAACAATAAGTATGTAGCATAAATAAATTATGCCGATAAAATGAAATTCAAAAGAGAAAATTTTAAAAAGTTTGAGGTTAATTTAGGAAATTTAAAATTTAAAGACTAATTTAGACTTCTTTGTAAAATTCTATTTTGGATAATTAAAAGAGGTTGTCTTAAGACTGCAATATCTCTTCCATTTATCAATAACATTAAGTTGTTTGTGTTTCTCTATTTAACAATATGAATTTGATTAAAAAAATATGTGACTTAATTTAAATTATAA
>JANIHZ010000003.1:39725929-39735942 GCA_027478365.1 Erythroxylum rufum | reverse complement strand
GGTTTACACCTCAAGAACACTTGGTTATTCTAATATCATAATTCAATTACTCGTCATTTCTTTTCTAGCATTATTTGCTTTCATAATATCCAATTCTGATTCACTTTTACTTAACAAATATTACTCAACTCCTTTTAATCACAACTACAATCATATGAGCATCTTCATTCCCATTATACTCATGCCTTTGATACTTTGACACCAACAATTCACTCACTAACTTATGACCTCAATTATCACCTAATCCATATCACACATTTAGTCACTTTATCTAAGCATTATTCCAGATTTTCTCAAAACAGATTTTCAGGTCAATTTTTCATGGAAATTTTGACAAATAAAACTAGGTATTTAGGCAATACATTCTTTAAAAATAATGTTATTTTATGTCTTAAGTTTCTAATGACACCAATTTCATGTAGTTTGGTTTAGTATTTTGCAAGTTATACCTAAAACACTACAAACTGTTCCTAAACCGCAATAGTACACTATATTCAACTTCAAGCCAAATTTTGAAACCCTTAAATATAGAATTAAAATTTAATTCCTTCATGAAAATTGTATCCATGTATCTCTAGTTTAATCTAAACTTAAAATCATCTCATTTGGATATCGAAAGATCAATATATTGAAAAATTATAGATGCCTGTTCAGTGAAAACACTCCATTTAACATATTCCAGCACACTTCATTATTTTCATCCGAACCTCATCAATCAACCATTTACCATTACTTTACTAGTGAATTTAGAGGACAATGAAATTTGGTATAGAGGAAGTACAATATGTGAGGAGCTTGTGATTCAAATTTCAAGTCAATTGGAGGTCGGGAGAAGGGGTTATGGTTAAAAGAGTGAAGGGTGTTTAAAACTGTCAAAAAGCATTGCACCTTCACTGTCACGTTTGTGCTTGTGCACGATTGTGCACTACCTGATATCTTCTCTCTGTCACGATCATGCTTGTGGATGATCGTTCACTACCTAGTGTTTCCTTACTCATGCGTCATCAACTTTCTGTACACTTTCATCTTCATTTCCACTTTCATTTCACTTCTAACTATCACCTTAATTCTTGTCATTTCAAGACACCACATTACTGCCTTTTTCATTAGCATCAAACTCATTTTAACTCATCTCTTTAAAACTTGAAAAGATCCATGGTGATACACCAAGAAAACAAAACATAAAACCCATTATCTATCAAATTTTTCTGCACTTTTTCCTACACCATCTTTAATGATCATTCTAACTCAAAGCATCTCAATAATAACTTATGAAACATTGATCATCATATATGTCTAAAAGCAAGAGATGAACATACCCTGGTTTTTCCATTCATGTTTCAGTATATACATATTACCATTTAATGATCGTTTGACCTTTAACTATCATCAAACCTGTTTCATGTAACAAATCTTGAAGAGTAATGCTTTAGACTTACTTGTTTACTCCAAGATCTTCAAATAACACATAAACCTAGCTTCTCCAATATCATTCGATCATTAACATTCAAAGGTGTTAGGGTTGGGTCTTTAGTAAGAAATGAAGAAGACAACAAAACAATAGTAGGAATTGAAAGGTGAAAGTAAGCTTCAACATGGATGGGTGAGAAGTGAGTATCAGGGATGAAGACAAATAAAGAAGATGAAGATGAGAGAAGCTAACAAAGAGAGGAGTAAATTGCAAGTGCAAGACCAAAATGAGAGTGGGTTTTTCACTTAGTAAAAAAATTTGTGGGTTAAGATAAGTGGTGTGGCTAGTGACACTTGTCACTTACCACATGTCACTTTCTCATGGTCCTCTTTTGGTCTTTTAATTAGATGGTCCATTTGTGTCCTAATTCTAATCTAATTGACTCCCAAATTTTAAATGACATATGTCATTAAATCCTAATGTCATTCATCAAAATTTCTACAGCCATCCGACACTTATTTATGCTACTATTCATAAATTGTCCCGCCACTGGGCATTTTCTAGTCCAAAAATACCCTTAATTTCAAAAAATTCTCAAATTTCTCCAAAAATTCTAAATCACTACTTATACGCAACAACTCAATTTTTAAGACACATAATCCATAATTCACATTATAATAACATTAAAACAATCATTTGTACCTGTAAATATGTCAAATGAGTGCATAAACAAATCATCGTAATGTGTATAAAATTCAAGTTCATGTGTGTGCATGCTAACATTATGCATAAGTATGAAATGCATTTTTCTATTCTCTCATTGCTATTTCTCAATTATAGAAATCTAGGGTTCTAATCCTTAGTATAGAAACGGGATGTTACAATCCCAATCCATGCCGCAACAACCACCATAAAGCCAACCTCAAGAAGAGGTAGTAGAATCGCAAATGCAATCACAAGTTTAACAACAACAAAAACAACAACATCATGGAGCTCCTCAAACTGGCCCAGCAGTTCTAGAACCAAGTGAGCAACCACATCCAAGTGGTATAGAAACTAAGATGTTTCTTTAACTTTTTTTTTATTTATATTCGATTTATAATTTTTAACCTATTTTCTACATGATGAATTAGTTCAAAAAACTAGAGAATATACTTGTGTGCTCGATGTTTGGAATATTGAAGAGGGAGAAAAGATTGTTGTTAATTTCAACATTCTAAATAAACCAATTGATTTCGAAGGTGGAAAGTTTAATCAGTTCTTAGGTAGCACGGTTAAAAAGTCACAATTTGTGCCTTTTTACTTCAAAAGCTGGAAAGTAATGCCATCTAGCTACAAGGAAGAAATGTGGAAAATGTAGAGGTTTTTATGTCATCTACATATGTTAATTTTTTCATTGTTAGCTTGTAATTCTTACAACATTTTTTGGTACAGAAGTAAGTTCCAAATTCAACCACTTACTGAAAATGTCAAGAAATTTGTGATTAGTGATAAGGGTGATAAGTGGAAGCATTGGAAGTGTGAGGTGAAGAGCAATGCAAAGTTTGATGTGAACATATCCGTTGAAGCAAATTTAGCGCAACTTACAGATGATCTAGTAAATAATGAACAATACAAAGCACTTGTAAATCTTTGGCTTTCAGACGAAGCACAGATCTTTTTCCTATGTTTAACATTATTTTATATTGCAGTTAAATTTATCCTTTCTATTTCAAACATTATGTATACTTTGCAGTGTCAAGCTAAGATAAATGTAGAAAATCGTTCAAAACTAAAGAATCCACATCATGGGGGAACAAAATCATTTGCTCGGCGAATCCAAGAAGAGGTATTTATTATACCTTAAACTAATTTCCCAAAATTAGGTATTCTACAGGTACCAAATTTATGTGTTCTGCATGTACCCAAAATTGCTCATTCTACATGTACATGTTCTGCATATTGACTTTGCAATCTACAATTTACCAAATTTATGTAAAAATATTAACCTTTCTCATATGAAACTTTTATCTAATAGATTATTACTTGTATTTGAACCGACTTTATTCTAAATTTGTGTTTCTATTTGGTTAAATCTTACTAGGTTGACAAAACAGGTGTTGTACCTTCAAGAGCTAAACTTTATATTGATACAAGAAAAACAATGGAAATTTTGGTACTCCATATGTAGCAGAAATGGTGGTATAAACTTTTTATGTAAAATCCTACATCAGTTGGGAAGGAGAACGAAGCAACCCTTATAAGGGTGTGGATACCTTTCCTTTACAGATGCGTTTTCTATGCCCTAACGTACCGGATCCCATCAGAACTTCGAAGTTAAACTTGCTAGGGCCAGAGCAGTACTAGGATGGGTGACCTCTTGGGAAGTTTTATGGAAAAACAAAACCGTGAAGGTGTAAACCACGAGCCACTTACAAAGGCCCAAAGGGTGTGGACCACGAGCCACTTAAAAAGGCCCAATAGGTGTGGACTACGAGCCACTTAAAAAGGCTCAAAGCGTACAATATTTGCAAGCGAGTGGTTTTGGCTGTTACACTTTATGACTATAATTATTACCTAGAAAAAAAATATGAAGCTAACACATGTCACTTTTTTGCACTTGCTTGGGAACGTACGGAAGGTAGAATGAATGAAAGTGATGGCGTAGAGTCTACAATAGATCCTAAATCTTGGGAAAATGATGCATATTCTCAAGCTAAGGGGCCAAATAAGAGAGGGTGTGTAGGTGGACTAGGAAAAGTTTATGTAACTACCAACAAAAAAGATGTCCAAATACGGGAACTTAAAGATCAGAATTCAATGTTGCTAGGAAAGTTGAACAATGTTTTGGGAAAGCCTGAATATTACAACAATTTATTTCAACAACATTTTCCAACTATGAGTGGTCATTTCAGTAATATTAATGGAACAAATAATCAGGTATGATTAACTTGCTTTTGTATGTCAATTGTTTAAGTGTTATTTATATCAAGTATAATAAACTATTCTCTTAGAATTAAATCTTATTAATATGTAGCAGGTTCCAAATGGCCGAAGTGGTCTGTATAATTCCCATGACGGTGTGCAACGCTCTTCAATGTCAAGTGCATATGTTGGTGATGACAAGAAGAGTATAATCTTAAGTTTTCGACTTATTTTAGTATTATCTTAATTTTTTCTGCTCCTATAAAGTTATTTCTTGCCTTAGACTTTTGATTTATGACTTGTGAGCTTGTTGTGGATGTGTTGTATAACTCATGTATGCTCTTTTACTACAATATGATCAAAAGTTGAGTTAGAATGATCATATTGATTGCAGGTAGAAAGTTAGGATAATTAATTATTTAAACTAAGGAACCCTAATACCTTTTCTTTCTTAATGTTAGCAAGTATTTGTATCATTTTTTATTTCATGCTTTCATCTATGTTAGAAAGTGTAATACTAATTAGTTGTAATTTTTCAATTACACAACATTATGTTTCTTTTCCTTGACTAACCTCACTTGATTGACCATTTCGTTTTATTTGGATTATAATACTTGCCTCTAAGATATGTATTTTTATATTTATGATTAAGTTTTAAAGTTATTATTTACAGATAAGCTAAATGATAAAATTCAAGTGTGATCGAAGGCATGAAGCTAGAAGATATGATGGCCACAATTTTTGTTATTTTTTTTCCTTCCAAGAAGCATGTGTTCTTTTAGTTAGGTTTTTATTCTTCTACCAACACCAGAATAAAATTTGTAGGCATTAAGTAATGGTTTACTTTTAAACATTATATTTGTGATATATGTAGTTTGGATCACATGCTTCCTTTTATGTTCAAAATTTTTAGTTATGCAAGACTAAATTAATTTGTCTATATTTTTTAATTTTCTATAATTTCAAATTTTATGATAAAATTTCTCATCAATATTGTTCCACTAAATAGTTATCTGGAAGTGACAATTATGATCAAAAGATGTATCGTCATAATATCATTTATACCAATTCATAAATTTATGTTATAAAAGGTATCAAGTAATAAATAAATTTGTCTTCATTATTTATAATTCATTAATTACTAACCAAAAAGACAATGTCCCAATCTGTGGTCTTTTCTCACTGTGTATTGTGCATTTGTATGAACTGTTGGAAGAAGTATATAGTGACGGTTAAGAACATGCCATTCTTAGTTTTTACATATCCCAACCTAAATTAATGACTAATGAAAAAATATCTGTTACGAATAATAGTAACGTCTTACCTAAGTGTCCCTATAGCTATTACTTTTTATACCAATCGTTTTCAAAGTCGTCACTATTCGCAATAGGGACGGTACATATGTGACGGATAACCAAATCGTCGGTATAAGATGTAGTGATGGAAAATTTGGTTATAGGGATAAATATTTATCATTACTAAATGGCTTATTCCTTGTATTGCTTCTTGCACACACAAGGTTCATCTAAATTTTGTAAGAAATCAAACTCTTTGATTGTCGCATCAAATCAGATGTTCCAACTCCTAGATGCTTGCTTTAATCCATAAATGGATTTCTGAAGCTTGCATACCTTTTTGCCATCTTTGGATATGAAGCCGTCAAGTTGTATCATATACACATCCTCGGCTAGGTTTTCATTCAGGAAAGTCATCTTCACATCCATTTGTCATATCTCATAATCATAATGAGCAAAAATGGCTAGGAGTATTCTAATGGATTTAAGCATGACAACCGGCCTAAATGTCTTGTTATAGTCAACTCCTTATCTTTGACCTTTAGCGACTACTATCACTTTATAGGTAATCACATTACCATCTATATTGATTTTCTTCTTGAAAATACACTTGCATCCTATGGGTTTTAGCCCTTCGGGTGGGTCAACCAAAGTCCATACTTTGTTTTCAAACACGGAATCCATTTCGGACTTCATGGCTTGAAGCCATTTTTTAGATTCTGAACTCTTCAGAGCCTCTTCTTAGGTTGTAGGCTCATCATCCTTTATGCAATATGTCATTTTGTTTACTTATGAGAAATTCATCTCTCTGAAACATTACGTATCCTACTTGACTGATGAACATTTTGTGTGTTAGAAGGTTCAACTGTTGTCTTATCTCTATGAACAACAATCTCGAGTTCAGGCAATTAATCTGTGTCTGTTTGAGCATCATGAACTTCAACAAGTTCAACTTTTCTCCCACTGTCTTTTCTTAGAAGAAACTCTTTCTCTAAAAAGACAGCATGCTTTGAGACAAGCATCTTTTGCTCTAAAGCATTGTAGAACTAATATCTAATTGTTTCCTTAGGATATCCTACAAATAAACATTTATCAGATTTAGCTTTAAGCTTGTCTGATTAAATTTGCTTTACATAAGTCGGACAACTCCAAACTTTCATTTGAGAAAAATAGGATTTTTTATTAGTCCATATCTCATATGGAGTAACATCAACTGCTTTTGAAAGACTCTGTTTATCACATAAATAGTAGTCTAAGTGCATAACCCCAAAAGGATTTCAGAAGATCTGCTAAGCCCATCATTGACCTTACTATGTCCAACAAGGTTCATTTTTTTTTCAGCCACACCAATATGTTATGGTGTGTAAAGTGAATTCCACTGGGATACAATCCCGTTATCCCTCAGATAACTTAGAAACTCTTCGTTCAAGTATTCACCACCTTGATATGATCGAAGTGTCTTGACACTTTTACCGAGCTATTTCTCTACTTCATATTTAAATTGTTTGAACATTTCAAATACTTCATACTTGTATCTCATTAGATACACGTACTCATATCATGAATAATCATCCATAAAGGTAATGAAATTAATTAAAACCACCTCTGGCATGAATGAACATCAACCCACATACATCAGAATGTATTTGCTTAATAATCCATTCGCACGTTCACCCTTTCCTTTAAAAGGTAACTTTGTCATCTTGATTAACAAGCAAGATTCACATGTGTTATATGATTCATAATCAAATAACCCTAAGCTACTACTCCTGTATAGCTTAGACATGCATCTCTCACTTATATGGCCAAGTCGACTATGCCATAAGTAAGATGATTTTAAATTATCTAGTTTTTGTCTTTTATTATCATTGATATTTAAAATTGGATTGCACGTATCTAATATGTAAATACCATTGTATAATGTAGCTGTACCATACAACATTTCTTTCAACATAATTGAACAACCATTTCTTGAAAAAGTTAAATGAAATCTAGTTTTGTTAAGGCATGAAACAGATAAAATTGTTATTTGTCACAACGGGTACATAATATCAATTATCCAAAATTAACTTTAGCCCACTAGGAAGATACAAAGCATAGGTTCCTATGGCTAATGCAACATCTCTTGCTCCATTTTCCACAAGTAGGTCCATCTCTCCCTTTTTGAGCCACATCTGGTATCTAATACCTAAATATTATGATCAGAAATAGTACTAACCTCAATGAAAAATAACATACCTGAAGTAGATGGTGGAGCATCTAATGCCTTCTTCTGCTTTAGCGAATCTAGATAGGCTTTACAATTCCTCTTATAATTCCCTTACTTGTTGCAATGGAAGCATATTCCCTTTGGTGTATTCTCTTTTACCTTCTTCTTGGCTACACCTTCCACTGGCTTTTTAGACTTCTTCTTCTTCTTCTTCTTCTGGTTCCTCTTATGAGAACCAAAAGTAGAGTCCACCAGTATCATAGCCTTACTGTCCTGCCTGACAGTTTGCTCAGTTATTTTAAGTAGATTAATCAGCTTAGGTATTGAGATAAATGTTTGGTTCATCCAATAATTAAGCACAAACTGTGAAAAGCTGTCTTTCAAACCAGTCAGAATTAAGTCTATACTTAATTCACGGTCCATTATGAAACCTAAATTGGCTAACCTCTCAATGTATCCATTCATCTTTAGCACATACTGGACTAGAAATGATCCCTCAGTCATCTTAGAGTGGAAGAGGAACCTCAAGGTCTCGAACCTTTCAGACCGAGCTTGCTTATCAAACAGTTCCCTTAAATGGTAGACTATGATATGAGCATATATAGCCTCATATTGCTTTTGCAATTCTGGTGACATAAAGGCCAACATAATACAACTAGCCAGCTCTCTATCATCCAGTAACTTCTTGTAAGCTTTCTGATCCTCATCAGAAGCATCGACAGCAGGGGGATTAGGAAGTGGCTCATCTAGGACATATCCTAGTTTCTCATATTTGATAACAGTTCTTAAATTATGTAGCCAATCGAAGAAGTTTGGTCTTATGAGTTTGCTTGAGTCTAGTAGAGAGCATAAGTTCATACTGGAAGAAGACATCGTGGTGATTCAATAACCTAGAAGAATGAGAGAGAGTGTTAGAATGTACATAAATGCATATCAATAAAGACTTTAATCATACGCATTATGGGTCCCAATATTTTATTCAAATTCATAGCCTTTACTACAAATTCGAGAAAACTTATAGTTTTCCTATTGGATCAATATCCAACATCACTAAGAATGACCTTGGGTTTGCCTAATAAGCCACCCTAGGTCAATCCGTAGGTATCATTCATACCAATTACATTCAATTACGCAACTATCGACTTGTGCCATCAACCGTTGATTTAGCACACTCATTTGGTTCTTAACTCTTGATACGTACACATCCCATGTATATTACCCAACTTCGCCTCTATCCATATTGACCTTAATTTGCCCAACAAATCAACGCTTCTAGTTCAGACGAACCCATTAATTCAAAAATCTAATTTCCATAGTTTGAACATATTTGTGTAGAGCGTGCTTAGGTTTGCCCAACAACCCAACACTAAAAGAACCCTGGTTCTTTTCATATCAATAGAAGATGTAAGTCGTAATATTTTGGTTGAGGGATTTACTCATAGATCTCATCAATACTTGGATGGACTTATATATATATCTCACATATATATTCAGATAGTTACTATAATTGTATGGCATGATTATGGACGCTTCGATTAAATTGAGCTTATGTCCATAACCACTATTTCATTCCAATTTAACCAACCCTTAAAATGCATCTAATGCATGTAACACATGAAGGACGTTTAATTTAGATTGTGACTTGATTATACATCAAAAGTTCATGATTTGATTCAACTCTTGAACCGAATCGGGTGCTAGTGTTAATCTTGGCTAATTCAAGTTATGAATGTGATTCGATTAGAAACCCTAAAATTTAATTATTTTGATGTCCAAATTAAACACTTTAGTTTTAGTACACATGCCTTTTCTAGTCACACTATAAATGCAATGCTCTACTTGGATAAATTCTAAACTAATCCTTAAGGTTTTTGAATTCCCAAACATCAATTAGTCATCTAAAACATCCTTAGGTCATCTCAAATTTTTCAAGAAAATTTCGACACAAGCTAAAAATATCTTGAGGGCCAAAATTATTAAGATAAATGAGTTAAACTACTAGATGCTAAAGAGATTGATTCGATGTTCGAAAATTTTTCGGAACCTTAATTTCAAGCATATGTACTTAGCATGCTACTAGCATCAAAATAATACATTTCGTATCTCATAAAATTTTAAGGTCTTATAACCAAAAAACATACACATAAGTTATCAAACAAGTTAGCCCCATCAGTTTTCCAAAAGTTTACCAGTG
>JANIHZ010000003.1:39712390-39723116 GCA_027478365.1 Erythroxylum rufum | reverse complement strand
GTTAGTCTTTTTCTTATTTTGAAAAAGGTTTGGGTGCGGGTTATGAGTTGTGAGAGAATGAAGGAAAAATTGGAGGCAGGATTACGGAACTTGCTTGGATACCATGATGTGAATGAGGAATTGAGAAGACGGATTGTGAGAGCTTGTAGAAATCAACAACTCCCTCTCCTTTTGCATACTAGATTATCTTATTCATATAAGGTAAATTTCAATTATAATTTTTAAAAATTCTCTCAATTAAATCACAATCATAATCGCCAAAAATTCTCTTAATCAATTCATAAGCTCTCTAACAGTTATTATCCTTCCTATCTAGTAAGGAAATCTACACTAACAATAACAACTGCACCCAGTGAGAGTCTTGCCGAAACATAGAATTTGGAGAGTTCCAGTAGTATATAACCTTATTATTACCTAATAGAGAGGTTGTTTTTGATAGACCTAGATGTAATGCAAAATAATAATACTACAAAATATAAATAGATACTATATATATATATTAATATGCACTACATAATATAGTGTATAGAGAACATGGTAAAGATTAACAAAAAGATAAAATAAGTAAATACATATACAAACCAGAAAAAACACAAAGCTTAGAGGGATTGCAAGGCTTACAATGAGTGAGTAGAAAATGCTGACGGATTGGCAAATCTTACTAGGATATACGAAGAATAGGGCTAGAGCTCGTGCAAGGTGTGCTTAGCATTTCAAGGAGAAAGAAAATAGCATTTTGGTGAAAGGGAGGGATCTTCTTCCGATGCTTTCTTTTGCTTGAGGCCAGACAGAGGTTTTGAAAGAATGCAGTGAAAAAGCCTCCTTTCTATGGCTATTTCTTTATCCGGATAGATTGACGAAAATAAGTAAATACATACACAAACCAAAATATAACAAATATAAGAATAAATCAAATTATCCATTAATAGAAAGTAATTAGACTAAGTAAGAAACTGCTTAGGCTAAATAATTAGGAGCGAAGTACTATAATAATTAGGAGCGAAGTACTATGTAATCAAAAAAATTAAGGCTAACTATAACATGAAAGACTCGTAGGAAAAAAAGACCTAAGCAAACGAAAAAGACCTCTATATGTGAGATCCTTTATTTGTATTCTAGTATGTTAAAGTTTTCTATTGCTGGCCAAATTCTCGGTAAGTTGTGGCAAATCATTTTTTATCACTTCCCCTCAATTTTTCTTAGGCATTCTTTTTTCTTCTCTTATAATCTTTAAGTACTATTTTTTCACATCTTCTTATTGGAGCGTTAGGTTTTCTCCTTTTTAAATGTCCGAGCCACTTAAGCCTCATCTCTTAGTTTTGAATTAATACTGGCCAACTTTAATTTGTTTCTTACCAATACATTCTTGACCTTATCTCTTCTAGTAAGGTTGCACTTCTTCTAACGGAACATCTTTATTTCCGCCACTATTAGCTTATGACTATGCACTTATTTGATGGGCTATCATTTTGTGCTATATAGCATGGTTAACCTAATC
Source organism: Erythroxylum rufum (assembly GCA_027478365.1). Taxonomy (NCBI): domain Eukaryota; kingdom Viridiplantae; phylum Streptophyta; class Magnoliopsida; order Malpighiales; family Erythroxylaceae; genus Erythroxylum; species Erythroxylum rufum. The sequence continues at coordinate 39,721,618 of JANIHZ010000003.1, read as the reverse complement.
ACTAATAAGGAAACCTAATGAGGTAAATATATCAAACTAAATTTTTTTGCATCATTTTGTATGTTTCAAGCGCTAATTTAATAAGGTGAATTTTGATTTGAAAATTATTTTTGGGATTTTGTTAGTCTCTACATCTTGGCAACCACGGGCCCTTTTCATATTTTTCTTTAAGCAATTTAGTGACCTCTTTCATTTAATTAGTCTCAACATTGGAGGCCTTAGTTGGGTGTCATTGATAGCTTTGTTTATTTTTATTTATTAAATTTATGACTATGTTTGAGGAAAACTTTGGTCATCATGCTTGTGCAAACTAATCTTCCCATACAGATTTTCAGTTTTAGGTTTGTGGAATTGATAAATTATCTTAACTAGCCAATGTGCACTTTAACCTGCTTGTTTTAGGGAAAATCTTTCTTTTTTTTCCATGATTGTTGTTGCAACATTAAATCTATATTTCCTTTTCCATGCTACTAGTTGCAATAATCAATAAGTATTGCTTTTCAAGAACCAATTATTGTACCTGTAAAGGTGTTTTGTTCTATAATTTGATTGTTAGTCTTATAAGCTAAGACAGTCTGGTGTTTTTTTGGGGAAAGTTAAATAGTATTGATTAAAATCACTAGGCGTTGATTACAAGGTAAAGCACAAGGTAAACTGTGAGCTATCTAGTAGAAGACATAAAACAAAGGATAGTGATTTGGAATTGACTATATATAAAATATGCTTAGAGTTAGGATGAGACTAAATGAATGGCCTAAGCTAAGTACATATATGAGAAGATCTAGATCTTCTGTTAGTTGAGAAATACAACCAACTAAGGTGCAACACTTCCAAACCACACATAGAGCAACTTTTTAGCTTTTCCATCTATCATTCATGCTATGGTAAATGCTAAACTTGAGCTTAAGGCTAGTAGGGACTATAGTAAAAATAAGTAGGTCTTGTTGCTCACTCTTGAAGAACCTATCGCTTCCAAATTACATAGATACTGCAATTGAGTACCAACTTGAATGTTGTAAGATCAGTAGGACATTTGGAATGGAGTTTATTTGCAACTATCTTTGAACTTGATAATAAATTTTGACATAGCTCCCAAAGTAAGTTCCAAACTAGAGAAATGGACTTGCAATCAAAGAATAGTTGGTGAATGGATTCATGGTAGTTACTGATGCAAACCCAAAAATGACTAACTTTGGATAGCCACAAAGCAATGCAGATTCCACCTCCAAGACATTGGCTCCTTGGTTCTCATCAGTAACTGCAAAGAACACATTGAGAGCTATTGAATTTGTAGAAGTATGGTCTTTCTTTCTTGCGGGGTCTACCTTTAATGGCTAGCCAACACCCAAAAGTAGCGTCAAGGATGATTTTAGGGAACCACACAAGCTTGTACCAAGGAACTTTGGATCTACTTTTTTTCAAAAATGTCTGCGTAAGATCCATCAATGGAGATGACAGTGGTGTGCCTCGACCAGAGGATTTTATCTTTTTTTTTTGTTTTTGGATTTGATGGTTTGTTGGAAGATTAAAAATGATGTTAGTGCAATTTCAATTGCTATAGATTGGCCAAGGCCATTTATTCCCATGAATGATGAGATGTACCTTGGAGTTTCCAGGGATGTTATTCATCAGATGTTTGTGGAGGAGCCTTAAAGTGTATCATACCAAAGCCAAGTTCCTTTCTTATTTTCAACTAGACTCTTGATATGGAAGCTAATACTGGCCATAAGTTTCAACATTTGCTGGAGTCATTAGAAGGTGTTGGATTTGGGAATCTACTCTAGAAGCCTAATCATTTTAGGAATTCTATATGGATCCACATCACCCATAAGGACTCATGGTCCACAAATAGCTTCCAAATTATTTTTAATCGAAGGATCTTGTTTATAGTTCAAATAGATTTAATTCTCAGACCACCAATGCATTTACATGTTGACAAACATATATCAATTTGCCCTTTGCACCTAAGGAAACAATCTTTTTGCTTGACCATAGAAAGCTTTTTAGGATCCTTTCTTTTGCTTTAGTGATATTGATAGGTAGGAAGAGATGGGAACACTAATAAACTTGTAACCTATTGATGACTAAAAGAACAAGCTAAGTGTGAGATCTCACATCGGTTGGAGAGGGGAACAGAGTACGCCTTATAAGGGTGGCCCAAAGTGGACAATATCTGTAAGCGGGTGATTTGAGATGTTAGAAATAGTATCAGAGTCGGTACTCGAACCGTTGTGCCAGCTAGACAGGGCTCCAAAGAGAGCAGGGCCCTAAGGGGGGTGGAGAGTGTGAGATCCCACATCGATTGGAGAGGGGAATGAAGTACGCCTTATAAGGGTACGGATACCTCTCCCTTATAGACACGTTTTCCACGGCTTAATGGACCAGATCCCATCGGAACTCTGAGGCTAAATGTGCTTGGGTGAGAGTAGTTCTAGGATGGGTGACCTCTTGGGAAAGCCTCGAGAAAAACAAAACTGTGAGGACTTAGTTGGGCCAAGGCCTAAAGCGGACAATATCTGTAAGCGGGTGATTTGGGATGTTAGACTAAGTCTTCTTGCAAAGCTTAGAAACATGTTGTGCCAAGATCCCATTCTCTTGTATATTACATCAAAGAGTGGTTGGCATTCTTTAAAGCTTAGCCTTGAGGTGGTTTTGTGCTTGGTAATTTGGAAGGGATCTGAATTTGTTTGAACCTAAAGGATCTAAGAATCTCGTTGGCAAAGTGATAAAGCTAAGCATATACAAATAAGTTACATTTGCTTATGTTGACATTAAGGCTTGATAGTTTTTTCAATGTTTGGAGGGAGCTTGACAAATTCCTTATTGGCCTGTGAAATAGAAGTAGATTTTCTTCAGAAGTGAGATTAAACAATTTGAGGTTCTTGCATTTGAAATAGTACTTATAATTGCTTTTCTTTGTAAATATTGATAGCAATTAGCCTAAGGAACTCTTCTATACAGATTAAGAGTAGATAAGAGAATAAGGGGTTCCTTTGTCTATGGCCTTCGGCACCCTTGAATATCTAAATTGTTGTGTACCATGTGTTGAATCTCTCAAGAAATTAAAAAACTAACAACATATCAACTAGGAATTCCCGCTCCAATTCTATTTTGAGGGAGCAACTTTAATGGCAACATTTTTGTTGTGGCTTTTAAAAAGCCCATGAGCAATTTAGAATGTTGTCACCAATATATTTACTTTTGAAGAATGCCCCCGATCTGGGCTGATGAGGGAATTGAGCACTTCGAGTTTAGATGCCAACAATGTTGAGATGATTTTTTTTAGGACATTCAAACAAGAGATAGGTCTATAATCCTTTAATGAAGGGTTTTGGATCTTAGGTACCAAATAGATAAAGGTTTTGTTGATTTTCTTAAGGAGTTTATTTGAGTGAAGGAATTCTAGGATAGCTTCTGACATTGAATTGCCAATTACGTCTTTAAGTTTGATGGTAGAAGGCATGAAGACCATCTAGTCTAGGGGCTTTGTTATCTTCTACGCTGAACAATGGTTGCTCAAGATCAACTTTAGTAAAGAGTTTGGTTAGAAGGTCAACTTGGTTAGTATAGATGGAGTGACTAATAAAGGCAATGAAGGTTTTGGGAGGAGAAGCTCTACTGGAGGAGCAGCCTAAGAAGGCTTTGAAGAAATTGAATGCCGTAGACTTCAGATTGTCTTGGACTTTAATGATTCCACCATTTTTGTCTGAAAGTGAGCTGATGCTATTGAGATTACTTATGCTCATAATGGAGAAGTGGAAGAAGCTAGTGCTTTTGTCACTCTCTGATAACCATTGGGCTCTAGATCTCTGTTTTAATAGGGAATTGTGATTGTTGAGAGAATTAAATGTATCTTTACAATGCTAGCTTCTCTTATTGTAAAAGGTATTTATCACCTGGGAACAAAGTGATATTAGATTGTATCTCCTGCAGCTTTCTTTTAGAGTCCTCGATTTCTTTGAGTGTCCTTATCTACTTTGGAGTTCAAAAGCTTGAGTTCACTATTGCTTTAAGCCTTGACACAAAAATAATATTTGGATCCTTACATATTTGAATTCATATCCTTGGTGACAGATGTGATAACCTTTGGGTGAGACGCTAGATGGTTGTTGAACGTCAAAGGGATTTTCTTAGCACTTGCCTTAGAGTTAAGAACCTCTATTGGGTAGTGGTTATAGCAAAGATGGTTATGGAAGTGAGTCTTCTTGAATTGAATATGCTTAACTTGTGGGAATTTACCAAAACCCTGTCAAGCTTTTTCCTTAAAAGCAAGCTGTCTTTCTGTTTATTACTTTGTAATGCATGCCATCGTTTAAGGTCACCAAGACCAATTTACACCAAACATTCTCTGAAATCATCAGCAATGTGCTTAGTTAAGAAGTGGCCACCAACTTCATGAGCACATAGGGTATTGTTGAAGTCCCCTAGTATTGACCATGGTTCAATAGTGGAAGTTTCAAGGTCAATAAGCTTTCCCCAAAGAGACTTTCTTTGTATTGCCAGGTTATAGGCATAGAAAAAGGTAACTGAGGCTTTGGTGTTGGACTTGATAAGTGCTATATTCAGGTGAATGAGCTGATCACAGATCACACTAGACCCTAGTTTGACTTATCTGGGGTCAAAGACTACAATGACTGCCATTGAAGTGGGCTTAGTGACCGAAAAGTGTGAGCCAATTCTTGTTCAGAAAATAAAGACCATTGTTGAAATGCTTGGCTTTTATTTTGGTCTCGAGGAGGCCAATCTTAAGAGGTTTCATGCTGATGATTAAGTCATACAAAATTTGTTGTTTGTTGGGACAATTAAGTCCTAGATTCCAGGCAAGGATAGACATTACTGGGGGGAGTGGGTATGGTTACCAATAGCCTTTTTCTTGGCTTTCCTAGCTGGTTGCTTCTTGATTTTTGGTTGAGGAAGGCTTCTGGGATTTGCCAGGCACTAAACTTGAGCCGGAGGGAGCATTAAGTTGGTCTAATGACAGGGCTTTTATATTCAGACCAGAAGTTTCTGGAAATTTGATCATTGAAGATGGTTGGTGAGTATTCAGATTAGAAGTTGCTAGGGACTTGGCTGCCGTAGACGAGCCATTTGGTTTTAAAGATGAGGAAGGGGGATCCCTTGATAAAAAAAGGATTTCCTTTCCTGGGGAAGCAAAGGGAGCCTAAACTATTTTTTGTTTAAGTAAATCAGGTGCTGTTGGAGATAGATTTAAAGCTATTGAGGCGGATTCAGGAACAGGGCGCTTGTCAGGTCCTACATCCTCAAGAACTAGAACATCTGACCTTAACAACTGAACAAGGCCACTGGAAGTTTGTACGAATACGGGTTCTTGTCCATTAGTAGATTTCTAATGAGCTGCAATTGCTTCAAGCACTTCAATGGGAGGACAAACTACTGAGGATCTGGGCCCCAAAGCTTACGGGATATACTTGAGTTTTTCCTTTGGTGCATGATCACCAACTAATTGGCACCAGGTTTTGATAAGTAAGTCTCGTGTAGGTGAGGAAGGAAGTGGAGTTTGAATGAAGGGATTGTCAGAAGTTGAAGCGATAAAGGTTGGGGAGTTGGGGGAACCAAAGGCAAATGTTTAAGAGGAGGAATCACTCTTGGATTTAGAGTTATGCATGAATCTTTGGCTCATCTTTGTCTCCTAGAGAAAAGATTGCTTGGATCGTGATATAGTCTCCCTTAGAAAATATAATGTTTTGTTGATTTGTGTTTGAAACAAATTCAAGAATATCTGGGATAGTAATAATCTATTAGTAATTCTTTTTCTGATCAATTCTTATTTTTGTAGGGACTGTTTTCTGGTTGTTAAAGCATATAATTCAGAATTTATACTGCTGCCGTAGAGTGTGTATTGAAACCCTTGAAATTTGGATACAAAATATTTTTGGACTTCAATTCCAAGTAGGCCATTGTTTATTAACAGTACAGCATTAAAAGTTTGATGATGATGTTGCAAATTTTCAATCCTCTGTTCAGTACGTTTCTTAATTCATTTCTCAACTTTTTCTATTTCATTCTAATGAAGTTATAAAAGATAATGTTGCAAATCAGCAACAACAAACAGACGAGCTGGACAAAGGGGAATTTATTCGGATACTCCCTTTTGACTCACTCATGGGAAAAAAGAGGAAGATAGAAGAGTAGATAAGTTTATTTTTGAATTTGAATTTGAAATAGTCACTGCTATTTCTATTTTTAAGTTAAAATTTATAGCCTTTTATCATAAGTTGTTAGGAAGTGTTAGGGCCATCAAGTGGAATCTCTTTAAGCTTTTCAAAGCTGGAAACAAAGTAAGCCGAGTTTTATTTATACAATTCCTTTCTTTAAGAGATAGCAAGGTTCTCTCTAATGAGCCCTTGCTTCCTAACCTACCAAAGTAGGTCAAAAGGAAGAAAAACCCTTGGAAATAGCCCATCTGATATTATTTTGCAGCATCCTATAACCAGAAATCTATGGCCTATAATAGATACTGATTCGAGTCTTTTTCTGTCAACTTCAAACAATATGTTCACAGTTACAAGTCCATCTTGTTAGCTGAATTTCTAATGAAAGTTGCTTGGCATTGCTTTAATGATTTTTTTTGTCCTAGCACAATAGAAAAAGTAGAAAGTAGAATGAGTCATGCCATTACAATAGATAGAAAGACCAGAGATTTTGTTATCCTTGTTTTAATTACAAACTTTTTTGTAGTCATCGTTTCTTGTTCATGGAAGATATTCTTATTCGATTACTGTCTATTTCTTAACAGCAATCCGTTCAGATACACCAGATGCATGAGTTGGGTAGAGTCGTTTCCAGGTGATGACATGAATGGTAGACTTGCTGGATGTTCTTTTGTTTGAATCTGTTATTTCTGGGGACGGAATTTGATTTGCTTGTGGTCAACTTGCAATAATGTAATTGGTATCAACCTACTGTTGGACTACACTAAACCTTGTGTAGAATATTGTGTGAATATTCTGAGCATTTCAAGGCCTTCGTAACCAAACAGTTTCAAGCTTTGTTGCGAGTATGAGGATTCCATTGGAATAAAGTGAACTTTGAAGTCTTTTCCATACGAGTGGGGAAGGTGAAACTATTATGTTAGTCCTTGTATTTTTCCCATTCTCTATTTGCCAGTTTGTGGACTATTTACTTAAAAAAACTTCATTATCTTTACTCGAACAAATTTGTTCGAAAATGACATTATGATATCCTAACATATGTTTTTGCTAAGTTTATGTTGTTTCAATATGGGTTGGAAAGTGTTTCACCATTGTTTTCTTCTCTTTGGAAATTAAATGAATTTATTTACAAAAATTATTGGTAGAAGTACCATAAAGACGTCCTAAGCTGATGAACAAAAGCTCAGCCCTTCTGTTTTACAATAGCATCCGCATATGTAGGATACGTGTCGTCCTCATCTAGTCAATGTTTGATCAGTTTTCTTCCCGATGGCTCGTCTTCAGTCTCTAGTATCCACGATTGTCGTTTGTGGATGTTCCTTAGTTCAGGTTTGGTTGGATGTTGTTGGATCGATCCACACGCCTTCCGATATTCTATGTCCACCTTGTCGATGATTGGCCTTAGTTCTTAGAATGGCTCCCCTGCCTTCTGTAGTGTTCCCAATTGGATTCTGGACAGGTAATACTCAGGACTCCGTCGTATTCGGTCATCAGTATGATTTTTTGTTTGTTGTTGGATTGTACTAAATTGAGCAATTTCCCCTTCGGTATTGGATAGCCTGTATGGTTGTTTGGGTGTTAGTGTCTGACCCTTTTGGCTGAGCTGTTGGTGCGTGCTGGAATTGAAGCTCAAGAGGTTTTTCTTCGTATATTTTTGTTCTTATTCCTTCCGTTACTTTCTATGTAATTTTGGATTCCAATTTTGCTACTCTCTATAAAATGAATCCTTGCAAACCTGTGGAGTGTGTCTATCATTAGAGGCCCTGTTGTTGAGCTGCTTTCTTGATGAATATTCCCTGGAATGATTAATTCTCTCAATTTGATGAAAATGCTTCTGTTTAGAGCCTGTGTATCCTGTCTGGTGTTGAGGAATTGTCTTCGGTTCCTTTCCTTCCATAGTTCATATATCACCCCACTCTGGCAGAGTTTAAAGATCAGACCATCCCCTATTTTTTGGAATTTTAACATTAAGGCTCAGTCAATCTTGTCTTCCATTGATTGAGGCATTTGAATTACACCTAGGCATAATGCTCCTCATCTTGGATGAGTAGGGACATGTGGATAACATGTGATCCCCCGTCCCGTGTTTTACATAGGCTGCAAAGTGAAGAAGCAGTCCATGTGGTCTTGTTTAAAGTCCGTTCTTTATTTCCATCCACGTAATAAAGGATAATTTTGTTATTTGGCATCTAAACCATATCAATTCATACCATTTCATTTCGTAAATTATAGGGCCAAATAGGGAGGCTTTTGAGGATATTGTGAATTGATTAGTTACACCCCTAGGCCAGATCACGTTTTTTCTGCTTTGGAGGAGATGGGGGAGTAGTGGGGGAAGAGTGGACTGAGTGGCATCATACCCCTGAGCAAGGTGCTCCATTGATTGCCATTTATCACTAGCATTGAGTGGGAGTGTGTTGTAGAGAGTGGAATGAAGGGTGTAGATATAGGGGTCCAGCCTATAACCAATCGTCATACAAAAAGCTCATCATTTCATCGTTTCCTACTATATGTTTTATCTCCTTACCTATTATCTCCCTAAAATTCAAAAGGAATTTTGTAGCATTAGAGGTGCTGCCATTGACTCCAAAAGCTGGTCTCTCTAATATACTCATGCATCCATTTCAAAGTAAGTGTAAAAGGATAGAACTTAGTGGTTTATGTTTTGCAGATGAAATGTTTATTTTAATTGCCATATTGATAAATCATTTAAAATTAAAGAAAATAAACTAAAGACAAGTCAACAAAATAAAATAAACCAAGATGGTGAAAGGATGAAAAATGTCAATCAATCAAACAATAGTACATGGAATTTGAATTACTTTATGACTTCTCATGCAATCATAATTTTATTAATCAATTTAATCTAAAGTTCATTAGATCATGAAAATTCCTCAATTTTGCTAATTCTTTTCTTAAGACTATTAAAACATAGGTTTAGGTTAATTAATTGAAATCTCTTTCCAAATAGAGTCAATTTATAATTTTCATTATTACGTTAGACCTTAATCTGAAAGATTTTTATTAATTTATCTTTAGGTTTCTATTCAATTTC
>JANIHZ010000003.1:39660115-39680911 GCA_027478365.1 Erythroxylum rufum | reverse complement strand
AATTTACAAAAATTAACTGATTAATTAATAAATTAATTGATTTTAACAACAAGAACTATTAAAGAAAATCAAACTGAAAAGTTAAAAACTAAACCGAAAAAATGGACGGTTCAAGGTTTTTATGGTTTAACTAGTCGATCTAGTTGAGTTTTTTAATCATTTCTTCTAATCATATTTATATGTTATATTTCTTCCAATATTGCTTGAATTGTGATATTACTTTATTTATATAATCATTAAAGTGATGTCAGAGCTTGATTAGGGTGTTTATATCTACTTGTATAATCACTAAAATGATGTCAGAGCTTGATTAGGGTGTTTATATCTACTTGTATAATCACTAAAATGATGTCAAAGCTTGATTAGGGTGTTTATATCTACTTATCGTATATTTTGTAGTTACACTATAAGCAGGTTACCCATATTAAAAAATTAGATATTATTCACTCTTTTGAAAATAATAGATACTACTTACATATACAATAATTGTTTATGTGAAATTAAATAATTTGTCCATGTGGAAGTTGAAGATGAAAGTAGTTATCACAAAATATAGTTGCCTTGCATCCATTAGTGGAAAATTGACAGGCAAATGACACCAAATGGAATGAAATGGATGTTAATGATATTGCAATTTTTCATTTAGCTGTTGTTGATAAATTTTGTCAAGTGTAAAGAAAAAAAACAACAAAAGAGATATGTGATCATACCATAAAATTGTAAGAGGTTACGTCATTAATAATTTTACTATTATATTCTTTTAGTTTATATCATTAGGTTATAAAATAAAGTCACACAAAATGTCCAACTTTTACTTTAAATTTTACCAGATTCATATAATCAACTCATCATCGATTAAACCAATAATTTTTTAAAAACTACCTAGTCTTCAATAATGGTACAACTCTACTTTTACATAAAGAAAGTCAGCACAAGTAATCTAAGTAAAAGATATTCAATTTTAGGACATCAAAAATTTGGATGCATTAAGTATGAATAACCTTACAAACCACATATGCACTTCCTTCTTGATACATTTATTTAAACATTTTTTCTTTTTCTTTCTTTTCTTTTCTTTTCTTTTCTTTTCTTTTCTTTTGCTTTTGCTTTTCTCTTTGCTTTCTTTATTTTCCTTTCTTTTCTTTTCTCTTATAAAAATTAAAATAAACTACATCAATATGGAAATTTCAATGATAAGGCATAAAATATAATTCCAACATTATAATCAACCCATACATATGCATACCCCTACACTTATACTTTTGTATATCCACAAACTCAACAATCAACAAATGTTCCACTAATTTTAAGGCTTGGGAAGGACATTTAGTTAGGTTAACGCATCTCATGTGGCTAATACACAAAGAAAAGGCAAATAAAGCTCAAAGGGGCTTATCAAAAAGGAAAATCATATAATAGGTAGGCTATTTGGCTAATGTAGTTCAGAAAAGCAAAAAATGCATATCATATCTATGTTAATGCATGTGATAAAAATGTGGACTCGAAAATTTCAATTTAAGGCAAAATCAGGATATACATATTATGAAGGTCACACATTATCCAAAGACAATGAGATTGATATGAATGTGTCAGTCTAATAAGGCTTAAAATCTCATAGGCTTTGTCTACCACTAGTCACTACTCCTCTAAAGATAATGCACATCGATCAATCATAAGAGTAAAAATACATACTAAAGTTGCTACGAAATTCTTTAGTCAATTCACACTCTAATCATGACTATATAATCCTAGAATCAACAGAAAAAGGAAAATGTTTGTTTTGTTGTTTTATTCTTTCTCTCATTTGATTGAAAACTTAAAACAAGTAAAACAAACAATTTCAGCAACACATGCATAAAAAAATAATGTGAAAAAGTAAAGGAAAAGAAATTTACTTCCCTTGGTTTACCTCCCAAGAAGCGCATTTGTTTGATGTCACTGGCTTAACTCCTTTTTCTCCTCATGTGACAAAATTATGATCTTTTGGTGGCACATGCAATTCCTCCATGTGAGGTTCTTCTAAATAGGGCCTTGGTTGATAATCGTTTACCTCCAGCATCTTCCCTATCTTCAGATTCTTCATCCCTATTGAGTACTCACTCTCTTGAAATAATTCAAATGACTCTTTGCCTTTTTCTTCTTCGTTTAATTCTTCCAGCCTCCTAGGTAAAGGTAAAGGGTTAGTCTCGAAAATAATTACAGACTCAGTTCTTACCTCCGAGCCAAATGATGTATCATATTTTGCTTCAAACTCCTTCTCAACTTCTTCGACACAAGCAATTCCTTGGCTATTGCTCTCAAAATTCTTAAGCTCCCCATCACTCCATAAGTTTTCCACACTAACATCTATTGCGTACACCTCCAGTTGATATGGCTGCTCCTCTTTCATTCGTGATTATAGGTAGTTGATCCTTATTGCTATCTCACCCATTTGGCTTGCCACATTGTGGAGTCTATATGTTGTATCCTGCCGAAGTTGTTGTATACCCTTTTGAAGCTGCTATTGTAATTCATGATGGAACTGTTAGAACTATTGTTATGCATCCTACTGGAATTGTAAAGTATTAGCAGTCATAATATTAATCAATTCTTTCAAAGATGCACATGAATCGTGATAAGAAACTTTTGGTCAATACGGAATTGTTGTATGTCCTACAAACTATCATGGAAGTAACTTTGTTGATTATTCCATCCATAACTAAAGTTAGGTTAACCAGTCTAACCTTGGTTATAGGATTGAGAGAAAGAGTTAAAGAAAAAATTATTTCCATCCATGTTTTTTTATTTTTTATTTTTTAAATCATAAACACGAAACAAAAAATTAAACAATCAAGAAATAACTTAAAAGAAACCAATTATGAACAAATGTATATAAAACACCAATTAAAATCACAAACTAAAACTAAAACACCGCATTCCTCGGCGACGGTGCCAAAATTAACAAAGTGTTGTAACACTAGCCAAAATAAAAACTAGACTACTGCTATAACAGTGGTGAGTCTAGATCGATTTCATAGAGAGTGTGTTTAGTTATTGAAATGAAAATAATAGGTGTTTAGGTTTAGGGGGATTTTTCAAACAAGAAAATAAAATGAAACTAGACTAATAAAAACAAATTAAAGAAAACATGCAAAAAATGATAAAAGTGAAGAATTCGATAAGGACCCGATTTTTGGTTCAATCTTGACCTACACCCTAATTAAATATATTTCATTGATTTGTTGTTCTTAAACCTCTCCTAGTAACTATTAATCGTGGGTTAATAATTAATTCGAGTCTCCCTTAGGTAGTGTTTAATCAAGATATGATCGTTAATTAAACCTAACTACTAAATAACCTAGGATACGATCTCCGGATTTAATTGGGTAGTAGCAATACGAATTAGGAAAACCGATTAATCAAGGAAATAACCACATATGATGCATCATTTAACCTAGGTTATGTTATCCTTAATGCTTACGAATCATTAGTCGCTACACATGAATTCTAACATAACAATTACATATTATATCAAAATTCTAGCAATGGTTTGCAAATAAACAATTCAATGAATGCATTAAAATCATATTTTCACAATACCTAATAGGTTTATACACAAATAACTGAATAATAACGAGAATATGATTATCCATGCACAAAACCCAAATCAATTACTATAAGATAACAAAATCAATTTCTAATGAGAGAAAGAAACAACAAAAATAGTGAAATACACTTTACCCGAGTCGTCGGTGTCGATATCACCTCTGAACTAGTGTTGAGATGTCTAACCCTTCATGGGTCTCTCCTAAAAAAATGCTTCAGCCCTCATTGAAATAACCCAGCCGAAACCCTTCTTGCTAACGCCCCTTTTTCTTTTTGTCTTATTTGTTGTCTAACTTATGCTACTCTCTTCTTTTTCTAAATAATTGTTGGTCCACTTTATTGTTCACTTATTTAAAACCCTCGCCACCTCGCCACTCTTACATTTTTTTCCTTTGGACTGTGCATTTTACTACTCTTGCTTTCATTATGCTATGCATTTTGCCCCCCTTGCTAGCTTGGTTGTACGCCCACCTACACGTCATTTTGATCCATACCTCTAACTTCTTTTTTGTCGTTTCATCATCTACTGCTTCCCTTGACTGTGTCATTTTTATTCAAAGTGTGTGTGTATGAAACACACATGTTGTTTGCATGTTGGCCCAACTATGTTTTCTTCTTCTGCTGACGTTTTATTCTCATTGTACTGTCATTTTACTGCTTCTTGCCTCCCATCTGGTGTGTTGTGGTTTTGGTCTTTGCTCCCTATTTGTTGCAGCATTTTAGCTCTCTTTTATCCATTAAACTTTGTTGTGCTACCATTAATTCACGTTCTTGCATGCAAAAACATGCACGTAAGTGTTGATTTTCTACTTCCTTATACTTCCAACATGTGTTGTCAATTAAATCACTATCTTGTATGGATGTCGTGAGTGAGTCATTCTTCTTCTTTGTATTTTCATTTTTCTTGTCTTCTTCTTTTCTTTTAATTTTCTTCTTCTTGCTCCATAAAGAAAAGTGAAAATTAATCTTCAAAAAATGACCTAAGTATTGTACTTTCGACTCACTTTAACTTCTTAGCTTTTGAATTGTGCCTAAAATCACATATGAGTCAAAGTGAGTATCTTGACCAATTTCATGTCATTAATCGCTAAGTATTATGGAATAATTTCATAATCAATTAAGGACTTATCACATATATTTAAACAAGGAATGAAGATCTTTGTTGAGTAAAAGCTACACCCTAGGCTTACAAAGGTATTAGTATTACTACCCTTTCTTACTCTCTAGGCTTACAAAAGTATTACTACTCTTTGTAATAAGCAACAATGTAAATTTTAACATATTAATTCAAGAATTAAGGTTGTTTTTTAATTTCTTTACTATGATGTGTGGCAAGCAATAGTTTTATCCATAGGAGGAGCAAAGTTCTTTATCTTTTTCATTAATGATTATTCCATAAACTGTGGGGTGTGGCCTATCAAGAGGAAAGTATATGTGTTCTCAATCTTCAAAGTTTTTAAAGAAAGTGTGGAACTTGATTCTAATAAAAATTAAGTACTTAAGGATGAATAATAGAGGAGAATATACTAGCAGTGAATTTAATCCACTATGTAAATAAGAAAGCATCGAAAGATAATTTATTGTTGCATACACTTATAGCAGAACAGATAAATAGAACTATATTGGAAAGAAAAAGAACAATGTTGAGAGTTATAAACCTAAGGCTTTATAGGTAGAAGTAATCAATCTTGCCTGATATATGATGAATTAGGTTCCATCAACTCCAATTAAGTTAAAGAAATTAATAGATATATAGATTAGGAAACCAATGGATTATTCTAACCTTTATATATTTAGAAGTAATTTGTAAGATATGTATAATGCCAAAGAAACCACAAAATTGTATCTAAAAGTTAGAAAATATTAATATTTAGAATATAGTGACAGAGTGAAGGAGTATCACCTATAAGATTTCATTGTCTGCAAAGTTATCTTTAAGCAAACAAATCACTTTTATAAAAGATAAGTTACTAAAGAAAGAAGAGGACAAAAATGTTTCATAAAGAAGTGTAGTGATTACTATACAAGTAAAAAAGGAATTCTAAACTTCTTTTAAAGCAATATCAACACAAGATGTACAAAAACTAAATGAGTTTAAAATTTTAGAAGGTTGTCAATAAGATTGCACAAAAAGGCCATCAAATTTATCCTCATTTTATATGATAAGGGACAATATAGCTAGATTTTAATATAGAAAAAATTTATTTACTTTCTATGAGGCACTTAATAATTTAAATATATCTTAGTGGATGGAAGCAATATTATAAGATATTAAAGTTTTTTATAAAAATAAATCTTAGAAATGTATACCGTTACCACATGGAAGGAAGCCAATTAGTAGTAAATGAGTCTTAAAGATACTAGCAAAATGGTGATGATCAAATAGAGCAGTGTTACGATAAATTGGTAGTGAAAATATATGTTCAAAAGAAGGAATTGATTTCAATAAATATCTTTCCATATTATTTGACTTATTATAATCATAGTAGTTCAAAAATTTTGTGTTGTTGTTTACTTTTATCTAGAATAACTAAATGTGGGAATTACTTTTATGCTTAAAGATCTTAAAGAAGAAATTTATATGCTCAAACAAGAAGGTTTTAAAGAAGAGGAAAATAAGAACTTATTTTGCAAGTTGAAATCATTATATAGTCTTAAACAGACACCAAAATATTGCTATAAGAAATTTGATTTGTTTTTGTCTTTAGTCTTAAAATAGATAAAATTTAATATAGACCTCTATGTATATTTTAAGAGATTTGGAGATAATGATTTTATTATGTATTGTTGTATCCAGACACCATATTAGTTTTAAGCCCTAGCAAAGATTATAGTAAATAGTTGAAGATATAGTTAGCTAGAAATTTTGAAATAAAAGAATTAAAGCTAGAAAAAAAAGATTATAGGAATAAAAATTCACTAAGATAGAAATAATGAAAATAGTTGGCCTTCTTAGATGAACTTACTAAAGAAGTTTTTTCAATATTATAATATGCAAAACTAAATGTTAATATATACCATTTTTCTTGTTAATTTCAAGTTATTCTTTAGTGTGAGCCTTAGCAGTAGAGGTGAGAGAATAGAGATGTCTTGAGTAGTGTATGCATTTGTAATGAGGAGCTTAATGTTTGTTATAATTTGTTTAAGATTAAACAATGCACATGCAGTTAGTCACTATATAGCAAATCTTAGTAGAGAGCATTGTAATATTATAAAAAGGATTCTAAGATACATTAAGGGTACCTTTGATGTTGCAATACAATATAGAGTATCAAACTTTATTTTCAAAAGATATGTTGATTATGATTATATAAGTGATTTTAGTAAAAGAAAATTCACTATAGGTTATGTGTTCATGCTTACTTGTGTGGTTGTAAGTTAGGTTTCAAAGTTAAAGTCACATATGGCTACATTAACAACAAAAGTGAAATATATAGAAAATATACAAAGTGGTAAAAAAATAGTATAGTTGAAATAGGATTCGAAAGAACTCGAGTACAAATAATAGAAGATTACATTATTTTGTGTTAGTTACAGTGCCTTGCATTTAGCAAGAAATCCAACTTTTCATTTTAAGACCAAGAACATACAAGTTTAATTTCATTTTATTCGTGAGAAAGTTGAAAAACGGACCATGGATATATAAAAAGTTCATACAAAAGATAAAATGCATATTTATAAAAAAAAAAAGTCAACAATGACAAGTTTATGTGGTGTTAATCCTCATTAAACCTAATGAAAACATGAAAATGACAAAGTAGTATGAAGATTGGTTGGTTCTTAATCAAATCTTCAAGTGCTAGAAAAATCCAAATATTATTCACATTAGAAGAATCTAGATATTATTCATAAAATATCTAGATGAAGATTAACAATCTTTGATACAAAATTAAATATTAGAATGTGTGATTATTTACATTAGAATAACCTAGATATTATTTATAAAATGTCTATATAAAGATAAATAATTTATTATATAAAAATAAATACTAGAATGTAAGATAATTATGACAAATTAAAATGTATGGTTATAATTATTTTGATGCACTCATAAATATTTATCCATCTTTTTGTTTCATGTATTGAAAAATAAATTCAAGTATTTAAGAGTAAGGCTTTTGAGAATTTTAATTTTTTATGTTCTAAGTTATAAATTAATATTTATAACTTATAGTTGGTGAATATTTGTATTGTAACTGCTTTATCTTTTTACTCATAATAACTAAATTATATTTCTTTTAATCTTAATTGGATTATGATCCTACTCGCCTAATTTTTCCATCATCCATCATCTCAGCTTCTCATTTTTACAAATAACAAGAGTATTTAATCTCTTAGCTTAAGTCAATAATGAAATGACAAAAACTAAACATCACATTTAGGTGAATTTTGCAGTATATTAGCATCTGACAAAAAGATTTATAGCTTTATGAATGTTGAAAATTAGATATGACAATAATTTATTGTTTTAAAATTTTAAATTAAGATATATTTTTATATAAAGACTTTGAATTGAGATATAATCTTTATATATAAATTCACTTTGATCTTATTAAAAAAGATATAAAAAATAATATGGATGAAAACATTTGTTTAAATTTAAGGTTTACTATAGTTCGAACCTTAAAAAATTTAAAACCTTTTTACTTTGTTTTTTTTTCATTGAAGTAGACATTTTTATATTTGAAGTAGAATTCACTACTTCTAACTTAAAGCCTAGTAATACTAAGTATCATTATCACCGAGCATCAATTTTCCCTGTCATTCTCTTCCTTTCTCTCTAGTTCATTTTCTAAATGATTTCTTATAGTTTATTTGAAATCCTCTGAAGAAGAAAAAACTGTCTTCTGGTTGAAACCAAAAGAAGCTTATATTAAAGAATAAAAGGAAGTATATGCTAGCAAAGCTAAAGTACAATAGAAAACAATCCTTAAATTCTGTAAAGAGCTTGAAACCGCAATAAGAAAGAAGCATTTCTATCTTTATTACAAAGTTCCAGTGTTGATAGGCTAAAAGGAATCCAACCTAGTAGGCCTACAAACGAAAGGAACCCAATATATAGGAGCCCTAGAAGACATTTAGCCTAAGAATTTATAGTTTTATAAGATGGTAGAAGTCTAGAATGTTGGGTGTTACATAGTGAACCTACTAAAAGTGACTAATAGACATAATATATGGCCAAGTAGGTTAGAAGTTAAGAAGTTACAAAAGAGATGCATAAGGTTAAGTTGCAAGAGCAATGGGTGAAAGATAGATAGATAGTAAAAATGTGGCCAAAATGGAAAGTGGAGAAAGTTGCCTAAAGTTGAGAAGGTTATATAAATCCACGAGTGCCATACTAGAAGGATACTACATAACCTAAAAGACAGAAAAATAATCAGACTACTCTAAAAACATCTTGTTTTATAGCTTGTAATTTCATTTCACTTAAATCAAATTATTTTCTTTATATCAAACCTTACTTCAACACTTATTAGCATCTTGGTAGCTTAGAATTTCATTTTCTAAGTTTTCTAAAGCTCACCTATATCACTAATAAAAATTTAAGTATATATTCTAGGAGAATTTCTCCATGACATACTCAAATTATAGGTTGATCATGTAAGTTACCAAAAATTTGGCATGCTTAGTAGGACTCAGTGCCATGTGTAAGGAATGTAAAATAAATCATTATGCCCATATCCCTGAAGGAAGAAGTTCCTAATGTAGTAGGAAATAAAGGTTTTGTATCCCAAATAATTGAGAGTCATGAGAAGTAGCATCACCTTTAAGTAGCTCACTAGCTATAGAGAATCCAAAATCGTCGCAACGAAATGATGTTGTCCGCACAAATGAAATTCTAGAATTAAAGTTTAACTCAACCTCCATAGCTAATGTAATTAAGATATTGATGGAGAAAATTGACAAACTTTCTACCATTATAGTTTATATTTTTAGGTAGAATTCTCCTACCTAAGCAAAAGAGAACTCCCAAGGCTCAGAGGGCATCCTTCTCTAAATGTGATGGAAGTTAGAAAGTGCAATTACCTTTTAACTACTCCTTCTATAAATGAAAGATACGTTCATCCTCATAAAAAAGAGGATGTTCAAATTGCACCTATTAATCCTAAATTGGCCAACAAGTGGTTAGGGCCCAGACTCTTAGCAGGCAAGGATATGGAGTGGAAGTTGAAGTAATAAACCATAATACGAGTTAGGAGGTAACATTGTGGCTACAAATTGTATCATTGCCCCTCCACAAATAAGATTATAAGTCGATACCAAAGTTATCAAAAAAGTTGTTCAAAAAATGTATAGGCCTAGTTTGAGACAGTTTGGCCACCAAAAATTCCATAAACCTTATCTAAGGTATATTGACTATTACAATCTTTATCTTTGAGGTTATAAAATTCATAAATTTAATTTTTTTTTCAAGTGAAGATGACTAATCAACCATTGAACATATTGCTAGATTTACCATTCAATGTGGAGAATTAGCGAATTATGAAAATTTCAATAATTTCAAGCTTAATTTGTTCGCATCTTCATTAATAGGTACAACCTTATTTTGGTTTGTTTTGTTACCCAAGAATTTTATTCTTTCTTCAGCTAAACTAGAGAGATTATTTCATACTGAATTTTCTGAACTAAACCTGAAGTTAGTACAGTGGAGTTATCCAGAGTTACTTAGAGAAGTGGTGAGAATGCGAACATATTCATCACCAAATTCAACAGGATGAGAAGTCGATGTCGTATTACACTCTTAAAGATCAAATATGTAAAGTCAGCTCAGAACAATCTATATATTAAAATACAAAACATACCAAGGTATGGAATTTTGTAATTTTGTAATTTTTATGAATTAACCGCAAAGTTTGTTTTAATATGAAGAACTTCTTAAAGAAGAAATTCAGTGGGTGATAAATTAATTGACTATATTTTTAAACCCATATTTAATGTGTTTTGCTTGTTATTTGAGAGTTTTGTATTATTTTTGGTACTTATTTTGCTTCAAGTGTCTTTTAGGTAATAATTACCTTCATAGAAAGAAAAGAGAATAATTTAGGCAAAATTGAGGCATAAAATGGAAGAAATAAAGCAACTTTAGGGACATACAAGCATGTTAAGGACTGTGTAACCTACTTTAAATGTGTAAAGATACACGCTTGTATATATAGCTAGTGTAAGCTTTGGAAACATGTGAAGTCATAATTTTAAGGTGATTTTGAGATACACAATCACTCACACAGTTGTATAAGTGACTGTATATATTCTAGAAACCTTAGGTCATGTGAGTGACTATTTGCAGTTTAAAAGGAAATTATAAAGGCTAGGCAAAGGGGGAAGCAATCAGAATCAAATTAAAGACCAAATACAGAGTAGAAGATGCAGTTTTTAACCTAGGACAAGGAAAGCAAGAATATTACTTTAAGAGATTCGATAGAGAGCAACCTTTTGCTAAATTTCAAGAAGCTCTTATTAGAGATAAAAAGGGGATATATATCAAGGATTATTTTGTTTCTAATTGTTCTTCTGAATACTTGATGTCAGTTTTGCTTTATATGTTTAAAAACTAATTTTCTTAGTATCTAGGTGTGATGAACCCTAAGTTAGGATGTATAGTAAGATATATTATTTTATTCAATGAATTTAATTAATTGATTTATTGTGATTCAATTATGTATTTATTTTGTTGAATTACTATGTCCAAGATATTAGTTCAATGTTTGATTTCATATGAATGAGAATGAAAATTCATCTTTATGAATAGATTTACTATAATTGGAAGGAGTTGCATGCAAACGTAGAGATAGGTTGAGATTAAACTTTGAACTAGATTTAAAACCCACTAATTAATCCTTGCAGTTTCCTATTGTTTAATTTAATTTGTCTCCCATAGTTTAGTGTTATTTTATTGCAAAAATAGAATTCAACCAACCCCCTTAATCTTATACATTGATTCATTCATTACAAAAGCTAGTCACACACTCTTTGTAGATAAGATCTTTCTTACCACTACTATAATTTTAGTTATACAAAGTTAGATTTTATTTTCTAGTGTGTTCGACACACATCAAATTTATAGCAAAATGGGCAAAACCTAGGGGAGTAATATGAATTTGAAATTCAAATGAAGTAGATCTTTTAACTTCTGTAACGGAGGAGGAATTAGGAATTTCAAAATGAGGAAAATCTTGATATAGTCTTTGCGCCTAAAGGTCCCTATTAATTAAGGATTTTCTCTAATTTATGGCTATAAAAATATCGTTTTGATGATCTTTCTAGGCTTCCTCTTCCAATTGGATTCTCTTTAGTTCTTGAAATGCCCAAAACTATTGGTCCATATCTAAGAATTTAACTATTGTTCTTGTACCCATTTTACAGAAGGTTAGGAGGTCTTCAACACCATATATTCAATATGCTTAACCAAATATAAGCCAAAAGAAATTTAGCCTACTAGGCTTAAATATGAAAGGATCCCAAAATATGGATGATTTAGAAGATATTAGCAAAAAAAATTGTGGGTATATAAGATGGCTGAAGTCCAAAAAGTGTGGGCTTACACAGTGAACTTGCTAAAAGTGAGTAACGTATATAATGTAGAAACGTGACCAAGAGGGTTAGAAGTTATAAAAGAGATGCTTGAGAATGAATTAGAGAGAGCAATGTTAAAAGATAGTTATCAATAACGTGGCCAAAATTATGGGAAAATTGCCAGAAATTGAGAAGACTATATAAATCCACTAGTGTCATGACAAAAGGATACTACACAACTTAAAATAGATATGGAAAAGTAATCAGACTCCTCAAAAAGCATCTTGTTACTATTTTCTAGTTTCTTTACATTATATATTTATCTTCATTATCTCAAATTATTTTTGTAGCTTGTACTTTCCTTTTTCTTTCTTAAATCAAATTATTTTTCAGTTCAAAAGTTATTTCAAAACTTTTAGTATTTTGGTAGCTTAGAATTTCATTTTCTAATTTTTGTGAAGCTCATCTATATCATTGAGAAAAATTTATATACAAATTTTGATAGAATTCCTTCCTGACATACTCTAATTCTAGGTTGATCATATAAGTGACCAACACTAAAAAAAAACATTTATAATAATAAGATGAAGAAACTTTAACAGTATACACATGCCACAAACTCTCATTTCTTATCATTAATCTTCTTTTGTATTACAAATCTTATTATATTTATCTTAATTATCATTTGGTGTATTCTCTTTCTGGGTTACTTAGATCATAACTTGTCATGTGCCTTGTGTTGTAGAAGTTTAATATATGTCTGAAATAGAGTGGTGAATAAGGTGAATTTGTAGTTACTAGCTACTTTAGTATCTAGTTTAATGGTAAAAAATAAAATACCCCCACATTTAAAGAAAATTTTGGAAATCCCCTTATCATTTGTAATTCTCTGAAAAATCCCTTTAGTTTGAAACTATCCAGAAAAATCCCATAGAATTGACTTTTGTTAAAAAAAAAAAACTAACGGAAGTTCTAACGTGGCAAAGTTACTCTACATGGACCAATCAAAACTAGGTGAGGTGGAATAACTTGACCCAAAGTTAGACGCGATCCATGTTATTTATCGTACGCCTTGTAAACTAACTTTTTTCCCCCTGATTCATGTTCTCTTCTTATTTGACCATAATCCTTAGGTCTCATTTGGTAACCAGTAATGAAGGCATTGAAATTTTTAAAAAAAAAGAATGGGAATGAAAAGTGGGAATCGAAATGAGAATAGGATTACTGATTATGCTTATTTGGTATGTAAGCAATATGAATAGGATTATATAAGTTAATAGTTATACTAGCGTTTGGTACTAAATATTAAGAACGGTAATGAAATTTTTTTTACTTATGTTTAATGCTTCCATTTGCCATTAAACGTATGACTTATTTTCTTATTTTCCTCAATAACTCTGTTTTCTTTGGTTTTATATTTAGATTATCTTTGTAACCTAAATTGTCTGAATGATTCTTAGATATTAACTTTTGTGGGCAAGGAGTCTCTCATAATGTTGTATATATCTACTGAAATTCCTTAACTTGCATGAACACATGGATAAGGTACGACATTAAAAATTGGAAGTACGCAGTTGAGAAGATAAGGAAAGAGTATAGATTACAAGATCATAAATCTGAGTTAAATAAAGAGTATCTTCCTTAGATGTTGTTAACCAATAACTGGAAAAAGGAAAATAGTCCTAATTCAATAACACTACCAATATTATCCATTTTTTATTATTAATCAATGACTGACTTGATTTTATACTTCCAATGTAACCTCATCATCTTATATCCATTTTGGTGTGAATTATATATCAAAGTTTTAAGCCCACTTTCTTCGAATATTTACATAGAAGATCTTAAATATTGAAATTCTTTTTAAGTTCAAGCAATACTTTATAAGGTCCTTATGGATGTTAATGTTAATTGAGAGACCTTTGAAGTTTTTAATTTGATTTTAAACCGAAAATAATATTCTTTTCTTAAACATTAATACTTTGATTGTTTAGTTTATTTCATGAGTATTATTTTTTTGTAATGGCAGTCATGGCTTGTACACCTTGACATTACAATTTTCTATATTTATGGTACATATTAAGAAGAAGAAGGATGAGATTTATTATGACATTATTAAGCTTATTATCATATCTACTAAAGAGGCACATTTTGAGAATGATAAAAGAGCCTAGTAGGCATAATCGATTAATTCAAATAGCACATCTTAATGGTATGATTGTGGATAGTAACAATGCATGCATTGAGCAACTTCATATAGATAGGCTTACTTTTTACATATTATGCTCAATGTTGAGAAATAGTAGTGGATTAGAAGATACTAAAAATATATATGTTGAGGAAATGGTAGCAATTTTTTTGCATCTCCTTGCCTTCGACAAGAGAAATTGAGAAATCAAATATGATTTTTAGCATTCAGCAAAGACGATAGGTCAACATTTTCATAATGTATTAAGAGTTGTGCTTAGGCTATGGAGAGTTATACTCAAAGTCCCCGAACTTATCTTTTATAATAGCACCGATGAAAGATGGAGTTGGTTTAAGGTAATAATATTCATTTATGGAGTTTTATTTGGTGCGAAATTTAATTTTGGTTGATAATGACTAGATATGATTTTGCTAATTTAAGAATTGCTTAGGAGCTTTAGATAGTACATATATTAATGTACGTGTACCAAGTATTGAAAAAGATTGATATCGTACTAGAAAGAATGAGATTGCCACAAATGTTTTAGGTGTGTGTTTAATGGATATACATTTTACATATCTACTACCTAGATGGGAAGGTTCAGCTGATGATGGTACGGTGCTTCAAAATGCATTACAGAAGAAATGGATTAAAATTCCTTGAGGTGAAAGTGGACTGCCTCATGGACACTAGGCAGAAGTAGTATCCACGACATGTTGTGTACTTAACAGATGTCTTAT
This sequence comes from Erythroxylum rufum, assembly GCA_027478365.1. Classification (NCBI taxonomy): domain Eukaryota; kingdom Viridiplantae; phylum Streptophyta; class Magnoliopsida; order Malpighiales; family Erythroxylaceae; genus Erythroxylum; species Erythroxylum rufum. Next base: position 39,665,884 of record JANIHZ010000003.1, on the reverse strand, counting down.
AAGATCTATTCTAAAAAGGACCCCCTATGAGCTGTGGAAAGGAAGAAAATTAAATGTTGCTTACTTTTGAGCATTTGGCTACAAGTGTTTCGTTCTAAACAATGGAAAAGACAATCTTGGAAAGTTCGATGCGAGATCAAAAGAAGCTATCTTTTTGGGCTACAATACTGCTAGTAAGGATTCAGAGTATATAATAAAAGAACAAAGAAGATAGAGGATTCGATACATGTGGTATTTGATGAAAGACTACCTTCGACAATAGCAACTAACTTAGATGGTGAAGAGCATCCATGGGTACATAAAAATGCATCGGAGAATCAAACTACACTTATAATACCTTTAGAATTACAAAATTAAGAAGGCCTCTCTGAAGCTAGAACAGAGCAGGCTCCTTCATCTCAGCAAGAGCCTATGCAACAAAAAACATCGAGAGAATGGAGAGGTCTTGATACACATCAATACATTCTAAAAGATCCCTCTGAAATTCTAAGAACAAGATCATCGTCAAGAACAACCTTTTTGCTCTCATCTCACAAATAGAACCAAAGATAGTTGAAGAGGTCCTTATTGATGAAAACTGGGTTTCATCCATGAAAGACAAATTGAATCAATTTGAAAAAACAATTTTTGGAATCTAATATCTCATCAAAACAAGTCAATCATTGGGACTCGATGAGGATTTCGTAACAAACTTGAAAAAATGGTAAGGTGGTAAGAAACAAAGCTAAAACTGTAGTTCAAGGTTACAATCAACGGGAAGGTATTGATTTTGATGAAACTTATACACCTATTCCTAGATTGGAATCAATTAGAATCTTACTTGCCTTTACATGCCATAGAAATTTCAAGTTGTTCCAAATGGATGTTAAAGTGCATTCTTAAATGTTTACATTAGCGAAGAAGTATTTATTAAGTAACCCCATTTTTTGAAGATAAAAACTATCCAGATTGTGTGATGAAGTTAACCAAAACTCTATATGATTTAAAGCAAGCTCCTTGAGCATTGTATGAGAAGTTAAGTAACTTTCTGCTTGAGAATAACTTTGAAAGAGGAAAGGTCGATAAAACCTTATTTATTAAGAGAAAGAAGAATGATTTACTCATAGTACAAATATATGCTGATGAAATAATATTTGGTGCTACTAATCCATCCTTTTGTGAAGAATTCTCAGCATCAATGCAAGAAGAGTTTGAAATGAGCATGATAGGAGAATTATCATTCTTTCTCGAATTAAAAATTAGACAAACAGGAAAAATAATCTTTATTAGCCAAGACAAATACACAAAGGAACTCATTAAGAAATATCATTTTGAAAATTCCAAACCGATGAGTACTCCTATATATACTGGAACTAAACTTGATAAAGACAAAGGAGGCAAAGCTATGGATGAGACAAAATATAAATGAATGATTGGATCACTACTATATCTTACAAGCTCAATACCAGACATTATGCTTAATGTGTGGCTTTGTGCATCCAAATGAAAGTCACCTTTAAATAGTCAAAAGAATCTTTCGATATCTCCACGGAACTATGGATTTTAGACTATGGTATCCAAAAACTGATTCATTTGATGTAGTGGGCTATTGTGATGCAGATTATACAGGTGATAAAGTCGATTGAAAAGGCACAAGTTGTTGCTGTCAATTTCTTGGAGGATGTCTAGTATCTTGGTGTTACAAGAAGAAAAATTGCACAACACTTTTGACGACTGAAGCGGTATACATAGCAGCTGCCAGTTGTTATGCTCAAATCTTATAAATGAAGCATCAATTACGAGATTTTTCTCTAAACTTTTCTCATATTCCTGTATCATGTGATAATTCGAGTGTTATAAATCTTTCTAAAAATCCTCTACATCATTCTAAGACTAAGCATATAGAAATCAAAAATCATTTTCTTAGAGATCATGTTTTATAAGGAACTACTGATCTTTTGCATGTTAATACTAAATCAAGTAGCTGACATTTTCACAAGCCACTCTCTGAAGACAAATTTTGCATGTTAAGAAAAGAGCTTGCATTTAAAGACATGCACAAAATTCCGACAAGTGGCTATACAGATTTTTTCAAAAGATACGCAAACGATCAAACTTCCTATATTAGCGTACGATCATTCATCTTCAAGAAACACCTAATATACCATAAGCAGACTTCTCTCCTCTACTCACCCTCATTGCTATTCGAAGCGCAGCTCTTGACTTTTTGCATTCCAACTCTCTATTTTCATCTTAAATCTTTTAAACGTGATCCATCTGTCTTACAATGGCACAAACCAAATCAAAAGAACAAAAGAAAATGCCAACTTTTACTGATAGTTATGGTGAAGCTCATGTTACTGGACCTATCTCCTCTAAGCCCCAAGTATCAGAAGTGCACTAGGTTATAACGATGATGATTCAGATGAAGAATATTCTTGGTTGATTGGAAAACCACAAACCAGAGGAAGTCTTACAAAGTAAGCCCAGAAAATTTCTAAACAAAAAGAAAACCCTGATGTTGAAAAGAAAAAGGAAGAAGAATCTAGAAAAAGAAAAAGGGAAGAAATAAAGAAGGGAAAAGAACATGTGACTGAAGAAACTACTGATAGAAATAAGTTGTTTCATAAAGAGATGATTGCTAAAGAAAAAAGGGCAAAGAAGATAAAAATAGTTGCACAAAAACGAAAGACATTAATACCACCAAAAATGTTTCAATCAACAGAAGCTAAAGTTCGCTATAAAATGCAGTATAAGAAAAGAAAGGTGGTTGCTAGGCGGATCTTGCCTCCTATGATGTTTGACAACATAGGTATACATACATTTCCTTACTTTGTTGCCATCGGTTGGGAAAATTTTCTGAAATTAGATGAGACAGTTTGTGATAAGCTAGTCAAGATATTCTACACACACATTAAAAAAAGGAAGAAATTAATGGAAAGTTAGTCATTGTCTCATGGATGCATGAATGTGAAATTTTAATTTATGATGAAATCTTAAGAGATATATTGGAAGTAGCTCCTATAGGGAGAACTAATTTTTCCTATCATAAGTGGGATGCTGATGATCTGGAGTTAGTTGAAGTTGTCAAATCTATTTGCCTTCATACTAGGAACTCCAAGATGAGAGACCTTGGAGCAGGCAATTAGAGTTAATACCACAATGCCTTGCATCGCTTTCAGCTACTTCAGTTTTTCCCAGGAGTAGCTCAGTTGAAAGGTGCAGTCTGTTTGACACTTATGTAGTGTATAATTTACTGAAAGGAAACATAATGAATCTTCTAGCTTTGATCTTGAGGTTCATGGTGGATAAAGGTAATCATAAGAATATCACCAGTTACCTACCTTATGGGATGTTGCTCACTAAGATTTTCAACCATTATGGAGTTCCTTTTGCAAATCTAAATTGGTATGCATCGGCTAAGTTTCACCCTTCCATTCCCTATCAATTTGGATACAGATTGCAAAACAATGCATGGGTAGACAAAAGACCTGAAAAAGTAGCAGAAAATTTAGATCTTGCCCTATACCAACAAACTCCTACCCCTCCCTAGGATGAAAATAGTGTAAATCTTCAACAACAGCTGAAGGATATTCAAGCCAATTAAGAACAAATGCCAGAACAAATAGATAGCATGCAGAATCAACTTTTTGACATGCAGATTTTTCTCAGAAGAATCCTTGAATCTTTTCAATAACTATGTTGCTATTTGCTATTTGCTTGGCTTATTTATACTAATGATTTTGTTTGATACATTATTACTCTTTCCCTCTATTTCATTCTATTTTATTTAACTTCCTCCTTATCTATATTATTTTTTTATAATGACAAAGGGGGAGAGTTTATGTGGATATATTTTTTGCATCTTTTTGCATATATAATGATATATGTCCCAATGCTGCTCAACGTGTATTTCTCAATACTGCCTCGATTATATATGTGATTGATTATGTTGTTGAACCTGTAAAAATATATTATATATAAATGATGGGTTCCTTTCTTAAGAGACAGGTTCCTTTTGATTATGTCTGAACATATAAACGTCACAGGTATCTTTTGAAATCATCTATTATCTTTTTGAATTTTGAAAAATACATATATTATTGCTTGTCATCATTAAAAAGGGGGAAATTGTTATTTTAAGGATCATGATTAACGATTTTGATCATAGTTGTATAGTATTTCAAAATTCAAATTAGATTTATTTTCTTTTATTTTTAACGAGTTAATTATCAAAATGAAATAAAATCATAAGAAATACGCTTTCTTTCTTACATGAACCTTCATTATGAAAGGATCCTACTAATTATGAAGGTCGCATATTGCTCTGTGATCACAGGAAGAATTTTAGCAAAGATAAACATCGAATTCTTCATATTCAAATCGATCCAATTGATTAAGGATGCAAGTTAAGCAACGACTAGTTGAAGGAAATGACTATTTAAAGAAGAGCCAATGCAATTGTGAACAAGCAGAACTGAACGATATAGAAGCTTGCGAAGCTATATTGTCAAAATTCATGAAAAGCATATACATTCTTAAAAGTGATATCTTTGTAAAAATTCTCTTTTGCATTAGAAAGTGAAATTCTGTTAAGAGATATTACTGAAGGTCATATCGAGCAAACCTCATTTTTTATTTGAGAGCTTGTAGAGGCTAATGAAATACTACTAGTGTGGAAGGTTGAAGAACTTTGAAAAATATTAACTTGTGAGCTTAGAGAGACTCGTCAAATTACTAATTGATTTTATAGTGAAACATTCAAGTTGGATATTTGGGGATTGGACGTAAGCTTAGGTTGTAAGCCAAAACTATATAAATCGACTATGTCCTTCTTTCTCTTCTTTTGACTTTTAAATTTTCACGTTATATTATATGTGTTTATTTCAACAAAAGACTCCTTCTGTTTTCAACTTGCAAGAAGTTCTTTTCAACTTTTTTAATAGGCGTCTTTTATTTTTAAATTTTTTTAACATAATTCATCATTCAATAGGCTCCTTTCGTTTAAGCAGGTTTCTATCCTACAAAAGGCTCCTATCACCTAATAAGCTCTTGTCGTTTAAAAAGCTTTATCGTCTGACAGACTCCTACTATTTTTATTCGTTAACTAGGATCTGGTTAATATACGAATTGAAAGAACTTGCGAATTTTTTTTAAGTCACACACTATTCACCCTTCTCTTGCGTGTGTTTGCTTTATCACTCACTAGACCTCGCGGCTTAACAGGACTTTAACTAAATGTTGATGATGATGATGATTGTAATTATAATAAACTAATATGTGTAATTATATAATCTATAATTACTTTGTATAAGTCTAATTATATAAAAATTATTTAACACATTCTTATTTATATTTTTATTATTTATTAAATAAATTGTATATAATATTATCAGATTTCGTTTTATATGTAGGTTATTATTATTTTATATAGAAGAAATTTTAAATTCTATCAATTTAATCCTAATTTTTTAAATTAAAATTTTGACCAATATTTGATTGATATTTTAACAGTAAGTATAGATCGGAAAAAACTGATATTGGCCAATACTAAAGTCCCATAAGGTATTTTTTTTTTTTAATACCAATTTTTTGTCAATATTATTTTTGACGAGTATGGTACAATATTCATACCTTTGAGTTTAACAAGCAAGGGTGACATTGGTAATATATCGTTAGATATTTCGCCAAATTCCTACCAAGTTAAAGGTTTTATGAATTTAAAATTGAAAATATGATGATTACAAAAATAATTTAAATATTCTTAGACATTCAATTGTGACCTAGTGT
>JANIHZ010000003.1:39649776-39660015 GCA_027478365.1 Erythroxylum rufum | reverse complement strand
TTATATACAAAGGTAATATTTATAATATATTATCTTAAAACTCAAATTTTGAATATATAAGAAATCAAATTTATTTAAAATTTTCAAAATATATTTGAATTCATTTTAATTCTATGTGAGTTATTTTTTAAAATAAAACAATTAGAATAAGACGAAATTGAAATATATTAAAGAATACAAATATTAAGCAATAAAATTTACAGCGAGCGATGCCTAAGAATCAAATGTTTTAATGCGTGGAGTGAGTTTAGTCAGCAGCAACAACTGGAGACTCCCCCTTGGGAGGCTCGCCAAGATGCAGTTTCGGTGAATCATTCATAACCTCAGTTCTGTCCCTGACAAGAGTCGCCTTTTTGTTCTCCTCAGCCTTTTTGATCTTCTCTTTGGTCATCGTACTGACATCTTCAGCGGCCTTTGCTACTGCGGAAATTGAACCTGAAATCCAGGAAGCACCTGTTAATATGTAACGGTTGCTCATCGTGGCAGATCCTGCATTGCTTGCCACCTGCTCAGCAACCGAAAAGGCAGTCTTAGCCTTTTCGGACACATGGAACCGCTCGTCCATCTCTCTGACCTTGTCGTTTACAATGGCTGTACCATGGCTAATTTTATCTCTTATGCCCATCTTACGGTCAATAGAGGAAACAGTTGCAGAAGCATTTGCCGTCAAGTGGGTACGTTCATCCAAGGATTTTGCCTTATTGATAGCATCCTTCGCTAAGACAAAGCCCTTCGCAAGCACGGTAGTTACCACATCTTCAGCCCTCCTGAACGCAGAATCGGTAGCAGGTGGCTTTTGGTCCTTCAATGACAAACATGAATAGTCAGGCGAAGATTTACTTGTCATGAGCAGCTTTTCCCCCCACCTGCTCCTGATTCCAGAGCAAGCACGTGTATTCAAGAAACATTGATGTAATATAATTATCAACGTAAACTAACTCCTGCACGACCATAGAGCGTCACCTGTGTGTCCCTTATGTTTGCACAAAATTTTGTAAATGAACCCAGGACCATAGTAGTTTATAGGTGACAAGCTCCGTACTCATCGTTACTTTATACCTTTTGAGAATGATTGTGAATGATAAGTGGGTGGAATTTCCTTTTTCTTTTTTTGCATTACACCATAAAGTCCCTATTTCACTCGCAATGTACACATGTCAAGAAATCATTTAATTCTAAAACTTAAAATGAAATATCATTCTAATAGGCCTCTCGCAGGAAATAAGCACAAATAAACTTCAAAAGAAGCTAGTTCAACTCATGCGTGGAGCAACAGAATAAAGTATGCGAGGGCAGTGGAGGCGCAACGGCTTCGCCCTCTTTGTGACAAGGACACAAAGGAAACATTTAGTGGGGAAGTGAGAGTTTAAGGGCAGATTTAGTACCAAGGACTTGATTCTTGTTCTTTAACTGCCCTCACTGAGATTTTAGTAGCTCCATCTTTGACTTCAGAAATGATTCAACCAGAAAACTCATTGGAAGGACCAAAAGAGATTCAAATAGCATTCCAACATGGTAATAATAATCCAAAAAGAGGAGGAGCAATAGTGTGGCATGTTTTTCCTCAGTCAAACTCAAGCTAGAACATTCCAAGAGTTCCACAAATAAATCGACAGAAAAAATTGTTCGTGCTTTCATAGTCACCAATTTTGTTAACATATAACAGATCTTACTAAGTAATGCATAGAAGCTAAGAAAATATGCAGGTAGTCATGAAAATTGTCATTACATCCTTTCCTTCAAATACAACTAACTGCAGCATTATGCTTGATGATTATACATAATATGTTGAACGATTAACTAGATGTTTTAACAAAGCCACAACATGCTTACCGTGATTAACGCGGCAGCTTCAGGCGGCAGCATGTAATCCTTAGCAGGTGTAATTGTAACAGAATTATCAGCTACACTGAAACCCTGAGTAAGTGAATCAACTGTAAAAATTATATATTGGATTCCTAGTGGAAGCTTTACACCATGGCCTTCCTAAAATCCCTTAAGAGGGAAAAAGTAATAAAGGACATAAAAAGAGTAGAGATCATATGTCATGTCTTGTTTTTACTAGGAATTCCTTAGCTCAAGCTATTATTCTTAAGATGATGGATATTTAATTCTCTTGAAGTATGGAACTGAGTGGCTCGCCAACTTTGCAATCATGTAATTTTCCTTGAATAAATACTATCAAGTCAACAAGATAGAGCATTTCCATACGGAAAGAACCATTGCCATATCAGCTCCCCGTGCCTCCTTGAAGGTAACAAAAGCTAGCTGAGTTGTTTGACTTTCCCTAAAATGTATTAACACCTATAGCATCAGAAGGACTTCTTTGTGTCCACAAAATTTCTAAATCAAGATCACCGACCTTTGCATTTCAACATACTGAATATCACCAGAGAATGAGAAGAATTCCTTGATATCTCTCTCAGTAGCGGCCAATGAAACATTGCTAACTTTGACTGTTCTCAGCTACAAGAGGAAAATAGCAGATTAGTTAAGTGGAGTTCAATGCATAGAAATTATTCTGTAGGAACACTACGTTAAAACATACACAGCTCATTTCATAAACAGAAAAACTGAAATCTCTTCTTCAGACTACAACAGATGGCATATCTATTAGAAACGGCAGAGAATCTTTGGTAATAGTAAACAAAAATAACAATGTATTGCCGCTGGGATTTAGTTCATAGATCACTTTAAAAAATGAGAACTTTCCACATGGGATGCATGATCTCTTCCGCCCACATCCTAAGTCTAAGGGCCCACTGGATACATCATACTAGAACTTCCGTTCAGACGCCTAATTGATGTTCTAACACTAAAAGATATTTTTACTTACATCAGAAACATTGATAGTCCAGCTTGATGCCAAAGTCGTCTGGGAAACTGTTTCACTAGTCTGATCAGTATGGATAGCTTGGACCTGTTCATGAAATTAAAGTGAATTTATGAGCTTAAAAATGTGTTTCCAATCTGTGGAAAACTGAAATCAGGGAAGAGAGTAAGGCGAGAGAACCATGCATTATGATAAAACTAAAGTCAAAGATCATTAGAATATCAAACACATTATCAAGAAGAGAAGCTTTTACCTACTAGGAGTGTTATAGTAGTTATTTTTGTTAATGCACAACGATTTATCCTCACCTAGTCGTCATTTCCCTGGATAACAACACTAAAAGTTCTTTGACCTCTGCTGCAGTTTACAGAAAATTTAGTTCATTCTATCCACATAAACATAAAAAATTTCTAGTGCGATTTTCATAATCATGGAATGAAGTGTGCTCTAAAATAGGAACTGGTTGATGAAAAGGAAGCAAACATAAAATGCGAAAGAGTCAGAATACTCATTTCCATCAGATTGCTCATAAATGGGTGATAGTAATTGGTCTGCTACAGAATGGAACGTTAACATCTAAAGATTGTCCACTGTCAAGATGATCATGGAGTGAGGGCTCTGAACAAAACTTTTTCCATTGACAAAACATGTGTTCATATGAACCGTAGGAAATAAAGGGGACACTGTTTCAGGTCACTCTATTTCCTATCGGATTTGAGATTGAAGATGGAACAGTGTCAATTACCACTATAAGCCTCAATGCAACACAAGATAAACCAAGGTGGGAACTGAAAACCTCATAATCTAAGCTTTAATTGTTTGATGTCTTGCGGTTTCCGAAGATAGGAAAACTAGCTAAGTTCGAGTAGTGTTGGATGTATTGGCCTTTTCAGAAATAAGAAAAAGAAACTTATCATTTAAGCTAGACTACTTGGTGAATGCACTGACCTTTCCAATAGTGACAAAAATTTATCATTTAAGCTACGTTTTTTATAAATATTTTCCCTTTTCCCGGACATTACTCCCAGGCTCTTTCAACTTGACCAAACTGAGGTAAGACCTCTATCTACAGTTGAGCAATCATTACTAACAAGCGTATGAGTGAGGCCGTTAAATATTCATATAAGAAAGAGATCATTTATCAAAATCGTTTTTCTGTGCTAAGAAACACAGATGAAGACGAAGATTCCCCTGTTTTCTTTTCCTTTCGGACATAATACAACAGCCATACATTGTTTATGAGCATCTTGCAGATCTCTTCCATCTTAATTTTTTCATGAACCACTGTGTCATGGAGTACCGGTGGAAAGTTGATACTCTTTTAGAAAGAACACCGATCCCTCCATAACTAATCACCCATTGAGGTATTAACAGTTCAAACACACATATAAAAATGATTGATTCTTTTAACATATACTTGACTTGTCCTGTTAAAAAAAGCTCAACATCCAATCACAGAACGAGATAAAACGTTACCCTGCAACCAGAAATCTAGATTTAATTTACACTCATGGTTCACTTGGTGACATGTTTCATTGATTTTCCCAATAATAAACAACCCATTACAGAACAAAAAATTAAAACAGTACCCCAAACCTCGGTCCTTTAACAGTTCTCATTGGGCTCATTTTGCTTACAATCTATTCAAAGCAAAGACTAGGTGAAGAAAATGAAAGGGTATAGGCTCACCGACATCATCAAGATCGTGGAAACTGTTCCCAGGAAATTTTAAGAGCCAAGAGAAGCAATGCTTGAGAAAGATGAAAGATGAGTGGCTTTTGGAGGAAGGCACAAATGAAAGGGGATGGTTCTGTTTTCCTTCCTTGGCAAGAAGTTTGCGCGTTTGTTTTGGTGTAATATTTTGAACGTAGAGAATAATGATTTTCTTTTACTAAAAATAATAAGATTGTATTACGCCAAATCAAACTCGAACACATCTCTATAAGGAAACAACCACTTTAGACGAGATGAGCAGCTTGATTCAAGTCTCACGTGAATAACATGATAAGTCAATAATTTCTTTCATCAATCACTAATTAATCTAAAATAGGAGAGAATAATTTCATGGGCAAGTAAATATACGTCTTTGCACCTAAATTATTTGATTTCAATTGCATCACAACCCACGGAACATCATTGCAAAAATAATGCATTACTAATGCCAATATTACTTAGGCAAAAGGGTCACTTTTGACCCAAAGATTTTCATCGATAAACAAGTTTAATCCAAACATTTTAGCGTTAACAATTTTAACTTTAATATTTAAAAAACGTTGCATTATAATCCAACCTTAACGGAAAATTCAAATGAGTCTGTTAAACGTCAGGTCAACGTTCACCTGGCACTTTAAAATTATTATTTTGTTTAAGTAAGTGGGCCTTATTTTTACCACGTCATCGCTGACAGGGGCAAGTAGGGCCCCCTTCGTAATTAAATTTAAAAAATATAATTTTTAATAAAAAGTGGAACCCACTTTTATATTATCGTTAACCTAAAATAGTTAACCTTAGGATCACGTGTCTGATAATTGTCTTAACCCTAATCATGTGATTGATTTAATAAAACAATTATTAAGTAAAAAAGAATCAGTTATGATAATTTTGATAATTAAGTAAACATATTAGATATGAAAATGGCAGTGTTTTTGTTACCGTCTCGTCATTCTTCATCGTCTTCTTCATTCCCCAGCATTATTGGTCACCAAAGGTGAAGTTGGTAGAGGAAAGTATCAATCGCACAACGTGGTGATTTGGATTTGTTAAGAGAAGTCGTCACTGTTGAGCATTGAAGCTTTTTGAGTTAACTGAGGTATGTTAGGTTTTATTATTGTTGTCTATTAGATATATTTATGTGTCGGGATGCTTCCTTCTTATCGGTGTGTGTTAGATAATGGATGTTGTCGTTAGTTTAGTATTGGGTGTGGTCCTAAATGTTTGTTTGTCTACTTTGTTTTTGGTCCCCATTGTGGCCCTGTTGTTGTTGTTGTGATTTTTATGTTTTTTTCGTTAGCTTTAATTAGAGTTTTAAATATCACTCTGCATCATATATGTATTTAGTTCCAAACTCTTTAGGTTTGCAAGTTTTGGGTAACCTAGTACTCCAACAAACAAGTCTTTTAAGGGAAATATTTTCCTTGTAAGCTTTTTGTAAAAGGAAGAAGGCAATAGGGAGTTATTAAAGATGGTGTCCTGGGTGTTCATCTATTATCCATCCATTCTTTAATTTCATTTTTTTGGCTCTTCCATCGAGAATTTTCTTTAGCATTGACAATTATGTAATGCATCTTAATTTTTCTTTTTCTTAGAGAATCCAACCTTTACAATTTGTATTTATCAAAGAATACTCAAGGAATCATATACTGATAAGACCAATTAAGCATTTACATATGTCAGTAAAAATTTGATGAATATGTTAGTAGAAATTTGATGGATATGTCAGTATGTACCATTGAAGTGTAGTAGATGTATACATTTTTGCTTAATTTACAACTTTACGGATGGTGAAATGTCAGAAATATGAATTTACTGAAATAGTTTAGGCTATATAAGCACTAAAACTCACATAGTTTAGGCTACTTAATACATACCAAATTAGACTAATCAAGCTAATTTTATTCTTCCAAACTTGAATTGCGATCATAGTAAATGTTTAAGATAAAGCTTGGTAGGGCTTAAGCATTTGAGTGAGAGTGCCACTTAAATGCAGGGACATGACTTCATTGGTGCATCTCATTAGCTTTCCACCATACTTTATACAATTACATTGAAAGGGTAAGGAAATTGGCGTTGAAACAAAAATCTATAGCTGAGAATTCTTTAAGGTAAATAATAAATGAACTTGCCTAAAATTTATATTTTGAAATTTTGTGAAAAAAATGCTAAGTTTTTGTTTGTCTATACTACAACCATGTTATTTGCCAGAAATGGACTGCTAATCATTATTAAATTACTAATGATTATTGAAATGTGGATTGCTAAGGAGAAAGCTTTTACAATTCGACAGTAAAGACTCTTTAAGAAGGAAGAAACTTATATGGCAATTCCATTTGATTTTGTCATTTTATAAACATGGAAATAGGTAATTATTAAAAATGAGGACATACAAACAAATGTCATCATCCTTTTACAAATATTGAAATAGTGGCTCATACAGTCTTTTAGGGAAAATATTTTTTGGTGGAACTTAAGATCACCATGTGTTGTTATATTTTGATTGCATTGGTTGATTTGTGCTATCGGAAGGGTTGCTTTTTGAGTTTGTATGAATGTATGTTACAACCAATACAAGGTGAAATTTTCTAGCGTTCAAGTGATGCTGAGTTGATTCATCCTCCACCTAAAAGGGTTATGCCCGGTAGATCAAAAATTGCAAAAAGAAAACAGTAAGATGAGCTGAAGAAGATGAAAAATCCAAATAAAATGAGTCAGAAACGACAGATGCATAAATGCTGAAAATGTGGTCTTCAAAATCATAACTCTAGAAAATGCAACAACAATACATCAAGTCAAAATGATGAGGCTTCTTCACAGGTGTGTACATGTAACTTCAATCATATAAATACAATTTTATAAACATACAGTTATTAATGTATATAATTATATCAACCAGGTTAGAACAGAGGGATCTTCACAAGTATACAATTTTCGGTTTTATATTACTTTATTGTTTAAACTAATTAATGACAGACATGTTTTTCATTGTAACTACAGCTAAGTGATGGGAATTTGGTTAATGATAATGCTGGACTGACTCAATCAAGCAATATTGTAAGCTTTTTATCAATTTGTCTAACTTGTAATAATTACAAAGTGTGTTTGTAATATCTTTTCTTCCATTTTGTAGGTTGGTACACCTACAGATGCCCATATAAACCAATTTGGAGATATTGACCCACATACATTTTAATTATCATTTCAGCTAAGGGACTTATGATTCAGAGGACATCCCAGTATTACTTCACAACATTTACAAGCTGAAGCAAGTATAAGGAGAACCTCATTGACTTCATCATCAAAACGTGATCTTACTTAGTGTAGTACCAATGAAGGAAACATCGACATTGCTAAGTTTGAAAATCTATTGCCATCCTAACCACCATTGGAAAAGCAAGAACATACTAGCAACTTTGCCCAAAAGGACAAGAGATAAATCTAAGATCCAATGATTTATAATTTTCTCTACAAACAACACAAATCGAATTCACCTGCAAATTCTTCTTTAACAAATTATCCTTTTTTAGAAATTTAAATGTAAAAATTCAATAAAAGTTATCAAAGGCATCAAAAAGGGACATTACAGGACCTTGTCAAGAAAAAATAAATACAATATCCTTTCTATTATCCTTAGGAAGAAAGTAGATAATTAAAGGTTCCATTGTCTTCTGAAATGGGTGCTCAAGTGACTAGTAGCTTGATGAGCTACCAAAGTTTCCCTTATCCATCAATGTAACTTATGGATTAAAGCATGCTTTTGAGTTTTAGTCTTGTTGTACAATCTCTGATTTCTTTCCCTCCAAATTGCATAAACTACATAATTAAGGATAAGACTTAGGCAGATTCGATCTTTACCCAAAGAGTGGAACTTACTTTCAGCCCATTCCAATATGTTGTTACAATCAATCTCATTGTAGTACATCTGAGAGCTTTGAAGCATGAAATTTGGATTAGTCTCCATTGTTGCTTAAGGACCATAAAGGTTTATTAGTAAATGAAAGATTTGGTAGATATTTGGGAAAATATCTTAGGAATCTTTTAACCCTCCTACCAAGAAATTGCCAAGAATTGTGCTCTATGACACTCTTGACTCAAATCTAAGAAGAGATTATAGTAAAAGTGAAGAAATATCACTCTAAGGCATAAGGGACTTAGAGAATTCCAATTATCAAACTAAACCATATATCCTCCCCATTCCCCACTTGAATTTTGATAAAAGGGTAAACAACTTGTCTTTTTCTTAGAATTTGAATGAAAGGCCAAGAGTTCTTTCCTTTCTGAAATTTGCTATAAGTTAAAATCCTCAAGATAGAACTCATTTATCCATTTGCTCCAAAGTGATTCTTTATCCTTGAACAGCCTCTAAATCCTTTTAGCCACTTGCATTGCTTGGAAAGTTTGGATTGAAGTAAGACTAAGCCTCCTTCCTGCTTCCTGCAACAAAGCTAATCCTATTTAATTTTAGGTCCTTTGGAATTGTCACTCTTACCTGACGAAAGAAGGTTTTTGATGTGTTTTTCAATATCCTTGTTGATTCTTTTTGGTAAAAGTTGATGAGAGCTACATCTCATTGCATTTATGATGAAATTTGAACTTAGAACTATTAGAAGTGTTGAAGCATGTGATCATGTTCAAAATTTCCATGGAAATGACCAAAAGGTAAGGAGAGATGGGATCTCTTTACCTTATATCATTAGAGCCTCTAAATTGCTCAGTAGGAACACCATTTATGAGAATATTGTATGATAGGAAATGTAGGAGTGAATCTAATTAATAAAGAAAGTGGGAAAACTAAGTCATTCCATTTATGTTAGGATGAATTTCCATTGAAGCCTATCCAAAGCTTTAGAGAAGTCTATTTTAATTGCACAACTTTTGATGGATATGCCAAAATTTTAGTCCCTCATCAGTTCTTGCACTAAAAGTATGTTACTTGAAATTGATCTACTAGGTATAAAGGCTCTTTAAGAGTCATAAATAATCTAGTTCAAGGTCCCTTTAAGTCTTTTAGTAAGAATCTTTGAGATCACCTTATAAACAATGTTAAAATATGATATTGGGTGAAAATCATTGAGGCAATTTACATTGAGAAGTATGGGAATCAAGCAGATGTAAGTAACATTAATTTCCCTTAAGATTTTTCTAGAATTCAGAAATTCCAAGACAGTTTCCATAAGAAGATTACCTATGATATTCTAGGCTCTTTGGAAGAAATGGGTATTAAACCTATTAGAGCTTGGAGCTTTTACTAGATTGAGACTGAAAAGAAATGATTTGATATCCTAGGGTGAAAATGGTTATTAGAGCATTAACAAAGCATCATGATTTAAGGAGATTAGAGGACCAATTAGTTTTACAAACTCTTGTAAGCTAGTTAAACCAGATGTACTTAAAGGTCCAAGGAAGCTTTCAAAGTAACTGAAAATCATATTCTTCAAAGAAGATTTGTTAATAACCATTTGGTTATTAGAATCTAGGAGATAGTTGATCTTGTTAGCATTTCTCCTTGCTAATACAGAATTTTGGAAGAATTTGGTATTGAAATCACTCTCTCTCAGCTAGGCTATTCTAGCTTTTTGCATAAGCAGAGAATGGTGAACCTAAAGCGCCTTATTGTTGTTAGTGTATAAGTCGACTTGTTCATTGTGTAAGTCGACTTATACCTGTTCGGTACTGATAAGTCGCCTTGTATC
>JANIHZ010000003.1:39615455-39634729 GCA_027478365.1 Erythroxylum rufum | reverse complement strand
AATAAAATATAAATATATTTATAGTAATAATTATTCGGCACCAGCATTAAGTCTAATGGACCGATGAAAAAAATAACTTAGTACTTGCAATGAGTCTAGCTGGTGAAAATGATAAGAAAAATTTATTAGCACAAGTATTAAGCTAGTAGATTGATAAGGTGTAAGAAAATTAATTAATATTAGTGCCGAGTCCAATAAGCCAATGTGATAGGAAAAGTTGAAAAACATTTGAAGTATATTAAAATTAGGATGGGCTTGTTCGACTGCTTCAGTGTTTGTAAGCATACGAAAAACTAATAGTTAGAATATTAAGATTGTTCTTAATAAAAACATTCAAATGCTCAAGTTCGTAAGAGTTGAAGGTGTTAAGTATGCATATGTAATTTTCAAAGTGAGTTGATGATGATTGTAATGTGTACTTAAAGCATTTACCTCAAAGTGTAAACTATAGTTAATAAAGAAAAATAAAGGAAAAACAAAACTCTCAGAAGCAAGTTACACAAGCTATGAATAGCTAAGAAGAAAGGAGCTAAGTCGTAGATAACTTAAGAGATGATCCATCTTGTAGCCATGTCTTAACTTGTAGTCGAGCTGAGGCCCTTGGATAATATAATGAGAATCGAATATGATAAACATATCCTTATTTTGATCGTATAACTTGTAGCTAAATCTTAGTGTGTAGAGTTAGGTTTATTTTTTTGGTGCATTTAACATGCATCAGTGTATGACTCTTAAAAGACAAATATATATATGGTATATCAATATAATATAGCTGCACAAATAATAAGGTTTGACTCTAATGAATCCTTTTAACCTTCCCATTATTTGAGTTTTGTTTTTTTTTTCAGTTAAACCTTAATTTATAGTTGTCTTACTACGAACAAGTGACTTTTTTTCAAAAAAAAAAAAAAAAAGCTAGGTGAGAGATAGGCTATTAAAGCAAGATGAAACTTTCTACGGCTACCCGATTTTTATCATTTAAAACGTGGCACTGGTTTTTTTTTTTTGTCAATGGGCAGAAGAATTTATACTACTTTTTTATTAGCTTTTGATTTTATTACTAAAACATTATTCTCTTGTTATTGAAATTTCTCCTCATGCTGTTTATTTTGGATGATAACTATTTAGCCTTCATTAATAAAGCTCAAAATAAAGTCCTTATAGCAAAAGCAATAAAGAAGAATTTTCTAATTATTTATAAACAATAGCAACAAAGAAATTTTTTAAGTAATATGAATTAAATCAAGTCAAATACATAAGCTAGTGAGTATAAAAGAGAGTAACTAGTTACAAAAAAGAAGTACAACCGATAAAAACTATCACCTCCTTCTTTCTAAATGACTAGCTTATAGGTGTGGTTATCTCAATAAAGCAAACAAATTGTCGTCCAAATTCAACCTATTATTGAAAGAGTTGTGTTTTAAAATTTGCCTTCGAATAAATTGATGTGTAATTTAATTGTTAACTAGCTCCTTACTAAAATATTCTTTGTTGTAAGTTTCATTTATTTCTTTCATCCTATATAAGGTAACTATATATGACACTGATAAATAGAAGCATCATTTGCTAGCTTCATTGCTGTAATTCATAGAGGAGGTCCAATTCACTATATCTTTCCATATAAGTGGAAGGTTAAAATATTGCATATGCATAAAAGCATTATCTTCTTCATAGGTGAATTCATATTGAAAGAACAGATGTGGAATGCTTTCTTATGTCTTCTTACGTGATATACACTAACTAGATAGGACCATACATCTACTCAATCTATTGATTTTTGGAAGTTTACCTCTCATTTCCATCGATAAAGTCGTTGATGCAAAGGGAAGTAAGTACTTGGACCATATAATCTTGGCCTAAGGACTTTTGGTAGTATTGCCTTGAAAGAATTGTTTGCAAGACATGTTTGTAAGGTCACCAGACATGGAATTTCTCCATATAATCCTACCTTCTTCATTGGAATTTAGCTTGGTGTTACATATTTATGAGTAGATGTTGGTAAAGCCTAAAAGTCTTATATTGCTTCTATGTGTTCTAGTGTCATGAAGGTATATGATGTATGAAGGATTTGAGAGGAACTAGATTGCTCAATTCTTTTAGTAGATCTAGCGAAGTCTAATTATCTATCCAGAAATTGGTTTGCTTGACAATTTCTAATTAAGTTTAAGATCTCCAACTTTACGTCATCTCTAAATTTTCACAATGCATTTCATTATTTTGGAAGCAACATGAGTGAGATTAAACTTCCATAAATTTCTTCCTTTGATATAAAATTCATGCACCCACTTAGCGTATGGACCTTGCTTTTCCTTTAATAGCCTCCAAATCCTTTTAGTGAGCATGACCAAATTCAAAACTTTGAGTTCTATGAGGTTAAGACCACCCTCATCCTTAAGGGTGCAAAAATCACTCCAGTTAATCCTATCTTTGATTTCATCTTATTGTGTTCTACTTAATACTACCTAAATGTGTCACCTATAAGTATACAAGGTTGTTGTAGTATATGGTGGACACCCCAAGGTCGTCTTGCAAGGAAGTTGTTAACTGTAATAACTTGATTAAAAATAAGAAATTAAAGAATCGAATTTAAAAAGGTATAGGGGTTGTGAAATTATGAAATTAAACAAAAAGAATGAATTGCACGAAATTGATATAAACTTTTCAAAGATAATCTAGGGTTTACACTTCGATCCAATTTAAAGTATAACTTCTTAAACTTCCCATTAATATAATTTGCAACTTGATTCTCTCTTCAATCAAATTAGCAACTATCAATTCAATAGTTCTCACATTCATAAACTAACAATTACCAACCGTTCGAAGTTACGAATTAAGCAATCCCTAGAACTTATATTTCTAATTCATTCTTAGGGTAATTGATTGTTTAGTTCCAATATCAAGTTTCATCTTTTGATTCTTCACTTAATATCTTAAGACTAATAGGTGGCCAATCTAGTAAACTAGAATTCAACACAACACAATCAATCGAGGCAAGATATATTAATGGGAATTATTGAGTCAACACATTCAATTAAATCTATATGCAAACCCTAAGTAAGAATAATTTAACTCATCTTCAAAGTGAAAATAATAATCATATCAATTGAATTCAAGCTAGTAAATTCCATTGTGTCAAGATGAAACTGAAAAAATAATAGAGAACAAAAGAACCCTTGAATGATGGTTGGGAGTGAAACTCTCGTTCGCTTTCTCCAGCTCTAATCAATGTTGATGACAAACTCCATTGATTCTCCCTCTGTAGCTCTCAATACTTCTCTCTTCTTTTTGACCTTGATTATGTCCTTTTTAGGTCATGATCTCTCATATAAGTTGTAGCTCCGCCTCACAGCTTTCCAAAGGATCCTCTTTTACTTATAAAAAAGCTTTACAGCTAAAGTTATGGGCCAAAAACCAAGGGAAGGTCAAACTGAGCTGGGAAAAATTTTGTATCCCATTCTTAGCCTTTTTAGCCCCTCAAAATAACACTTTTGGGCCTTAAGTTTTTCAAAGAAATTATGTTATAGGATGTTGTCTTGAATTTGAGCTTTGGAATCACCTCATTTAGATCTTATAAGCCTCAGATATGTCCATGTAAAGTTCCTGTGGTCAGACTACCAGTTTATAGAAATAAGTTTTACTTTGAACAAATTGCTGTTGGTCTAAATGAATTCTAATAGCTACACATCTGGGCTTCCTTAAAATCTTGAGTTGCTCTCCGCAAGTCCTTAAACCTTAACCTAAACACAAA
Source organism: Erythroxylum rufum (assembly GCA_027478365.1). Classification (NCBI taxonomy): domain Eukaryota; kingdom Viridiplantae; phylum Streptophyta; class Magnoliopsida; order Malpighiales; family Erythroxylaceae; genus Erythroxylum; species Erythroxylum rufum. The sequence goes on along the minus strand of JANIHZ010000003.1, from coordinate 39,630,981 downwards.
CACCTAACAACAATCTTGAACAAACAGATTAGAAGAGACTAAAAATTGAACATAAACTATCTAAAACCTAACACAAAATGCATTATAACACCTCTTCCCTGCCACCTGACCAGAGAAACTTGCTAAACATAAATGGCTTTGAATATAGATGTTGGAAGTGCAACGTGAGCAACCCAGTATACACTAATGGAATTTAGAACAAAAGCAATGAGTTGGGCTCTACTAATAAGTGACAATTTTCTAACACTCCAGTTAGCAATTCTTGCATGAATTTTCTCAATTAATGGTGTGAAGTCTCTAAAAGAAGTTCTTAAGGTTGTGATTGGGATTCTAAGATAAACCATAGGGATCTGATTCATACAAATACTAGTGAGTGTAGTTATAGATTGCTCCTAATTCATCAAACTCTTGGATTGATAAATCCTACTCTTTTCATATTTTTATTTAAGCCTTTATAGTATATAGATCTTCTTTAATGCAATCATGATAGTTTCTATTGATATGAAATCATCTTAGCATTTAAGACTACAGACTGATATCCTACTACGATCTTTTTTATATAAAATCTTATCCAAGCCACAAGACTTAAGGAGGTATTAAAGTACATTATAAGCTAAAACCAAATAACTTTTTTTATCAAAAATAGAAGTATAAAAGACAAAATCCTAGTGATCAAAGAGCCGGTAAAAGACTATATTAAAAGCAAGTCCATTGAAAGCTACTTAATCAAGCTAGACCTACATAAAGCTTTTGATTCTATATCATGGTGCTTCATTCTGGATACCTTGGATGCTTTAGGTTTCACTAACTAGTTCATAGATTGGACTAAAATGTACATTATCTTCACTTCCTATAGAATATTAGTTAATGGAGGAATCCACCAAAACCTTTCAAGGTAGTAGGGGTCTTATGTAAGGGGGCCCTCTATCCTTTACCTTTTCACTCTAAGTATGGAGGCTTTGTCTAGGATCCTCAACAAGAAAATCAAGAAGAACAATCTCTTTAGATACCAATTCAAATGTAAAAAAGAAAAAGCGAGACAAAGTGTCCCACCTGGCCTTTACATATGACATTTTGCTCATATACAAAGCTCACAATAACTCCATTTATTAGCTAATGATGCAATACACAGTTTTGGCATAATTTTAGACCTTGAAATCAACAAGAATAAGAGCTCTATTTATGGATGAGGGTCTAACACTAGGAAAGATGAGCACTTAGCTACTCTCACTATCCTAAAACTAGAGAAACTTCCTCTTAAAGACCTTGGGGTCCCAATTATGTCAATTAGGCTCACCTTAAAGGATTGCTTACCTCTCTTGGATATATTACAAAGAAGAATGAGATGCTAGAATAATAGAAGCCTATCCTTTGCGAGTAGGCTTTAATTGATAACTCCCCCTTTGCACAACGTGCATTTGCACTAGTTAGCTCATTTAGCTTTACCCAAGGAGTGATCAAGGCTTTGGAAAAACCAATAAAAAAATATTATGGACTAGAAGCTTGAGCAACTATCTATATCCCAAAGTATCCTAGAAAGATGTAAGCAAATCTAAAATGAGGGAGGCCTAGGAATTAATCCTATAAGGGCAGCTAACATGTTGCTAGCCAAACAAATATGGAAGCTTTTATTGGACAAAGAATCTCAATGGATTAGAAGGGTTCATGTGAGATTTCACATTGGTTGGAGAGGGGAACGAAGTACGCCTTATAAAGATACGAATACTTCTTCCTTAAAGATGCGTTTTCTATGGCCTAATGGACCAGATCCCATCGAAACTCCAAGGTTAAATGTGCTTGGGTAAGAGTAGTTCTAGGATGGGTGACCTCCTGGGAATGTTTAGGGAAAAGCAAAACCGTGAGAGCTTGGCTGGGCTAAAGCCCAGAGCGGACAATATCTGTAAGCGGGTGATCTGGGATGTTACAGTTCACAACAACTACCGATATGATAAGAGCCTACGAAAACTAGTTCTTCCTTCTAGTTTTTTATAGACTTTCCATTTTATGATGAAATTGTGGAGTCAAATACAACTAAATATATTAAAGCATACAGGGGATGGAGCATAATTCTTTTTCTAGTTTGATAACTGACACAAAGTAAGTCCTTTGTTCAGTCGTCATATTTTTACCAATAGCTCAAACACATGCGTCCCTCATCTAAGGTACAGGAGATTCTAAGAGGCAATAACTGGTCCAACAATATAAGGGGATTCAACTTTTTCATGGAGAATGTGCCAAAATACCTACCTTATCCTAGTAAGCAAGATTTCATAATTTGGAAAGGTCGGAGTCCTGGAAAATTTGGTAACAAATTATGCATGGATCTATTCAGAATTCCCAATAGCAAAGGGAATTGACATAGTTTTGTTTGGAACCAATGCAACAGTCGCAAAGCTAGTTTCCATTCTAAGGATGGCTATTATCAACAAGTCGCCCACCAAGGTAAGAATTAAAGACATAGAGACAAATATTTTATGTAGCTTAGGCAAACTGGAGCAAGAAATGACTTTTCACATGTCCCATCACCAAGTTCTTTTGGGAACAAGCTCTAAGCTGGAGTACCCTGCTTTGCCCCGAGAACAACCTAGGAGACATTGTTGAATGGCTCAGCTTCTATAAGTTTTCCACCAACTCCCAGAGAAGTCTCTTTAGCATAACATTAAGCAACTGCATCTACACGATCTGGAGGGAGAGGAATAAAGGATCTTCCAAAAGAACGCAGTGACCACGGATAGTATTGTTAATGAGCTACGGGTAAGGATGAGAGAACATATCTGAGTAATTATTGGCTCTCAAAGAACTAAGCTCCGTAATTACTCAAATTACAGCCCGGAAAGTTTGAAAAGGAAACAATGAGGAGACGAAAACCAATTGGTTCAGTCGTCACTGTTGTAGCCCTTGAATGTAACTAGTTCATAAACCAGATAATTGTATCTAGACACCCCGAGACGCATTTAGGCTGGATTGCTTTGCATAGCTAGATGGTTGTATATCTGTTTTGGTCTGTTATGCTAAACTACTGTACTATCCCTTCTACGGGATTTACTATTATTCATCTATATTTTTTATGTTTTCAAAAAAGTATGATATCACCCCAATTCAATATCTAGTTACATTGATGATTTGTTGGATTTTTTTTCTTTGTTTACCTAGCATTAGAAGTGAAGAAATGAAACAATAAAAAGATAAATTTTAAGAATAAAAATTTTGGATGTACAACCCCGTGCTATTCCACCATTGCAATCTAAATTGTTGATGGATGGGAATAAGACAGTAACTTGATGTCAACGGAAAACAGCTACTATGACAAACATATTAACCAAATCCTAAAGAACTTGTAAACGAGAATACAAGATACAAACACATAATTCTTGAAGTTTTTCTTGTACCTACGACTGTCGCGAATAGACAAACTGCAGCTTGTGAAAGATGTAATTCTGGATCATAACAATTAGGTTTGGTTCAACCAAAACACTGGGAAATAATCATGCCTAAGCTTAACTTTTTCAATGTGAGAGGGGCAACAATCATATAACTAAAATTTGGCAAACTGATTATTATGGCTTTCCTGTCTCGTCTCTTGAATTAACACTGTATATGATATGTTCAGCTCGCCAATATGCCAAGCTCATCAGAAATTCATGTTGTAATCTTGATGTATAATCCTCAAATGCAGAAATAGCAGCAGAGAATTTACTCCAGTTAAATGCTTGTAAGCAGTTCTCATCACAGGTAATGGGGCCAAAGACTGCTTCAGCTAGTTGATAATCATTTATAAACAAAGATTTCAAGGCTCGTATTTCTTCCCTCTGTGATTCTAAAATTCGCTTTATCTTACCAATCCCTAATTGTAACAGGGAATCTTCGAATTCTGAGGCTTTCCAACGGTAAAATTGCACCACCTAATCAAAATAGTATAAGTAATTAGTGATATTATTCAAAAGAAGTTGTCATTCAAAAGATTTATGTACCCTAGCTGGTTTGATGCATTGACTCATTATGTTGTGAGATAGAAAACAAAGAATTCATCATCAATTGAAGGCCTCTTTTAACATAATTCTATTGTTTATAGTCTTGTTTACTTCAGTATTTACAACTACGCTCCAAAAGCAGTCTTTAAATAGAGTAGAGATTTTATTGGATCAGCTGCTCCATGGTTGTTGATAATTAAGGGGAGGATTCCAACATGAGCTTTCCCAGAGTTATAAAATTTAAAGTACAAAAAAGAATGTAACTTAGAGAAAATTTCCAGTCTATAAATGTTATAAGTCAACCACTAATCTTGTTATCAATTTTTAACCAGGGTCCACAGCAGCTAAATACCTGAAGTGCATGCAAAATATTCACGAATTCCTCCTCAAATAACTCATTTTCTTTAGCTACTTGGAGATGTTCCGTGAGTATATCTGAGGAAGATGGGAAGAAGCTTTTTGGTCTCGAAGAATAAATGTCAAAGCCAAGGGCATGCATTCTTGCGCAGCAAATATCAAATCCTAACTGCTGAGTAGCTGACTGTGGAGAAAACCAATACATACTGCTGGATGCTGGTATTGGCAGACTCAATTTAGGCATGTTGCTTGAGCCATTGAACCATCTATCTGATAGAAGTGATATAAGTTTTGCATCCTCATCATGGGCCCTATCGCGACTAAACCATATTGTAAGTGTAAGCCTCTCCCCCTTATTTACCTGTCAAAGATCTGATGAATGAAACTAAAAATGACAATATAATAAAAAGAAACTCGTGAATACTACTTCAAGGATTGGACGATAAGCTGACTTCAGTTAGGAGTTGTGAGAGGAATTGAGATACCTCATCAACTGAATGTATGTTACGGCTGTCAGCAGTGTACATGATGACATCCTGTCATAAGTATCATAAGTCCAATGTTATTGTTAAAGTGAATAAATCGATAAATAACACGCCCCACCCCCAGAAATGGCAGATGGATTGATAAACTCTTAGTTGAGCACCAAGTTTAAAACTGAAAAGTTTCATCTGCTATTCCAAAATAAGTGACCACATTTATAGATTAAAAATCCAATTTTCAGCTGCACTTACCCCAGCCATGGGAATGACAGTTGTCGGCTCACCATTTTGGAAATGAAGAAGTCCACCTTTAAAGTCCTTCCCATATGTATTCAAGTAGCAGACAGCCTGTTTTTCAATGAAACAAAGAAGTATTAATTCAGGTAGCAAAATGCGTCATGAAGATTTGAGAATCTACAGCAAATGAATTTTGCCTGCACAAAGGCATTACTACTGCATACAATATATACAATAAAGAGGGATAAATGATAGCATCAATGTGCAGAAAGAAGAAAATATAAATTAAATATGTAGATATAGATCTTATATCCATACTGTAAATTCTCGTTGTTTAAGATATGGCCTATTATCATCACTGTGCCAACCGATGCTTGATCCTCTGGCCCAGCTGATTCCATACACATGATAAATGCCAAGATTAGAGGTATGAGTGAGGAAGATGTATTGTCAAGCAACAATGTATAGGAGGCTGAAATTACAACACAGATCTATAAGTAGTTGGAACAAAGGAGTGAACAAAAGCTACCAAGAAATAAAATGCAGAAATCAGTAATGCAGCACAGTAGCACATAGAAAAATAGAAAACAAAATACAGATAGAACGAAGACAGAGAAAAAGAAGACAGAGAGAAAAACTATAAAGAAATGAATAACAAATTGTCAAATTCGACACTCATAAACAACGAATATGAGTAGTATTTATCAAGTTTGGATGCCCTCAATGACAATTATAACAACTAAAGGAAAGATAAAAACGAGTTTTTATAAGGAAAGGAACAAAAACTGAATATCATACCTAAATAAGTTGCGCACTAAAGTATTTACTGAGAGTACCAAAAAGTCCAAAGAAAATGTGGGAGGAATTATTTGCAGGGAAGCAATGCATGATAATATTGAACTAGAACATGTAGTTGAATTAAATCACTCTGAGCTCTTTGTTGATGTTCTAAACTAAAGTATGCAATAATATAGTATTTTCAAGGATTAATTAAATAGCAGCCAAGTTAAAATTGACTAAGGAAGATTCTCTTTCACAATTTGGAAGGCAAAATGTAATATTTCCTATTCTCATACTCGGCTTCAATCTTAAGAAATATTTCATAGCCTTTGAGAAGATAAGCATGCTCTCAACTTAAAGAGAAAGCGATTAGTGGTAGGAAGGTATGTTTTAATTTTTAAAGCAAAAGATGGAAAAAGGACCAACTCAGTAAAGATTTGGTAGTCATTGCAGCGCACAACAAAAATGCTAATGACGACTATCATTTAACTGACAACTTGAGGAACAAGGAAAACAAGGGATAAAAAAATTATGAAATAGAAAGAAATTCACTAACCTAATCAAACCAGTGAATTCAATAAACAGCTCGTACTCACACCCAAAGAACTCTTCAACTTTGTCTTTCAACCTGTCTGCATGAGAATGAAATGGGTTTGATCTTAAATTACTTATCTAAAAAAGAAGAGGGTTGTAGGCTGTTATCAAACTACGGAAGAAGAAACCTCGGATGGAAACAAAAGGGACGACGAAATGATGGCAATTGGTGGCAATTAGATGCGAAAGAGTAGTTGAGAAGACGTTTTCTCTATAACCCACGGTGCCACAGCTCTTGTGAATGAATTCTAATTCCTAACACATTTTCAATGTTCTTTTTATCAAGAATATCAGAACTAGAATTAACGAAATTGAAGGGAAAAAAAGGAGAAAGGCGAAGACCTCGCATTCAGGGATGGTGAGGAAATTGCGAAGGAGGAGACGTCTGTTACGGTGTTCGTCGGAGCTCTCGTCATCTTCCATCCTTATGCACTATGATTCAACCCACCTTGCTGAATCAAGTGGTCGCTCAGCTATAATTCACGAGTATGAAGTTTTTTGTCTGATAGTTATCTTTTTTTTTAGAAATTAAATAATATGGCAAAATTGCAAAGATTGTAAATCAGATACATATGTCATCTAGGCCTATCAGATTGATATGAAAGATGGACCCAGCACAATCCATTTATTGCTATTTCCTTCCCGACCCAGCCTGGAAGCCTTGGTCTGGTAACAATTACGAGGCTCACATTTTGGTTGCTCCGTTCCCGAGCTTAATCCCTAATTCGCAACCTCCATCTGCTCGCTTGATTCTTGGAGCATCCCAAGTTCATTTTTTGTGCAATTAGCCTCTCCCGAATGCCATTTGTTATCCCTGTTGTTAGCTCATCTATAGTTTTCTTCCCCACTGTGAAGATCCTCTTATTCCTCTCCATCCAGATCGCTCTGATCGTGTACCCAATTGCAATCTTGAACACTCTCCAATCCTGGTATTTTCTATTCACATTCTTACAACACCAAGCTGGTATTTCTTGACATTAGAAGCTGTTCAGAGTCTTCCCACATAGCTCCAAGATTCTCCTCGAAATCACTCTGGAGTACTCACATGCATAGAAGAGGTGATCCGCAGTCTCCTCTACTCTACTACAGAGGATACAATTTTTAGGTATGTTCATATACTTCCTCAGCCTATTCCTTGTTATCAGGAATTTTACATCGGATAATTATAAAGACATTCAAGAATTTATAATAGTATGTAATTCTTTCCCTCTTGAGCTAACTTTTGAGGGTGAGTTAGATACTTTCTAACATGGTATCAAAGCCAGTTTATCTCGATAATTTGGGGTGGTATCCGGTTATGTCCCTTTGCCTAATATGTCTATCAGATGTTCAGTCTTGCTCTGAACTGAGGGGGGTGTGTCAGGAATCTCACATCGGACAACTATAAAGATATTCAAGAATTTATAATAGCATGCAATCCTCCTCCTCTTGAGCTAACTTTTGGGGTGAGTTAGGCACTTCTAATACTTGTATTGAGCCTCCCGTTAATTAGTAGCCATAGGAATGTTGTAGCTCTACGGCAAGCGTACTGGAACCACACTAATTTGTACCAATTCACTGCACGGGAGTGTGTTCTAATTAGCTCTGTGTATGAATGATTGTTTGATGTTCTTGAATAATGACCTTTCTTTATGGACCAAGTTATTTTACCTTGAAGCCATACAAGCTGAATAATCTTTGTATATCCATAAATCCCTTACGTGTCATCTTGTTTTCTAGAGTTTTTTGATTTAAAATAAAATTTTGTAGTTTTGACATTTTCGTAAATCTATAAAGGTTAAAAAAAATCATCAAAATTATGTTATGTTATATGTACTCTATGACATTTTGTTGTCCTTTTATGCTAATTTAGTTATACAAAATTTTTATGGTTAATTACTAAAAAAATTTCAAACTTTTCTCAATTTTTTAATTATAATCTGAATTTTAAAAAACAATAATAAAATACTCAAACTTTCAATTTTTTTCGATTTTAGCTTGACATTAGTCTTATCGTTATCTCTGTTGACGTGCCACTGCCACGTGTCAACGACCCTCACTAATTAGACACATCAAAGTCATTAGGAGAAGCTTGTCTGATTAGCGAAATGATGTCGTTTCGCTATCTCTAATGATAGTAAAACGATGTCGTTTACGCTAGACTCGTATCTTTTTTGCTTTTCTATCCATCATCCTTAAATTCCCTAACTAGGGTTTGAAATTGAAATTTGATATTCGTTCATTCATGTAACGATCTCAAGATCTTCTATTCCTAAGTCACATTGTGCCTCTAGAAAAAGTTTTCCTTAATTTACGTGTCCTAGTAGTTTCAGGAAGAAAGTCACTAGCTTTTGTTCAAGTCTCGGGTCTCCTCTCACTTTTCTTTGATGTTATCGTGGGATCTTCGAAGCTGCAAATTTTAGAGCCCTTCATGTTGTCAACTTTCAATCCCAACTCACTCAAGTTTTCACATTTCCCTTCTATTTCCAACTTTTTTTCACTGCGGGATTACTCATCCAAGATGGTGCTTAAAGTTGGCTCATTTCTAGGCTTTTTAATTCGATGGAGAAGACCCGTATGCCAACTAATTTCGAAAAATGCAGGAGACTGATCATTGTCAATTATGAAGTCATTTTTTAAGATGGTAATGATAAAGATGATAGCTTTTACATAAAAAGATGCATGGAACTTGCAAGGAAAGCAATTGGGTTTACCAGTCCTAATCTTATGGTAGGCTGTGTTATTGTCAAGGATGACAAAATTGTTGGTCAAGGTTTCCACCCTAAAGCTGGACAGCCTCACGCTGAGGTAAATTTTCCATTTTCTCTATTTTGCATGATTATATACGCTATTGAACCTTAGTTCTTGCAGAGAATGAATTAATTTTAAGAGGGCACTGAATTTCTATACTGTTTATGTTAAAGCCAATGTTGAACATGTTTTTGGATGAAGGTAACAGTTCTGAAATCTTAACTATATAGCTGCTAATTTTGATTGAATTGATGATTTGGTATAGTTTGGTCTTTTAAGCTCGTGTGTAGGAGAGAGAAAGTGTCGTGTATGACAAACAATTATTGGAATCTGCCTTCAGGTTTTTGCTCTCAAAGATGCTGGGGATTTGGCAGAGCATGCAATGGCTTACGTGAGCTTAGAACCAAAGTAAAGAAAGTGGTCGTTGGAATGGTTGATTCCAACCCACTCGTTGTTTCAAAAGGATTAGATAGACTTAAAGGTGCAGGAATTGATGTCGTTGTCGGTGTGGAAGAAGAGATGTGCAGAAAGCTCAACCAGGCCTTTATTCATCTAATGCTGACAGGCAAGCCTTTCCTTACTTTTAGGTAATTGTCCATGATAATTATTTAAGGGTAGAAAGCAAATTCAGTCAAAATCTTCGTTGTACTGTTTGGATAATACATAGCGAGTTGTGATTTATACACTCAAAGATCTTATGTTTTGTTGACCATTTTTAGGCCTTCCTTTAATTTGCAGGTACTCCATTTCAATGAATGGCCAGTTATTGAATCAACTTGGGGAAGGTGTCATAGGGAATGGTGGATGCTACTCATAATTGTTACAGGAATATGATGCAGTTATAGTTCGTCCTCATTAACTGGTAACCTTGCACTTCCTACATCTCAAGAACCTGGTGCCAATCAGCCCATCCGGATCATAATAGCTAAAAATCCTTGTCCTCCAGTTCCAGTTTCAATTCCTTCCAACAAAGTAGCTTCGAAAGTGATATTGTTCGCTGATAAGGATACATCTGTAGAACAAGAAACAACTCAAAAAGGGATTGAAACAGTGGCGTTAGATCATATAAATTTAGATGCGATTTTGGAATTCTGTAAGCGCAAGGGACTATGCATTGTTTTGCTAGATTTAAGGGGAAATTTTGATGAGCTGGAAGACATTTTGGAAGGAGGGAATTGAGCAGAATATGCTGCAGAAGATTGTGATAGAACTCTCAATAGCTACCTCCCCTCCCAATCATTACAGCATTTATATCAACTAACTTCTTACGTTAGCCAAATAACAAACACTCCTATTCTCTCCCCTCCCACATGCACATAACACTCCCCTGCTCCTGACCATAACAGAAAGTGGTAACTTTACTCAGTTATCCTTTCCTTCCCCTTTCTAGAATACACCTTAGTGATAGGAGGTCTAACACTGCTCCCCCATAAGATGCACCTTATCCTTAAGGTGAAAATTTGGAAATTGTTCCACAATGTCATCAAACTTTTCCCAAGTAGTTTCCGAATCTGCTAACCCTTCCCACTTGATCAAGACTTCCAATCCATTGGGTCCCCCAAGTTGTCTTACTGCTAAGACTTGTTCACGTTGCACCAGTGATCCTTCTTCCCTTGTCCATTTATCAGGTAAAATCAGCTGATTTGTATCTTCTCCTACCACGGCTTTCAACTGTGACACATGATGGAAAATAGGATGGATTCGGGCTAATTCAGGTGATTGCAATTCATAGGCCACTTCTCCAATCCTCCTTAACACTCGGAATGGACCAAAATATCGGGGGACCAATTTCTCACTAACTCTTTTTTCTACTGTCGATTGTCTATATGGAGTAAGCTTCAGCAATACCATGTCTCCCACTTGGAAAACCATTGCTCTCCTGTGCTGATCAGCCCTGCTTTTCATGTCATTTTGTGCCTTAGATAGGTGTTGTTTGATTTTGGTCAAGTAGTGGTCTCTTTGTTGTAGTAATATATCAACCGACTCCAATCTTGAGCCCCTTGATCCCATTTGAAAAATGGGAGGAGGGTCCCTGCCATATAATACCTTTAAAGGTGTAGTTTTTAGAGCTACATGATAGGAGGTATTGTAGAAAAATTCTGCCCAACCTAACCACTTCGCCCATTGCTTGGGGGTATCTCCTACAAGGCACCTCAAGTAGGCCTCTACCGACCTATTCACCACCTCAGTAGCACCATCAGTTTGGGGATAGTAGGATAAGCTAAATTTGAGAGCGGTTCCATGCATCTTGAAGAGTTCCCCCCAGAATTTGCTCAGGAAAACCTTATCCTTATCAGCAACTATCGATCTAGGAAATCCGTGTAGCCTCACAATTTCCTTGATGAATAATTCAGCCACTGATTGTGCCGTGTATGGGTGCTTAAGGGGTAAGAAGTGAGCATACTTGCTCAGCCTATCCACAACCACTAAAATGGATGCATATCCAAGGGATTTAGGAAGACCTTCAATGAAATCTATAGTTATGTCATCCCATACCTGATTTGGAATCGCAAGTGGCTGCAAAAGCCCTGCTGGAGATAATGTTAGGTGTTTATTCTGCTGACATGTTAAGCAAGCCGCCACAAACCTATAGATTCCTTTTTTCATACCCTCCCAATACAGCTCCCTAGCAATGCACTTATATGTCTTTAACGGTCCTCCATGCCCTCCTAAATGGCTCTCATGAGCATCCTTCATAATTTTAGTTATATAGGCAGAAGTATTAGGGATCACCAATATGTCCTTGTAGTAGAGTCTGCCTTTCTTCACCATATATGGGGGCTTGAATCCCGGATCTCTACTGACAGCTTCAGCCAACTCCCTCAGCTTGGTATCAGCTACTGTCTCCCTCAAGATTTCTTCCATACCTATGATTTTGCATGCCATAACAGTCCGCAACTCTTCCTCGTATTGTACTCGTGATAGAGCATCCGCTACTTTGTTCTCCCTACCCGGTTTGTACTCAATGGAGAAGTCAAAACCCAACAGTTTGGTGATCCATTTCTGATAGTCATGGTGAATCTCACGTTGCTCTAGCAGAAACTTTAATGGTTTATGATCAGTTCGAATAACAAACTTATGGCCTAGGAGGTAAGATCTCCATTTCCAGACAACCAACACAATCGCCATAAGCTCCCTTTCATAAGCAGATTGCCCCTTTCTTTCGGTTGACATTGACTGGCTATAGTAAGCAATTGGTTGATTATTTTGCATCAGCACTGCACCCGCCCCCGAAGTTGAAGCATCCGTCTCCAAAATGAAGGATTGGTTGAAGTCGGGTAAGGCCAATACAGGCATGGTGGTTATGGCCTGTTCAAATTATTGAAGGCCCTCTCTGCCTCCACCGTCCATTTAAAGTTATTCTTCTTGAGCAGCTGCATCAACGACCATACAATGTGGTTGTACCCTTTAACGAACTTCTTGTAATAACCCGTCAACCCTAAGAACCCCCTCAACTCCTTCAAGGTTGCTGGTTTAGGCCACCTTAAAATGGCCTCGATTTTGGACTGGTCAGCTACAACCCTATGCCCTGAAACAATGTGACCCAAATATTCCAAGTGAGGCTGCCTAAAAATACACTTCTTATAGTTAGCATATAGCTTCTGCTTTTCCAAAATACTCAAAGTCACCCTTAAATGTCTTAAATGCTTCTCTTTACTTCTGCTGTAAACTAAAATGTCATCAAAGAATACTAGTATAAACTTTCTAAGATGGGGTTTAAAAATCTGATTCATCAAGGATTGAAATGTCGTAGGGGCATTTGTCAAACCGAAGGGCATTACTATAAATTCATAATGCCCTTCATGCGTGCAAAATGCGATTTTCTCTATATCTTCCTCCTTCATCCTTATTTGATGATAACCAGACTTCAAATCAATCTTGGAGAAGATGACTGACCCACTTAATTCATCCATCAATTCTTCTATTATGGGTATCAGAAACTTGTCACTTATGGTCACTTTATTGAGAGCACGATAATCTACACAAAACGCCACCCTCCATCTTTTTTCTTAACTAGTAAAACTGGACTAGCATATGGTGATGTGCTAGTTTGAATAATTCCTGAATCTAACATCTCTTTGACCAGTCTCTCAATTTCATTCTTTTGAAAGTGAGGGTATTTGTAGGGTCAAACCCGGACGGGTCCCTCTCCTTCGATGAGGTGGATGTGATGCTCTCTTCCCCTCTTTGGCGGCAATGCCTGCGGCCACTGAAAAACCCCTTTAAATTCTTCCAATAGGCTACTGATTTCCGGATCAACGGAGTTACTCATCCCCTTAAGGTCTTCCTCTGATTTTGTCATCTATAAAAAATACACTAAGTCCCCCTCCTTCAGGTCCTTACACAGTGGTTTTGCACTCACCAATGATTTTGACAAGATGGGATCCCCCTTTATGATAACTTCTTTCTTCCCCACTCTTAGTTTCATGGTCAATGTACACCAATTAGTCAGAACATCCCCTAGTGTCCTCAGCCATATTATGCCAAGAACAACATCTATGCTGCCCAACTTCATCGGTAAGAAGTCCTCACATATTTCCAGCTCCTGTATCTTTAAATTCAACATCCTATAAACCCTATTTCCTACTATCTTGTCACCATTTCCCACTACTATTTCATACTTACCGATAGGATCCCATTTGGAACTCCATTTTAATGCTAACTCTTCTGAAAAAAAAATTATGGGTGGCTCCATTGTCAATGAGGATCACTACGGATTCCCCTTCCAACTCTCCTACCACCTTCATCGTCTTGGGGAGGGTTAATCCAGCTGCTAACCTAGCTGAAAGCTCAACATTCTGCAATTCCACCTTTTGCTCCTCTGCCTCATCTGCATTTTCCAGCATATCCCCTTCTACTTCTTCATCAAGGACTGTAATAACCTTCAGGTTTATCATTTTACACTGACGGCCTAGTGTGTATTTCTCATCGCATTTGAAACATAACCCCCGTCTCCTCTTCTCTTGTAGCTCATTAAAGGTTAAACGTTTAAAATTCCCCTCTCCTTTGTCGGTGACAGTGGCCCTTCCTGCTTTAACCTCACTTTTCTCATTCTCTCCAGCTGTATCCCATCCTTTGTGTCCACCATAGCCGATTATCCTATTACCCCCCAAGACTTTGTTTCTCCCCAGTATTTTATTCTTTTCCTCAATCTGTTGTGCTAACGTCATCATTCGACCTAAACTTCTAAGATTAGCAATTAAAAGCTCCACTCTAATCTCCTTCAACAGCCAATTCAAGAACGAACTCTCCAACACTTCATCGGGCAAGTCAGGTAATGGAGCAGCTACCTCCTCAAATCTGCAAATATAGTCATCCATTGTGCTCGTCTGTTTAATGGCCAACAGACGCTGACATGGGGTCCCCTCTTGGATGGGTCTGAATTTTTTAACAAGAAGTTCCTTACATTCCTCCCAATCTCTAATCGGTCTTTTGCCCTCTACCCATCGAAACTATGCCAATGCTTTTTTCTCCATGTTGAGGGAGACCAACTCCATTTTCTCCCTCTCATTGAATTTGCCCACCGAAAAAAATATCTCCACCCTATAAATCCACCCGTTCGGACCATCTCCATCAAATACCGGCATCTCCACCTGTCGAGTTCGGCAGTCCCTGCGGTGCTCTCCGGGTCGCACATACCCCGGCGGTGGATCCTCGGTGTAGCCTCCCCATTCCTCTCTCGGTGGCTCGGGTTCCCGCTCTCCTTCCCCCGGTGGCCCATGTCGACTCCTTGCTTGGCGCGCCCACCCTCGGTATGGCTTCGGGTGAGTCGGGTCATTCCACCCGCACTCCGGTGGATACTCCATCCGACCCCCTTGTCTGGGGAACGTCGTCAGAACTCCCCCTTGGTTCGACCACTGACGTTGGCCCACGACTCCCGCCAGGTTCCATCGGCCCTTTCCCCTTGTCCACTCGCGCCTCTCCCTCCTGTCGGTGGTTGCTTGACAACTCTCCACTCTTGCCGGCTTCTCTATGGCTCACCAACATCGTCATTATTTCCCGCAACTCCTTCATCTCCAACTGAGATCGCTCCCAATTTCTTTGCACTTCTTGTTGGACCTCGTTACCGAAGCCCAACATCGGACGTGTAACATGAAACTTGAGTGAGGTGGAAAGACGTGGAAATGTAGAAAGTAAGAGAAAACTCATTCGGAAGAACTCATACATAAACCTAAGATACCTTTTTAACATTTCAAAACACAGCTCATTAATAGCAAGAGTAAATGTTTACAAAGCTTTAATGGCATTTCAAGCCATAATACATCATGTGAGTTCAAGGACCAAAATACACAAAATACCCTTGAATAAATAAAACTTGAAATACGGCTAAAGCCTTGAGTTCTCAAAAATCGAACAAAATATAAAAGCATGACA
>JANIHZ010000003.1:39542409-39553832 GCA_027478365.1 Erythroxylum rufum | reverse complement strand
ATCTTGTTTCCACCCGGATGCATAGTAAATACTGTATTATGAGCCTCAAACAATAACTTCTTCTTCAATTCATCATTTGCTGGCACACACAGCCGATTCTTATAATACAATTCACCATCACCTTGCACAGAAAAATCAGACTGTTTACCTTCCTGAGTAGCTAAGATAAGTTGTTGTAACTTATCATCAGCTCTTTGAGCGTCACAAATCTCCTGCCTCAAAGTAGGTCTTGCTTTCAATTGAGCTATCAAAGCTCCATCAGATCCCAGTTTTCATTCACTCTGCTTAAGTGACAATGTTAAGATGGTCTTTCGAATCAAGGCATCAACTACTACATTAGCTTTACCCAGATGGTAGTCCACAATACAATCATAGTCTTTAAATAATTCCAACCAACGCCGTTGTCTCAGATTGAGTTCCTTCTAGGCAAGCAGATACTTCAGACTTTTATGATCTGTGAAGATTCTACATTTTTCACCATATAAGTAGTGCCGCCAAATTTTTAAGGCAAACACTACCACTGCAAGCTCCATATCATGTGTAGCGTAGTTCTGTTCATGAGTCTTTTGTTGCCTAGAGGCATAAGCAACTACCTTTCCTTCCTGCATCAAAACATAACCCAAACTAGTTCCAGATGCATCACTAAACAAAACATACTCCTTACTAGAAATAGGCTGGACCAATACTGGAGCTTTAGTAAGTATACTTTTCAGCTGATTAAAGATACTCTGACATCTATCAGACCATTCATACTTCACTCCCTTCCGTAATAGTTTAGTTAAAGGGGATGCTATCGCCAAGAACCCCTTAACAAATCGTCGGTAATAACTAGCCAAACCCAGAAAACTTCTCACTTTTGTCATATTCCATGGTGGCTTCCAATTAACAATCGCCTTTATCTTACTAGGATCAACTCTAATTCCTTCAAAAGAGACAACATGCCCTAGAAATGATATCTCCTGAAGTCAGAAATCACACTTACTCAGTTTAGCATACAACTGTCTTTCCCACAGGGTCTGTAATATAATTTGGAGATGTTCAGTATGGTCCTGTTCATTCTTAGAATAGATTAAAATATCATCAATAAACACCACAACAAACTGGTCCAAATAAGGCCTGAACACTCTATTCATTAGATTCATAAATGCTGCTGGAGCATTAGTTAACCCAAATGGCATTACTAGGAATTCATAATGTACATAACGGATCCTAAATGTAGTCTTTGGTACATTCACTTCCTTTACCCGAAGCTGATAGTACCCCGATCTCAGATCTATCTTCGAAAACACTTCTGTATCTTTTAACTGATCAAATAGATCGTCAATCCTTGGCAACGAATACCTATTCTTTACTCTGACTCTATTCAACTGCCTGTAATCGATGTACATCCGTAGTCTGCCATCCTTCTTCTTAACAAATAACACCGGTGCTCCCTACGGTGACACACTGGGTCTAACAAACCCCTTATCTAGATGCTCTTGTAACTGCATCTTTAACTCCTTTAACTCAGTAGGAGCCATTCTGTATGGTGCTCTGGATACAGGAGCAGTACCAGTCATGACTTCAATAGATAACTCCACTTTCTTTTCAGGAGGGAGTCCAGATAATTCCCCAGGAAATACATCTGGGAATTGATTCACTATAGGAATGTCAAGTAGTTTACCACCCTCCTTCTTGGAATCAAGCACAAAAGCTAGATATGCTTCACAACCCTTCCTGATAAGCTTTCGGGCTTGCATAGCAGATACCATATTAGCTAAGGAGCTAGTGTGAACGCCATGCAATATTACTTCAGTTTGATCAGATCTTCTTAGCGTAACTGTCTTAGCCTTACAGTCAATGACTGCCTGATGCTTGGATAACCAATCCATACCCAGAATTAGATCAAATTCATGAAAAGACAATCTAATCAAATCTGCTACATAATCATTTCCTTAAATCATAATTGGACAATTATTATACACCTGATTAACCAACACACTACTACCCAGAGGACTGGTTACTTGGATATCATACTCTAACTGATCTATAAGCATCTCTTTATCAAACACTTCTCCAACACAAATAAATGAATGTGAAGATCCAGGATCAATTAATGAATACATTTCAGAATCAAAGAGAGAAATCATACTAGCAATAACATCTGGTGCATCCTGATCCTCACAAGCTTTCAGTACATAAGCTTAAGCCGAAGCAATAGGCACAACTAGTCGATTCATAGTTTCTGATTGGTTACTCTGATTCGGTCTATTATGCCCAGATCCTCCTCGACCTTTACCACATCCTCTGTTTCGAGCAGACGCATGAAAGACCTCTCTACTGGCTTTTGATGTCTGAGCCTGGTTGAGAGGGCAACTGGCTATCTTATGCTGAATACTACCACAATGAAAATAGGCTCTCGTAGCCCTTCTGCAAACATCCCAATGATGCACAGAACAATCAGGGAACTACGGGGGTTCAGAACCTCAGCATCCAGATGACCCCTTACCAGAAATAGATGAAGAGGGAAACTTTTATCGCCTTCCCTGATTCACAAATCTCTGAGCATTTTTTAGTGCAGAAGTAGTACCTTCCTGACTTCATTTTCCCGTGGACTGGCCTCCTCTAGTAAAGCCCCTTCTCTGACTCCTTTCTCTCCTAACTAGCTCCTGTCTCTCAATTTTCATTGCAGTCTGTACCAGCTGATGGTACGTCACTTGCTACAACAGAGTAATTGCTGCTAGATGCTCCTTGATGGAATCATGCAATCCATCCTCAAACTGGTGTAGGTTGAACTCCCGATTATACTCAACAACTGATAAGTTTCTTTGCTTCAAGTTCAGAAATTGCTTCCATTTATCCTTTTTGTAAGCCTCTGCCACATACTTATCTTTAAATTCTTGGGCAAAGAAATCCTAAGTCAGAGGTACCGACAGCTGAGGACTCCTCAGAACGAACTTCCACCATTCATAAGTTGCTCCCTGCAGAAGGGAGATAACATAGTGCACCATCTGCTCAGCTGGAAAACTGATCTCATCTAGTTTTCCTCCAGAGATGTCCCAATCACCTTCTCAATCTAGAACTTAACGCTTTCAGATTCCTCCAGAGATGTCCCAGTAAATTCCTCGACTCCATACTTCCTCAGCTGATCAATCGGAGCCTTAGGTACTGTTATCCGATGCAGCAACGTCATCATATCTTAGGATAACTTAATCAAAGCCTTTCCCTGAGTTGGAGGAGGGTGTGGCATCCCCGCTTCAACTCGATTGACTCCAGAGGGTCCAGATATTACCGAATGAGTTTGCTCCGGCTGATTGCTCTCAGCTACTTCGTCAACAGAATCGCGAGATCCGTCTATTGTAATTCTATAGACAAAACATGGGACACCGCATTAGGCCAAAACATAGCTTGCATACTCAATAGAACCAATAGTTAAGCGTTGGTTAAACCAGAATCGCCTAAACTATGCACTGATACCAAAAAGGTGTGACACCCTTGTCGTGAATCACACGTTAATATAATATTCAGTAATGATATATAGATTCACAAGAAGGGGTGGTTGAATTGTGGTAAAATTTTTCTTTAAACCCCTTTTTGTAAAAATCTTTTTCTTAAAACAAATTTGTTCGTTTCAAAAAATCTATCATAAATTACGTTTGTAAAAGATTTTCTAAAACTTGTGTATAGCAATAATATCGAAAATCACGTTTAAGAGAGAGAGAGAGTTTGAGAGTTTTGACACAGTAATTTTTATACTAGTTCAACCCAAACCGTGGGCTACGTCCAGTCCTCAGATGACTTTCTAAGTTTTCACTATCTCTCAAAACTTTACAAGTATTCTGTTTCGCTGAGCCTCGTCAGGTCTCCTTACAGTCAGTATTCTTTCACGCTTATCCTCTTCAGGCTATCTGTATCACTTTCAAACTAAAAAGTGTTTCGAGCTTGTTACAGAAAAAATATTGCTATAGCTTTTTGCACAGTAATCACTTGTTTCACTTTTCTAACTTGTCTCGCTTCTCGTCACTTTTTAAAACTTCTGCAGTCTTGATCTTTGACTTATATTTATAGCCTTCGTCTTCAACTGCTTCTTGATTCTTTAAAGAAACGGTTATTCAGTTGAGTTCTGTAAGTAACTCAGACTGATGCTTCCGTCTGCTTCTTTACTTCCGTCTACTTTTGCTTCCGCCTGCTTTTGCTTCCGTCTGCTTTTGCTTCCGTCTGCTTTTGCTTCCGTCTGCTTTTGCTTCCGTATACTTTTGCTTGCATCTACTTTTCATTCGTTTGCTTTTTTATTCGTCTGCTTTTTTACTTGGCTTCCGTCTATTTTTCGTTCGTCTGCCTTTTCATTCGTCTGCTTTTTGTTCATCATCAAAATTATTAATCGTAAAGTCATTTGGACTTAACATCAAGTACCAGCTAGAAGACTACTCAGTACAAGAAAAGGAGATCCCAATCTTTTGTGACAACACAAGTGCCATCAACTTGTTAAAGAATCCGATTCAACATTCGAGAGTTAAACATATCGAAGTCAGACACCATTTTCTACGAGACTACATTTAGAGGAAGATCGTAAGTCTTCAATTTGTTGAGATGCAATATCAACGGGCAGACATCTTCACTAAGCCATTAAGTGAAGAACGATTCAAAGAAATTAGACGGAACCTCAATAAGGTTATGTTATGTGATCAACCATCTGACACGTCACAACCTAGATAAAAGGTTGTAAGAGTTAACGGTGGCAGTAACGGTGAGTTATAGCTGGTAACTTTTGTCACAAAAAAGTTTTGGAGGGAAAATTTCTCACAGTCTTGAGAACATCACCTATTCTAGAATACTCTTGATATGCCCTGACATCGACCTTTGAAGAACCCTCAACAAAAGCTTTTCATTACTCTGTTTGGATATCAACCCTTCTTTGTTCATACTCTCAACCTCAAAAACCGACTTCACCTTTTGGGAAAAGACATTTGTATATACAGAAACAAATGGATTAGGCAATGACCAGTGGAGGCTTGTTGATTTTGAGTCCTTGAGAAAGGACAATATGGATATTGAACCGGAGATTGTTGCAGCCGGTTGGAGAAACTTCTTTCAAGTTTGAGAGACGGTATACACAAATGAAGTTTATGACTTCTGGAAGAATTTGGATATGGTAGACGATACTCTTGTATCAATAGTTGACAAATTTTTGATTATAGTGACAATGAAGATAATCGAGAAGGTCATTGAGTGTCCATCTGTTGGAGAGAAGCTCACAAGTAAAGCTAGATGGATGATGCAAGCTAGCGTGAAGGAGATTGAGATCAATCGACAGTTATATGGAAGAAATGATCCAAATGAGAAGAAGGCCTCAAGTCTTGTGCCAATGGCTAGGGTTCTACATTCACTTCTTTTCCATTGTGTTCTACCAAGAACAGGATCAAGGCATTTGGTAACGACTTTAGATGAATAGATTCCTTATTTTCCACTATATGATAAAGACGAAGAAAGACTTCACCAGTCTACCGTATGGAATGTTGCTGACAAAGATATTTAGAGATTCTGGAGTTCTCCTGGAGAGAGGAAACAGGATGAAGCTGAATATCAAGAGCGTCATCAATTCTGCAACGATTGGCAAAATGTGCTTGAAGAATCTAGAGAAAGAAGAATTAGATTCCAAAGCAATAGCAAGGATTGAGGGGGAGCGTGCCAAGAAAGGGACTCCCATAAGAAGATCAAAGTGTCAATCCAGTGAGAAAATGCCTATGATTGGAGAAAAGAAATCGTCAGATGAAGCAACGAACGTTAAGGCGATTTCTCATAGAGAAGGAAGCCAGGTGCGGCATATTGAGAAGTTGTCTTTAAAGAGAAAGGGGGAGACACTTCTATCAGAAATACCAAAATAAGCGAAAAGGTCGTCCAGAGTACGATCCCTACATCAGCAAGAGGAGAAGAAAAGCAAAGAGCTAACCCACGGAGAAGACTCTGAGAAGAGAGCACCTCAGGCTACAAGGTCCTTAGTCTCAATCCTAAAGGAAGATACAACCAAACTGGCTAAAGGCACTGAGATTAAGAGGAAATAGGAGTTTGAGAAGAAGACACCGCAATCTCAACAGACTCGTAGAATGATTGAAGAAGGAAATAAAAGTAGAAAATCAGTCAGAGGAAGAACCCTCCTACTGTTGTTCAGAAGAATAAGTCAGTAGAACGCAGTCCAGTACAGGTCAATACCTCTCAGCCTTTGAGAAAAGAGGATTTGAGAATCAAGGTTATTGAGAAAGTTCAACCTGTAAGGAGTAGCACTTCAATAATCATCAAGGAAACCCCAAAAATGTTAGTCAAGGTATAGTTACAACCAATATTGGTGAATAGTAGTACAATGCATCTGTTGAATAACGATGATAAGAGTATGTATGGTTTTCTGAAAGATCAAGGAACAAAACTATACCCCACGCAGATGTCAAGACAAAAGTATACTATTTTTCCAATCACAAAGAGGACTATGATCAAAGTTGTGCCTGACTTTCAACCAGGGCCTTATATTGTTAGCAATAATGAAAAGGGGAAGAAGAAATTGTACCCTGAAGGTTTATTAAATGACTTGACATATGATTAGATCGAAGCCAAAGTGAGGGACATAGATGAGGCATGTTTTACAGCTCAGCAGAGAGGAACTTATGTCACCCACTACATCTCGAAGGCTTCAGGAAGCAACTATGGTCGGCGAACCACTGAAGACTCTTTTCAGGTAGTTGGGAGAATTACAGAAGGGCGGTACAGATCCGTGAGGATTGGAGATGTTAGCTACTCAATCAAGACTCTTGTGCACCTGATTATGCACATTAGGCCGTTAAGTACAGTGTCCTCAAATGGAGATGTGCTACACCTATTTGGAAGACGAGTTCCACGTCTAACCAACCCTGATGATTTGAATCTCCCAGAACCGAACCTATCTGTTCACCCTCCGGCCCTTATAACCAGTGAATTGGCTGTTATAACTTTAGATGCATACAGCACCACTATTGCGATTGAAGTACAACAACAGAAGGATGATGATTGGCCTGCTTCAATAAGTGACTTACGAGAGGAAGTAGCTCAAATACGATAAGACCTTAAGTCACTCCGCACGAAAATGAAGGAAATGTTTTTAGAAATAATGAAGCATCTACGGTCATAATTCCTTTTGATCTATAACAAATTGGGGGAGAAAAGGAGAAAAGAGAAGAGAAAGGTGAAAAGAGAAAAGAGAAAAGAGAAAGGAGAAAGAAATGACAATGATAGGGGGAGAAAAGAAGAAGAGAAGAGAAGAGAAGAAGAGAAAAAAAAGGAAAGAAGAAGAAGACAACAGAAGAGGAAGATTTTTGCTAACAATTTTTCAAGTGTATATAGTTGTATACTACATACCATATTATTAATAATACTTTCTTTCTTACTACTATGAGTATTTGTTATCATCAAAAAGGGGGAGATTGTTAAGTCAACATGACTTTATGTTTAATGATTTTGATGAAGAACAAATATGAGACGAAAGCAGATAGAAATATGAGACAAAAGAAAGTGAGACGGAAGCGAAAAGCAAAATGAGACAGAAGCAGATAGAAATATGAGACAAAAGAAAGTGAGACGGAAGCAGAAAGAAAAGTGAGACGGAACAATATGAGACGGAAGCGAAAAGCAAAGTGAGTCGAAACCAAAATGAGACGGAAGCAAATAAAACAAAATGAGACGGAAGCAGAAAGCAAAGTGAGACGGAACAAAATGAGACAGAAGCAGAAAACAAAGTGAGATGAAAGAAAAATGAGACGGAAGAAGATAAAACAAAATAAGACAGAAGCAGAAAGCAAAGTGAGACAGAACAAAATGAGACAGAAGCGGAAAGAAAAGTGAGACGGAAGCAGAAAGCAAAGTGAGACGAAACAATATGAGATGGAAGCGGAAAGCAAAGTGAGACGAAACAAAATAAGACAGAAGCAGATAAAAGAAAGTGAGATAGAAAGCAAAATGAGACGAAACAATATGAGACGGAAGCTAAAGCCGAATGTGAGGTGATAAAAATGAGATGATATAAATGAGATGGAAGAAACTAAGACGGAAGACCCGATACCACGTCAGATGATTAATCAGTTTGTGTTAGTTACAGAACTCAACTAAATAACTGATTGTTCAAAGATATCAAGAAGAAAAAAGCAGTTATCAAGAAGCGGTTGAGGACAAAGGCTATAAATACGAGTCGGAGTCGAAGACTACAGAAGTTAGAGATTTAGAGATTTTAGAGATTTTTGAAAGAGTTAGTGAAATTCAAAAGCAGATAGCCTGAAGAGGCTAAGTGTGAAAAGAATACTTGTTGTAAGAGACCTGAAGAGGCTCGAAGAAAAGAATACTTGTATCTTTGAGAAGTATAGTGAAATCTCAGAAAGGATTCTAAGGACTGGACGTAGCTCACGGTTTGGGGTGAACCAGTATAAATCTGCTGTGTCGATTCTCACTCTCGACTATCAACTATCAACTTTACTTTTATTGATTTTATACAAGTACTTAGAAGTGAATTGCAATACTTTTTGAAACATATATTCAATCATTCTGAAAGAACAAGTTTTCAAAAGAAGTTTTCAAAAAGGGGATTGGTTTTAAAAGAATACATAATTCAACCCCCTCCTCTTGTGCATTTTGTATATCGAATATTAAGTCTTTACTAACGTGTGATTCACTTCAAACTATTCATTCCCTATACCCTCAATTTATCAACAAGAATCTGGGTTACCATTAATTTTGGGCAATAATTTCTTAAAATTATACAATCCATTTTGTCAATATTTACATTATATTACATTAAAAAGTTTAACAATAAACGCATTAAATCAGAAATCAATCATTCTTAAAATTCCTATATACCACAAAACTTACTTTCAAAAATTACGAACAATCACTCAAAAGCTTGATTCCCTTCACTTTTATCATCTCAACAATATGTCAATTCAATTAGAAATTGATACATTATTAGACAATGTTTGTAGTGAAAATCCTTTAGATCTAATAAAAAATCATAATAAACAACTCATCGAAATTAGACTCAAGGATCCATCTCAAGAAATAAATATTAGAAATAACGTTCCTTATTCACAACAGGATGTACAAGAATTTATTAGTGAATGTACAGATTTACTAGAAAAATAATTGATTACACCAAGTACAAGTAAACATTCTGCACCGGCTTTTTATGTAAACAATTCAACTGAACAAAAAAGAGGCAAACATAGAATGAATATAAACTATAAGAAATTAAATGAATCTACCATAGGAGATGCATACAAGTTACTTAGAAAAGATTATATAATTAATAAATTAAAAGGACATACATGGTTTACTACATTAGATGCAAAATCTGGTTATTAGCAACTCAGATTACATGACAATACAAAACCGTTAACAGCATTTACCTATCCCCCTCAAAAATATTATCAATGGAATGTACTTCCTTTTGGACTTAAACAAGCCCCTAGCATTTACCAAAGATTTATAGATAACAATCTTGAAGGGTTAGAGGATTTTACTTTTGTCTATATTGATGATATTATCATATATTCAAATCAAGATAAATTAGATCATCTTAAAAAAGTGAAACTAGTCCTTCAAAGGTGTAGTGAGAAGGGTATAATTTTAAGCTTATTTTTGGTGTAGTAGGCTCTGATACCACTTTCAAGATCTGATTTATTTTTTGTTTTTGTTGATTTTTCTATGCTCAGTTCTTTTATTAATTGAATTATATCATTTTGTTTTTGCCTTATCTCCATTATCTGTGATTCTAATTGTCTATTTTGTTCTTTGAGTTCCTTTATTATTTGAGTTACACTCATATTCATAACGTATGTTTTAAATATGTCGTTAAATCTGTAACTTGCTTTTTTATATCATCTAATTTGATCGATGTTTCTATTGTGGAAGGACCATCTATAATGGGATTAGTAATTTTTATATCCTTGTTCTCAGGTTCAAAAAATTGAATAGGTCTTTCTATTTTTAAGGAGTGTGTTCTAGTCAATGGGATGGTTGAAGAAGAAGGTGAAATATCTGAAAATGAATGTCTTTTATTAACTGATGATTGAATCAGAAATTGTATCGCAGGTAAATCTCTTAATGTGTTTCTAAAATTTGTTCCTACTTTCGCAACATCATTAAAAACAATTAAATCAAATCCCTTTAGAAAAAAGAATTAAAATAGGTTATAGTCATCTCTCTACTATTCAAATTTTATTAAAAGCCACTTTTCAAGAAGGAATAGATTCACCCATTAGAATGGCTATTGTAGATGAACGAATGAAAAATTTGAATGATCAAGTAATAGGAATGATGAACGAAAATCTAGCGTATGGAAAAATAAAACTTAATGCAAGATTAAAATTAGGAATACCATTAAAATCACATAATTTAGACGACATTATAACAATTGCGTATAAATTTTATAAAGACAATCTAATGACACCTAGACAATACCCATTTTCTATCACTTACCAAGTTAACTATGCTTTGACCAATTCACATCATAACCAAATTAGTAAAACCATGGAGACCATAGGAAATCAACAATCAGTAGGATATACGAAACCAGAAAATAATGAATCTTTAGAAACTGTAGAAAGAAATATAAAATTACAATTAGAAGAACTTACTCAATTAGTACAAAAACTAACATTACAACCAATTAAAAATATTAAACAAATTACAGATAAGGATGAAATTAACATTTTATCATTTAAATATGATATATCTCAAAATGAAAGGACAAAAGCATTATGGCATTTAAATAATTTGAGAATATGTAATATTTGTTTTAAAAACAAACAATAGATCAGATTTAGAAAGTGGTATCAGAGACTACTACACCAAAAATAGCCAAATTAGTAAAACCATGGAGACCATAGGAAATCAACAATCAGTAGAATATACGGAACCAGAAAATAATGAATATGTAGAAACTGTAGAAAGAAATATAACAATACAATTAAAAGAACTTACTCAATTAGTACAAAAACTAACATTACAACCAATTGAAAATATTAAACAAATTACGGATGAGGATGAAATTATCTATGATTATAAATCAGATGACGAAGAAATATTTGTAAAAGAAGAAAAACTCGAAAGCAGTAGAAGTAGAGAAGGAAAACAACATGTAAACTGAGAACATGTAAGTGGAGATAAAAGAAAGAAAGATAACCAAGATCAAGATTCATGGCATTGGAAATCAGATAGCTTTTTAAATCAACATGGTTATTATTCAAAAGGATCAAAAATATGAAAATATCCAACTGAATACATTCCTAAACTAATATCTTTAGGACCAGATGGTATACTAAATTTAGACTGTCATCCAACCAGAAAAATTACTATGTGAATGGACCAATAAAATTCAACTCTTAATCCAGATAGAAAAACCGTTTAATGAATTAGAAAACAAAGAATTATTA
>JANIHZ010000003.1:39450752-39462339 GCA_027478365.1 Erythroxylum rufum | reverse complement strand
TTGGTGTTTGAATGATTTAGAAGTGTTTTTGCATGAGAATAAGTGAATTTGGGAAGATTATAAGTGTTTGTGATGTTAGAATTGATGTAGGAAGCATGGAAGAGGGTTTGGAGGGGTTTGGGAAACCCCCATGTCCATTTAACGGACTTAGATTCCGTTTAACGGACCTTCTCGGGCCAAAAAGGGCCCTTTGCATCTCCCATGTCCGTTTAATGGACCTTCTCGGGTGAAATGGTGCAGTTTACTCGATACATGTCCGTTAACAGACATTTACGGAAAAGATGGCAAATTTTGACACTATTAAAGGCAGAATAATACTTTGCAGTCTTCATGAAAGTTGTAGGTATTGAAGTCTAATTTCCAATGGTTCAAAAATGAAAGCAATAAAATTTATAGATTGAAAGTTATGGAGATCGCGCTAAAAGAGGTTCAAATCGATTTTGGATGTAAACATGTGTGATTCTTTTGATCATAACTCCTTCATCCGACCTCCAAATGAAGTGATTCTTGAAGAAATGGATTTATAAGACATGTATCTACCTCTCAAAGAAAATTTACATCATTTAGAGTTGATTTGAGAAAGTTTGCATTAAAGTCAGTGGGAGGTCAGTTAGGAGAGCATGATTAGGGTTTGGGCAGACTTGAGCTTTTTAAGTATATTTTGAGGTATAGAACTCTGATTGAGTTGATTCTTGATTCAAAACAAACAAGAGACATAGAGATATGATTTCTATGAAGAATTCAAATTGAAATTCGGATTTGAAGATTTCCAAATTCTGTTCACAAGTAGGAGAAATGAGTTCAAGCATGGTGATTGATTTGTATGAGCACACCTTAGAACAATTTGTGAGTAAAATTTTGGGATGTTATGAGCATGAAGGTGAATTGATAATGTCTAATAAGGGTTCAATGAAAAAAAAATCCGCAAAAGGTTGGGCTTTGGAATCAAGCGGGGTCCAACAGACGAATGAGTAAGCAAGAGAGTTGGGTTCCGGAAACGGGATCCAACATCAACCGTCTTCCTCATTAAAGATCCTCCAGATGTTGCATCTATAGTGCCTCGTGTGACTGGAGTAACTCCATTGTATAAGGTTTGCAGCAGCTATTCCTTGGGTAAATTGTGGCGAGGACACCTCATTTATAAATCATCCTTGTACCTTTCCCATGCTTTGTAAAGCAACTTCCCATTATTTTGTTGGAAATTGGTGATTTCCTTTATTAGTTTCGTAGTCTTCGTAAGAAGGAAGTACTTATCTAGGAATGCATGCACCAACTGCTCTAAGTTGTGACATTTGTGGGACTTAGAGGATGATACCATGCCTTTGCTCTATCCCTTAGCGTGAAAGAAAAGAGCCTCATACTAACGACATCTTCTGATATCCTATGATATTGGAAAGTGTGACATATTTCTAAGAAATTTACTATATGAGTGTTAGGATCCTTATTAGTCAATTCATATAATTGCACATTGGTTTGCAGCATATTTAGCAAAGTAGGTGTAATCTCAATGAGGCTACTTTAACCCATGGTCGAGTCATGCCTTGATTTGCAGTATTAAACCCCGGTCTTATGAAATCGATAAGGGTTTATATCTAGTTTCCTTGATTGAATTCTTGATGAAATTCCTCTGCCATTAGTTCTTCGATTTCTTCTTCTTGGTGTGTGGATAATTTAATTGTTGGTTCCAAACGGGTGATGTCAAGTGCTAAGATTTTGATAATTTGACTTGAACTCTGAGTAACTCTTCACGCAACCACACGGACACAAGGGAGGTGAAAATTTCTTAGACTAAAGGAATCCAACTAATCCTAACTAATTCCTTGACAATGGCACCAAAAACTTGTTTAGCAAGTTTTAATTCTATAAAACCCTCAATGTTTCTTAAGTGCACGGGTCATAATCGTAGTAGTTGAGATGTCGATCCCATGAGGAATTAGTAAACTAATTGAATACTAACTTTGTCTAAGATCTAAAAATAGTAATTAAAATGAAAATAAAATGAACAGAAAATTAAGTAATTAAATATAGATTGATTGAGAATAATTTCTAAAATTAATAACAAAGAAATCAAAATTAAGCACACCCACTTAACAATCAAGAAATCGCACAAGATAAGATTAACCAATAATGAGAAGATGAGATTTATCCTATCGTCAATTGCTACTTTAATTACTTTTGAATTAATAGGTATAGGTCATAGAATTTCAAATGGTAGATTATCCTCTGTTGAGACCTAATCATTGAACCCTAAATCATAATCCCTAATTGAATCCTAAGTTCAAAAATTGCAATATCTCAATTAACAACACAACCCACATTCCAATTAGTTCTTAAGCACT
This sequence comes from Erythroxylum rufum, assembly GCA_027478365.1. Lineage (NCBI taxonomy): Eukaryota > Viridiplantae > Streptophyta > Magnoliopsida > Malpighiales > Erythroxylaceae > Erythroxylum > Erythroxylum rufum. The sequence continues at coordinate 39,460,000 of JANIHZ010000003.1, read as the reverse complement.
TTAATAAAAAATCGGGTCCTCACACACGATCTCTTGTTGTATAATTACCGATTTGATTGTTTATGTGATCTATTAGGTTGTTAAATCTCATTACCCAACCTAATTATGTTACTATCGGTTCACTCTCTCCATTTTTACTGAAGTATGCAAAAACGACAAACAATCACAATACCCAACACATTAACATCAAAAGAAATCAAATCACAATTGATACAAGAACAAATCCCAAATGAAGTTTAGAACATTCTTAAACAAATATTCATCATCCTTATGTCCATCTCATACATTAAATGAACTAAACATAAAGAAGAAATGATAAATTAACTTGGAAAGGATGGCTGAATGTGACAACAGCAGCTCCTCCTCTTCTTCTTCTTCTTCTTCTCTCCTATTTTCTCTTCTTTCACTTCCTTCGCTCTTTCTTTAATTGGTAAGATCAAAGCTCTCTTGATTAGGTCATTTTCTTTTCCTTTTATAGTGTTTTTTCCTTTTAGGGTAAAAACTAGATTTTACCTAGGCCAAAAAGTCTAAAATGATCCTCCAAAAATTGAAATGGAAGCAGTTCCCCGCATCTGTATCCAACCTGCAATGATTATGGCAGGTATGTCATGATCATGGCCCTTGAAAAATAAGGTTCTGTCACGATCGTGGCCTACCTGCCATGATCATGACTTATGAAATTAGCTTTTGTCACGATTGTGGTCAATTCAGTCATGATCATGGCCCTGTCTGGGTTGCTTCTGTCACGATTGGAATGCCACAATCGTGACCTTGAGTCTTCCTCCAAGCTTTCTTCAAACTTTTTTGATCTTCTTTACCTGATCTCAAACATTAACAAACACATCAAAACACCTCAAACGCACAAAATTAAAGCCACATAACATGCTTTAAACCATATAACATTAAAATGAACAAATATATAATCACTCTAACATAATTCTAAACCTAAACATGCACAAATCATCTAATTAACAACTAAAAACATACTAAATTACCCACTAAATCATAATGTAACCTATAACTATCAATGTTTGTCTTCATGTAAAAAGACTATGTTAATGTTAAAGAAAATTAAAAGTGGTTTTTGGATAAATAAATCCTACTGATCTTTAAAAATAGAAAAAAAATCATGAAAGGATACTTAGTAATAGTTACAATTTTGGTTGTTTACTAATTATCAATGTATTTGTACAAGTGCCATATGTGACTGAATATGATGTTAATGTTTTAATTAGTATGTATATTCAATCTAAAGTGCTTAGCCATGAAATGCATAGGTTAATATGTTGGCACAACTTGAATGATTGATTTTTGCAATTAAATTGATTTCATTAAGTTATATGTCATTATCTCATTAATGCATGTTGCATGAATGTATATGCTTATGTTTGTTTTGTTTGAATTTGTGTTTTGTTTTTGCTTAAGGACAAGGAAAAGTTTAAATGTGGGGATGTTGATAGGTGTAGTTTATACTATGTTTTGATAAGTGTTTTAGTGTGTTTATAGGTGTCTATTAAATGATTATTGCATGTTTAGGCTTAGAATTATGTTAATGTGATTGTTTGTTTATGTTTTAAATGTTATGTGGTTTAAAACATGATTTTAGATCTTAATCTTATATTTCTTGAGGTGTTTGATGCGTTTCTTACTGATGGAAACTAGATAAGTGAAGAATGAAGGAAGCTAGAATGTGCATGGATTATATGGTAGGGTCATGATCGTGCTTGCAATGTCACGGTCATTAAAGAAGGTTTTCTATAGGGTCACGATTGTGCATGCAATGTCATGATCATGATAAAAGATTCTTTTCTCCAGTGTCACGATCGTGACACCTATGTCACAATTGTGATAAACACTTGCCAGACGCGACATTTTTCATCTATTTTAATGTTGGGGTTATTTTTGGAACCAAATGATGTGGATAAACCCTAGAATTAACCCTAAAACCCTCAGCTACTATAAAAGAACATAAAACACTCCAAAAAAGGCATCCACCTTCTTACTAAATTGAATTATACAAGAGGGAGCAAGAAGAGCATTTGAGATTTCCAGATTCAATTCCAAATCAAGTTTTTCCTTCTTTCCTTTTGTTATTTTCATTAAACTTGATGTGTAAATTGGATTTGAAGATGTTATTTACATTTATAATGTTCTAAATTTCCATATTAGGATTTGCTCATCAATTGTTTTGTGACTTGGTTATTATTGAATTCAATGCTATATTCTAGTGTGGTGTTATTTGTGTATGCCAATACTTTGACAATAAATCAAGAGAGTGAGTCGAAATTAATCAGATTAGATTGTGGAACAAGAGTTAGTAATTTAATAAGTCACACAAATATCATATTGATAATTATACAAATAGAGATATTGTGTGAGAGCTTAATTATTAAATAGATCACTTCAGAACTAGTTGAAAATGTTAGGAAAATTTTTTGAATCGACAGGTTGCAAAATCTAAAATTTCGTAATCAATTAGGGTTAAATGATTAGTTGAGAGAATAGTAGTCAATGTGATTTTATGAAACATGGAAGAGGTAAAGATAACCTTTCTCCCTCTTGTTGTTGTTGTTATTATTATTATTATTATTATGTAGTTAGTGGAGACTATAATAGATATTTTGTTCTTTTTGTTAGTTATTTCTTTGTCATTCCAAATTTATGTTTTCAAACCAAACATTGGAATATATCTTTATTAGAAATTCTTAGGAATCAACCAAACTAAGTAATACTCATTCCATTCCATTCCTCATATATTTTATTCCTAAGAATAACCATTCCATTCTTTATCTATTACAGTAGGTGAATCAAACACCCTATTAAAGAAATTAAAAGAATAGACCAGAAAGGTTTAGGAAGTGTTGATTTGGTGGATGAAATGAGGAGTTATGGAGGAAACAAATGGTGGAGATAAGTTTTTGACATGGCTAACATTGCCTACCAAGAAATTACCTTGAAAATTTTGGCAACTTTTGAAGTGTTTAGGCATGTTCTTCATGTTATGCAAAATTAAATGAGCTTGACTTTTAATGTGTACAAAGTGTGATGCAAGCTTTACACACTTGAATAGGTAAAGATAAAGGACTTTAAAAATCTATAATTAATTTTTTTATCAAGCATTATAAGTAGACACATAGGACGTTATGAAGAACTATATCAACTAACAGGTCTAACTATGATCCATCGATAACCAAGAACACATATGTTACCACTCCTACCCTAAAATACTTACACATTATAATAACTCATTCACTTTTAGAGAAAACAAAGATTATAGGAGAAGTCACATGTAGGGATTTGTTCTATTTATTGTGTATAGCTGGGAGGAGACTATATCTCCTAAGTTTATGTTTCATATATTTATAACAAATGTGAAACAAAAACTATAACACAATAAGTGGAGGCTTTTATTTAACTACACTTGCAAAAAGCCTAAGTGTTTTTTATTCTCTTTTAAACCTAACTATTAGTCGTTGTATAAGTTATGTCAACCTTGAAATGATAAGGCACATGACATTGCTTAGGAAGGTTGATGTAGATAGAGATTTTAGGCCCATATTACCAGTGAAGAGGAGTAGCAGCAAGGTGGAGAATGACTAATAGCTTATAAACCTTAAGAGGAAGAGATGTTGAAGGATTAAGAAGATGTCAAGCCTTCACTATAGTAGATGATGTGGGAAGGGATTGATTAGGCTATCCATTATATAAGTACTAAGATTTATAGTCAAAATTATATATTACATAGGTTATAAAGACAGTTAGGATGGACGAAGGAAAGGTTATTTGCATACCTCTAACATAAGGGATACTCAAAGATACTCCATAAACTTCAACTTTGCCAAAGGTGATCATGATGGTGATGATGATGATGAGCTTTCTAATGACTAAGCTCCAAATTTATTTTATTTCCATTAAGCTTTGTATATATTAAGGATTATGCTCTTCCTTTTTCGTTCCTTGACTAAAATTCTACTTTAGTTATTTTATTATATTTATGTTGACTATTTATTCCAATTTATAGTTACTTATGCATTTTATTGTTTTATGTTTAATTCAGTTGTTTTTATGAGGTATATATAATTTATAGAAGTCAGTATACGTTACTTTAAATAATAGATGGCAAATAGAGGTCAGTGAAGTGATAAATGTAAAACTTAATATGTTTTCAAGGTGTTAGAGTGTGTTTTTAGTGTTTTCTTATATGATAATCATGTGTTTAGAACTTAGATTTATGTTATTATCAATGTTTTATGTGTTTTGTTTGATTAATTTTTGTTTAAGGAAAGAGTTTGATCTTAATTATATATTTCAAGGATTGTTTGATGTGTATGTTGTTGAATGGAGATAGGAAAATGAAAAGTAAACATAAAGAAAAAGGTGGAGAAACAATTATATCACGATTGTGTATAACCATACACGATCATGAAAAAAGGAGAAGCAGGATCAATCAACAACCATTCCCTTCAAAAATTCGATCAATCTAGTGGCAGACCTTGACAAGTTGTGTTTAAAAATAAGATCAGTATATAGATATACTCAAACACCATTCATGATCAAGATATTCCCCAACTTTGCATATCATTTCAATTCCCCACCACTAAATATTCATATGCATAATCATGAACCAAAGGACTTTTTAAAGGTTACATGAGGTCAAAGGTTAAGGTAAGAAGTATTTGGATTATGTAGTTCAAAAGCCATTAAAGCTAGTGAAGTAGGGAAAATCATTCAATGGAGTATCAAGTACAAAAATTAACATCCACTCAAAAGTAGGTACCATCAGCTACAATGAATGTAAATCACATAAAGCACAAGGATTTAGAAGGAATCACTCACAAAAATTGATGATAAACAATACAATGTAACCATAATAGGTTACCCTTTGCAACAACTTCTCCCTTATTTGCATCACAATCAATTCACCAATTTCATACAACTTTAGAATAAAAGACTAACATTAATTACTTTGCAAAATAAATGATTTACTTCTTGATAACTTTTTTTATTTTATTATCTTTTTTATTTCTTCTTAGTTTTTCTTTTCCCTTTTTTTCTAGACAAAAGTTGAAAGAAATTACATTGACAATGGAATTCATTTATAAGAGATAAAAATCACATTCCATCAATTCTAACTAACCCGCATATATGCACACCCCCGCACTTATGCTTTTGCGCATCCACAAACATCAATAATTACAAATGCTTAACTAGCTTTAAGGTTTAAGTAAGACATTTGGTTAGGTTAAAGGCTTGTAATTTGGTTACAAAAAGAGAAAAGGCTAATGAAACTCAAAGGGCTTAACAATATGATAAATCGTATCACTAGGTAGGATATTTCGCTAATGGAGCTCATAAAAAAAGAATATTTATATTATTTTCATGTTAATGCATGTGATAAAATGTGGCGTTGAATAGAAATCAAGGAAAAGTCAGGATGTACATGTCATAAAGGTCACATATGAACAAAAGACATTGAGACTAATATGGATGTGTCAGTTTACAAGGCTCAAAATCTCACTGGCTTATGTCTACCCACTAGTCACTACTCTTTTAAAGATAAAGTGCAATGACCAATCACAGGAGTAAATCACATGCCTAAGTTCCTATGAATTTTTCTACTTAATTATACTCTCTAATTATAACTATATAGTCCTAAAATCAATAGAAAAATAGGGAATGTTTTTTTACATGTAAAAAGAACTTTAAAACACCCAAACAGAACTTTGCACAAACATTGGCCCACCCCCACACTTAGAACTTACATTGTTCCCAACGTAACATTAACTGCATAAAATGGAGCATTAAAAAAAGTAATGTAAAAATGTAAAGAAAAAGGAAGAAACTTCCCTTAGGTTGCCTCCCAAACAGTATCTTTGTTTATTGTCGTTAGCTCAACTCCATGTTCTCCTCATCATATAATAAAATTTTAATCTTTAGGGATCACAACTTTAGCATTTTCCACTTGAAATTCTTCAAGATAAGGCTTACATCGATGACCACTCACATTTAATGTCTTCCCTATTTTTAGACTCTTAATCTCTTCTACACCATGGGGAGAGACATTAATTATAATAAAAGGATCGACCAATAAGGATGTAATTTATGTGGAAACAATTTATATCTAGAGCATAAAATGCACTTTTTGACCAATAATAAAGTTCTTCCTCGAGACAATGAAAGCTTTAGTCTTCTCCTTAATTGAAAGAGCTTCCAATTTATTTATTTACTTCCGCTTACAATATCTCCGTACTAAAGGGTCAATCACATTAATCACAAAAATATAATGTTCATTTTTGGGGGTGCTCATTAACATCAAAGATATTGAAATGAGTAACTTTCCCATCAAATTCCATTATGAAGGTTCCCTCATAAATGTCTATCTTAATTTGGGTTGTGTTAAGAAACCATCTCCCTAGTAAGATAGGTATTGGATTATAGGAAGTTTCATCATTCATATCTACCATATAAAAATTAGTAGGAAATATGAGTTCAATCACCTGCACAAGTACATCCTCATTCACTCCATCAGGGTATGTGTTGGTACGATAAGCCAATTGTATAGTAACATTAGTTTCTTTCAACGAGCCTAGATTTAAAGAAGCATATATAGAACGAGGCATAACATTAATTAATGCTCCTAAAACTAACATAGCCTATTTAATTTGTGTTACTAATTTTACAAGGAATGATAAACATACCTAAGTCTTTACACTTTGGAGTATTTTCTTTTTAAAGACTATAGATAGAGTTTCACCCATCTTGATAATTTCATTGCCTCTTAGCTTCTGGCAATCAAGATTATGGCAATGGGATCATACATAAATAATCTATTTGAAGTGATTAAATCATTTATACATAAATTCCAAAACATTAATCATAGAATAACACAATCAATTATAAAAGAGAGTGAGAACAACAATACTAGATTAAGAAATGCTCAAACATGTTCGTTGGGTTTGATATCCCCTTTGAACAAAAATGATGAAGGATAACTCCTCAAAGCTCTACAAAGGGTAAGAAATTTGCCCAAATTCATGTCTCTTAACTCTTTATGTCTCATTTGTCCTCTTAAATTCCCTTTTATAGTAAAAATTAGGATTTTTTTTATAATACACGATTAGTTGCATGAGCTTGTAGGTGACCATTATATGAAAATTGCAATAATTATGAACTTACACATTCACAATCATATAGCTCGCTTACATGGCTATGTAAGTCCACAAATGGACATGTAGTTTGCAAAGTGGCTGAAATGCTATGTTCTAGCTCTTACACACTTCTAGTGAGTTACACGATCCTGATCGTGTAAGTTGCAATAACTTCATTTCTTACATTATTTTCCCCATCTTCACCTTAATTCATTTCTTTCTTTTTCCATAAAGACAAATAAGATTGAACATCAATAGGAAAGCTCCAAGGATATGTTTGTAGTTGATTTTGGTTCTTGTTCCTTCAACTTGTACATTAAAAAAATAAACCAAAATAATTATCTTTAGAACATCATAAAATTAATCTCTAGACATTAGGGAGTAAATATATAGTCTACATCCTTAACTCTAATTAAGGTTTGTAGCTACTATATAGAATAAAAATAAAAGAAAAAATTCCCATCATATAAGAAAATAATAAAATTTATGAAAAACTAAATGAAAATGAGAGAAATTTGAAAGGAAATCTACCTAACAGATTAGTAGAGAATCACCAAAAATTTGTTAACTATGGTTATCTATTTAAGGAAATTTTAAATGAAATTTGGTACATGTTTGCTAGAAGTCCTCTAGATTAGTTGAAATACAAGTACCTGGTTTCAAACAAAGATCCTTTAATACCCTCCTTAAAATTCTAATATGAAGTCACTACTAGAGAATTTCTTAAAAAATACAGGATAAATAAAATAAGGAGTTTAAGGAGGTAATTGGGTAATTTAGTTTTAAGGTCAATTCAATATCAGCCTAGTTATGCTAGACATATATTATTTTTAACACTATTTTTACGACATATTACTTCTATTGATAACTAGCCATATACAGTTATGGAGTTTTATTGATAAGGTTAAATGCTTTATAAATTCAACAAGACATATTTTTTCCTTCTTTCTAAGATCCCTAATCCCTCAAGGTTAAATGAATATAGACCTATTTCATGCTGCAATGTGATCTATATAAGATCATTTGAAAATTTTAGCTTCCTAAATTAGATCATATTCTTCCAGAATATGGTTCTATGGTTTTCATTTTAGGTCTTAGTTTCACTAATACAAGGAAAAGAATAAAAAATTAAGGTGGAATTATATTGAACAAAATCAATTTTGGAAGAACTAGAGAAGGACCCTAAAATGAGGCATTTACAGGACATCATGTTGATGGTCGTGGTCAAAGGTTGTTGCTTTTGTTTCTTTGGTGCAACATATATACCACTTGTTTGTTTTATTTGAAGAAAATGATACCTTATATAGCCTTACATGCATCTCGTATTGTAGTTGAAGATTTATAAAGAATTCTAAGAGAACATAGCTAGCAACATATGTATAGGCCTGTGTAACTCATTAAAAAGAGCTAGGATTTCAAATTTTAAAGAAAAGAGAGACAAAAATAAAGTTCTTCATCAAGAAACACCTAAAAGTAATTTTGAAGCTATTATGTAACGATTTTGATAAAAATTTTATCATTCTTCGATGATAAAGCAAAATTTCAACAAGAGTTCTTAGAAGATTCAAAATCCAAAAATAATTATTTCTTTATCTTATTTCTTAGTTGAAATTATTTTTTCATTTTGAACTAAATATAGATATAGATTTAGGTTCGATGAACCTCCAATGTAGTATATTTTGATTAATTTTTGTTTAATGAATATCTAATTTCATTGTTATTTATCTATGTTATTATATTGATTAAATCGAAGGAATGAAAGTGGAAGATTCAATATTTGATTCACACATGAAAAATTGAGGGATGAGATGTATGTTTAGGCCACAGTGTGGATAAAGAGGGTTAATCATGATCCATTCAAGAGAAACTTAGAAAATCTTCCTAAATTAGTTTAAAAACCAATCCAGAGAGTTTATAGAACAAATTGGAGCATTTTTATGTTCTCGAGAATTCGGAGGGATTTTAGTTGATTAACTAATTAATAGTGGTTTTTGAGAAAGAATATAATCTAAATTAGGAAGCCAAAACTTTCAAATGACCTTATAGATCACATTATAGCAAGAAATGGGTCTATATTCATTTAACCTTGAGGGATTAGGG
>JANIHZ010000003.1:39355598-39366895 GCA_027478365.1 Erythroxylum rufum | reverse complement strand
TTGCTAGAATTTCGATATAATCCGTAATTGTTATGTTGAAATTCATATGTAGCGACTAATGATTCGTAATCATTAGGAATAACATGACCTAGGTTAAATGACGCATCGTATGTGGTTGTTGCCTTAATTAATCGATTTTCCTAATTCATAAAGCTACTACCCAATTGAATCTAGAGATTATATCCTAGGTTATTTGGTAGTTATGTTTAATTAATGATCATGTCTTGATTAAATACTACCTAAAGAAAAACTCGGGTCAATTATTAACCCACAATTAATAGTTGCTAGGAGAGCTTTAAAAATAACAAATCAATGAAATATGTTTAATTAGGGTGTACGCTGAGATTGAACCAAAGAACTGGGTCCTACCAAATTCCCCACTTTATTCATTTTTTATTCATTTTTTCTTTAATTTGTTTTATTAGTCTAGCTTTATTTTATTTTCTTATTCTTAAAAACCAAAACGCCCAAAACCTAAATATCAATTAATTTTATTTCATAAACTTTGCACACACTCTTTGTGGGATCAAAATAGACTTACCACTGCGATAGTAGTAGTCTAGTTATTTTATTTTGACTAGCGTTACGACGCGTTGCTAATGTTTTTGTCTTTTAGGGTAAAAACTAGGTTTTCCTATGTCAAAATGTCCAAAACGACCCTCCAAATACTGAATTAGGTCATCAGGAACTCTAAGCAAGACAAAACCAACGCCATCCTTTTTAAAGCTTTGTTCGCCACTACCATTTACAATATTTGGAGAGAAAGGAACAAGAGAAGATTCATTGACATGAAATAAGAGAAATATCAGGTTATCAATAAAGTTGCTAATCATATCAAAGCTTACATATTGACTAACAATGCTCAGCATAACTTATCTATGGAGATGAAGTGCAGGTAGAATTTATAGTTGTTTTTGTTTTTCTCAATCAAAGACCGATGTACTACCATTCTTAGGAATTTTTTTGTCTCATTGTAAATATGAATGTAGGCAACTTACCATAAACTCATTGTAATGAAGCAATAATTTTATCTATAGTAAAATCACTTTTAATTTTTCAAAAAATATACAGAAGTCTCAGTTTAAGAAGTTGAAACGAAAGAGTGGACAATGGTGATTGCAGAATAAGATGAGTAATTCACCTTCCTATAACAAAAACTGTTTGATTCCACTGAAGATTCAAGGAGTTTCATCATTCCTAATTTTGTTGACAGTTTGTTACCAAAAAGAGCATTACTAAAATTACTTAGATGTTTTAATTTGATTGATTATGTCATTCTCATTATCTCACAACATATAGTTTATTTACGAGCTACTAAATTGAAGTTGGATAATATGAGTGGAAGTAAGCCACTCATAATTGATCCTAGTTAAGTTTTGAATGATGAATGGTCAAGCTAGAGACCTTAACTTAGCATATTATATAGTTAGGTTGTTTTGTGAATTCTAGTATTTAAGGTTTTACGTTTAATGTTTTTGGAGTGGTTTGGATGGCTAAATTTCTTGTTTTCAAAGTTATTACAAGTTAGTGCAGCAAGCTCTGAGGCTACATGAATAAAAATGAGAAAAAGGGATAAGGGTGACAAATTTTAGCTTGTCGTGATCGTGACATGGGAGTCACAATTGTGCATGTTTGAAATTTGGTTATGTCATGATCGTGATCTAGACCAAGCCCAAATGCGAATTATCCTTCCCAAACCCCATTTTACTCCTTCTTCAACCCTAATATTATATATTCATCTTTTCTCATCTTTCACACGCACTTTATCTCTCTGAACCATTACCAACCACCACAAATCTCTCTCACTTCTCTCTTCATCTACTTAGGCTTTTCACTTATTTCTTGCATCTTTTAACTATATACACATTCCTCTTACACATATCTAGTAACTTCCACACAAATCTCACATCTCTAGAGTGGTTTCTACAAGATTTAGTGGAACTTTTCTCTATTCATGTTTTTTGGCTGTTTTTGGTGAAATTTTTGTGTGCTTGGTTTATTTTGCAGGTATACACTTAGTTATTACACCAAGAATTAAACAAATTGCTAAATGCTCACAATCGAAGTGAAAAACACAAGTGTCAGGCAGAGGTGCATGTTATAGGGCTATGGACTTTAGAGTTCCTTTTTCGATTCATTAGAAAGATGAAGGTATCTAATTCTAAACTCTTTGCTCTAGAGTTGTTAGTGCACCTAGATATTTTGATTTTGACATTTTAGAAAATCTAGGGTTGAAAGATTAGGTTGAAACTTTAAGTAATAAAATTCAATGGGACAAATTTATTAATTTTAATTATATTATGTATACGGACTTAACCCTTGAATTTTATACTACTTTACAATTTGAACACAAGATTGGACTTAATTTTGGTTTTGATTGAGGGGTCAACAATATAATTTGAATTATGATGTTATGGAAGAAATTGGTGGATTTCTCGTTTGAACACAATTGAAAAACATGATAATTTTCATGCTAAAAGTTACTGGAAACAATTAACAAAGCTAGATAATTTTGATGTTCAAAATGCCCATAATAATGTCATTATATGCCGTATTGTTTTCGGTAAATCGAAAAGAAACAAATGTTTTGTTAAAGAATTATTCATTCTATAGTGCATGGACAATAATGTCCAAGGTTGTACAACCACCCATATTTTTACTACTATAGCTATTGCTCTTAAAAAGAAAAGTAGTTATCTTGGCATGGGATATCTTGTTACCGCACTTGCTGATAATTATGGTGTATATGTTCAAGGACAAACCATTGTTTTTTCTGAGTTTCTTAATCACACTCACTTAAGGCGAGTTGAGATATTGGCAGTCCATCATATGAAACTTTGAGAAATTAGTCCAAAACTTATGTGAAAAATAAGACAGGACAAGCTAGTTCGAGCTCTGCACCAACACAATAGCAAACAAAGGTCTTATCAAGTGAGAAAACAAATGATGAGGAGGAGGAAGACTTGGAGAAGGTCTTTAATCTGGCCTCTGAAAATAGCAAGCTTCTGAAGGAGATTATGTAAAAACAACAAAGATTGTGACACAATATAAACAAAATATTTAAGTACGTCGTTGCTTAAGGAGTTTAAATTCCTTCACCTACACCATCACCACCTCAATCTCGATAAGTGGTTTCATGTTCTAAACTTTTCTTTTAGATCATTGTTTTATTTTTATATGTATATTGTTTATTTTATCATACTGGATACAATATGTTATCTAAGTGAAGGGAGGTTTGTGCATTAGTATGCCATATGTGTGAGAATTTTACATATCATATTGTGTTAATTTTTATTAGGTTGACATGGTATGAACATTTTGTTGCATATTTGTGAATTGTATGAACGTGTCGGTGGCAAGAATTTGATGGAATTAGGTTAGCCTTAAACATGGCCATTTAATTTATAAAGGCCTATTGACTTTGGAATTTTGTGTTTTAAGTATCTTTAGATGAATATGCATGTTAATTAGGATATTGCACATATTTTTTCACTTTAGGAAATTTGTTGTATAAATTTATAATTAAAAGTCAATTGAATTGGTTAGCATTACTAGTGACCTTTCATGAGAATAGTTGACTAAAAAGAAATGAGGTAGGCTAAGAAATTAAAGAAAATAAAAGAAAAATATGTTAAATAAATAACTATTTCGTTGGCCTTTTTTTTAAAATTAGGTTAAGAATAGAGTTGTTAGCCAGTCGAGGATATGATAGCAAGCGATTAGAGAAGCTGACAATAGTGGCAATAGAATAGCAATGGCAATAAAGCAGCAAGCATGACAGAGAAGTAGCACTGATAGAGTAGTAGTGGCAATGGAGAAATGGCACTGATGAAGTAGTGATGAAGAGAGCTAGGTTGGGTGATTTACGTTTGCATTAAAGTTGAGAATGTAGAGTTTGAGAGATAGTTTCTTTTTTAATCAGGGTTTAATATTTTTAATATAATCTTCTACTTTTTAGTATTTACAAATTTTACTCAATAACTTATCGCTATTTATTGTATAAGTCAATATTGATTAGCACCTAAACTTAGTACGACATTGTATTATTTAGTATCATTTTTGGATTACTACAATTGACATTAATCGATATCAATAGGATAGTACAAAATCCATTACATTGGAATTAACACTCCGAGTCTTTATTTGAAGGACTCAATCACATAATTAATACTTTTATTTGTTTGCAGCGCCACGTCATTGCTAACATGGCAAGGTAGGACCAATTTTTTTTTATAAATATAATAACTTAATTAATTTATAAGTATGAGACTCATCCTTTATTTTAAAGAAGAATATCTAATCGGTTCATTAGTGTCATCCATATCACACCTGCTGAAATTCATGTCAATAAACTTATTTTTTCTCAAATTTCATCGGCTCCGAAAGTCTACAGTTTGAAGCGCCTTCAAGAAAACAAAACAAATTCAACCAAAAAATCCTATATAACTAGAAGGTTACTACAAACAAGAATAACTAAGAAGCAACATGGTGCTCAATACACAGAAAATCTCTAAAATCACTCATTCACAAGCACATTCATCAACTAATATTGTAAATAAGGGTTTTAACAAATTAAAAGGTTGTTTTTTCTTTTCAATCGAAGATCTAATCAGCACAATCCAAGTATAATTCGAATTCCAAAAACAGAACCAGTCTATCAAAGATCAGTTCATTTTTTCCTAGAACAAAAAAAAAAAACCATCTTTTTTGTTTTATCAAACTCTAGCATAACTAAACAAGTTCCAACGTTGTACCTTGAATAGACATAGACGAATATCTCTTAGAACAAAGCGCATCTTTTGAAATAGCTGCATTCTTTGATCCCTTTGAGTGATCTTTTCCTTATCTCCGGTGTTACATTCTTCGATCCTATGGAAACATCTTCTTATCATTTCATTGCTTACTACTGTAGAGGGAATCTTGATGAGCAGAATTTCTCTACTATTATTGAATGTCTGTATAGTTAGTTAATTGTCATGACATTGAATATTCTTGTATAAATAAAGAGTGGATTCCACCTTGTCACTTCATCAAGGAAAACAATTAAGAAAATATTAAAAATTATCTATTACTGCTAACCTGACATTTAATAAAGAAGGTTAAATTTTCTATTACGGTGGGATCTAATTTTAACGTTTTATCAATATTAAAATTATAATTCTTCTCTGTAAAATTGCCGAATGCTAAAAAATGACACTTAAAAGTTATGCACGTGCAATTCATTAAGATCCTTTGTGCTTCCTCTTCCTGAGACTACCGATAATAATAATAAGAATAATATAAATAAATAAATAAAATATAAACAATTTGATTTCAAGCACTCATTTTAAGTCGAACAGAAAACCTAATCAAAATGGCTGCACTCCGAGCAGACTTAGAGTCCGAGAAGCAGAGGCTACTGAACCAACACAAGGAGAAGCACTTCACAGCTGGCGAGGTTGTCCGCGACATCATCATCGGAGTGTCTGACGGACTCACAGTGCCCTTTGCCCTCGCAGCCGGTCTGTCCGGCGCAAATGCCACCTCATCCATCATCCTCACCGCTGGAGTCGCAGAAGTCGCCGCCGGTGCCATCTCCATGGGACTCGGAGGGTATTAATTAATCCTTCTCCTTTTGACCCAAAAGGTTCTAAACCTTTTGTCTCATCTATGTATAAAGACACACATGCATACACACACAGGTATTTGGCGGCTAAAAGCGAGGCGGATCACTATGCAAGGGAGCTGAAGAGAGAGCAAGAAGAGATAATCGCAGTTCCAGACACAGGTTATATTTTAAGTTAATGGTTTTTTATTTTAACATGTATTTTCTATGTTACTCAGAAACATATCGGATAATATTCTTATATATGCATAAAGATGATGTGGTATGTATATATAAAGAGGGGGATTTGGATGCAGAGGCCGCAGAGGTGGCGGAGATACTGGCACAGTACGGGATAGAGCCGCATGAATACGGGCCTGTGGTTAATGCTCTCAAGAAGAAGCCTCAAGCTTGGCTTGACTTTATGATGAAGTAATCTTCTTTCTCTTGTTTATCATCCTATAACTAGTATTCTTAAGTAAGTTGGGAGTTTTAGTATTCTAAATATATTTAGTTAATTTTAATGAATTTAGTTAAAAAATGTGAAAATAGTCAATGTAACTAAGGGTAAACCTTTCAGATTTAATTGTCACACAAAGTAAGCAGCTTCTATATAAAAAGCCCGTTTTGGTTTTCCCTTCTCAGTAAATGACAAGCCTATCTGGTGCATCCTGCCGATCGGTGCATTGGATTGATTTTATCCGGAGACGGCCGTTCAATTTTAGTGAATCAATCCATTACAGTTGTATTTGCACGCACGTGAAACTGACAATTTTGCACGGACGACTATCCTAAAATTGACACTTGTACGTAATGTTTTCAAATTGTTGATTAGTATGGAATTTCAGCAGGTGCTTAGGTTTGGCAATTGGATCAGCTGAGCCGGACCGTTCCTGGTCTGGCCTGGCCCTGAGCCTAGTCTGGTTTGATCTGAGGTGCTTGGTCATCTAATTCTTGAGAACAATTTTGCGAGATCAAATAGAATCGAAAAGCTGAAGAAAAGCTATTGGCGTTTAATTGGCTAGGCTAATTCAGACTTTTTTTTTGTCTTAAAATTGGTTCGAACGATGCTGTATTATTCAATATAGAAATTAATGAAGACACCAACAGGAATTATACACTAAATGGTAAAACTTCTGCAAGTTCTGAACGTCCCAAAGGAAATGAGTCAGCTTCAAAATCATTAATGAAGGGGTTGTTCACTCATGGCATTGTTTTGTTGCTGCAGGTTTGAACTAGGATTGGAGAAGCCCGACCCGAAAAGGGCAATGCAAAGTGCACTAAACATAGCCGTCGCATACATTATAGGGGGATTGGTACCGCTCATTCCTTACATGTTTATTCCAAGGGCTCAGGATGCTGTAATTGTATCAGTTTTTATAACTATTTTAGCATTACTGTTGTTTGGGTACGGCAAAGGTTACTTCACCGGTAACAAACCCTTCAAGAGCGCCTTGCAAACAGCATTTATTGGAGCCCTCGCATCTGCTGCTGCTTTTGGTTTGGCCAAGGCCTTTCAACGATGATCCTTCCTTCTGTTTGTATGGCGAGTTACTTGGCAATTTCTTTAGAGTCTTTGCGGTAAGTTGGACTGTTTGGTGGTTGTATTTGCTTTTCCTTAGGCGAAAACTCTAAAAACATTGTTGTACGCCCACCCCTTATCGTGATGAATTCTGATACGCATCGAGGGCTTCCATCCTATTTGCATGTTCTCATTTGTATCTTTACGATAACAATTATTTCTTGAGGCCATGTTCCTCGTCTCCAACTGTGAGGTTACCTTTAACAAACAACCGAAGGATTCATCTCTTTATATTTTAAGAGATTCCTATCGCTGGTCAAGCACCATGTATATACAGTGAACAGACAAACAATCTTCACTTCACATGTTACTTATGGCACAGGCAGGCAATACACTGGCGAAACAGATTTGAATGTCTAACAGGCAATACGCTGGCGTAATAGATTTGAATGTCTAACTGTCAACCATGGAAATCATCAATATGGTACCATTCAAGTTATAAATTCCATAATTAAAATGTGTGATCTCTCTGATCGACCGTGTCCACAGGACCATCCCGCCATTCCATTAACCTAGCAGTAAGCAAAATGCTCCATACTGGGCGAAATGCAATTTAAATGTGCTGTTATAAGCGTGAAGAACTAATATGTCGAGGAATCTCAAGTTTGTTCCATGAAGCACGCTTTGTCAGAGAATAAAGAGAATCAACTTGCATCTTTCAGATTAAAACTAATCCATTTGGGCAAAGTGTACTGGGATACAAGCCCATGTCTATTTTCTAGTTACTTTTTCCTTGATCTTCATGAATCTGATTAGTTTCAGAAATCAAAAGATCCATTTGCTTAGTTAAAATATCCAAGTTTTCAGAACTCCTATGATCAGCTGATCGGATTTCCATGTTCGGAGAGTTCTCCAGTTCTTCAACTAACATTTTAAAACTGTCAAATCTGTCCAACTGGTTATCAGAAACAGTTGTTCCCATTTTAATTGCACCAGCAGTGGGCTCTTCACAATCTTGTTCAGTGTCCTCGTCATTCTCTGAGAAAGGACTTGACAACAGTAGCTGCTCCCATGCACCATCGTCTGGCAGTTCAGGAAGAACAAACGGACCATGATTTTCAGAAGAGCAGAAGTTTTCTTCCATAAACACCTTTATGAAATCAGGACTAATTACAAAATCTTTCTTCGCATCAAGAGAAGTGCTGGAATCTTCTGATTTTCCTGAACTCATAGGTGGTACATGTATGGGCTCAGGCAATTGATCCATCGGAGGCTGGTACGTTACTATCATTCCATCAGAGTATAATGGTTCAGCATCATCTGGAACTTGTTCTACAATACTTCCCGGTTCAGCCATTCGCCAATTATTTTCATTTGAGTGAAGAAGTTGAACCAAAATACCAGGGCTTTGCATGACCATCACTAAAAATGACAGCATCTGTTGCTGACTTTTCTCCATTCCTTGAAGGCGATCTCTCAAAAGAACCAGCTTACTGTCAGCAGTCTCCTGATTGTCCCTAAGTTTCACCAATTCCTGCATAAGGGCATTCTTATCAGTCTTCAAAGTTTCAACTTCCTTCCTTAACCCTGCATTTTCAACCTTCTCACTAGGGTCAACATGGTTGTCCTGCTGCTGCAATGGTTTTCGATTATCTGTCCCCAATGCATTTTTCCTTCTATAAATGTTCTTTAACAAGTGTTTTTGACCTCTTATAAATCCGTCATTTGCAAATTCCCAGCGATCAGTATCAACTTTTTTAAACCCCTGAAACATATTTATATGCATAATCAGCAACGTGATTTCTAGATTACATAATCACACACATGCCTTGCCTCCACCCAACATAGTATTCAGGGTTGGCATTCGAACGATTTTATGATGTTGGATGTGATCGTTGGTTGCACTCCACCAATTATTTAACAGTAGATGAAGTTCAAGAATATAAAAAATCCTGATATTTGAAGTGGTAAGTATCTTACACAATTTATGCCCAATCCCTTCATGAGGAGGATTTTTTGTTAGTATTTAGGCCATTTAGGCTTCCCCCAATATTCAAAGTATGAAACAAGAAATGAACTTAGTCCCCACTAATCTAATAGATTTGACCTGCTCATGGCATGAAAACAATTTCTTCTTTAAATGTCAGAGACATGAAACGACCCATGCTATATATACTTGTACACATATATGAACTTGACTGCCATGATTGAATCTTTAAAAACTAGATCCTACTATCATAATATCACATATAGTTATAAACCCACAAGTTTATGGTTCTACTTTTGTTTAGGCATAATTATATTTGAACCCTACATATACGCAACCCGTGTTTCTATGCTTGAGACACTCCCAAAGGCTGTCCGACTTAGTAACTCCAACGTATACTAAACAGAAATTGTCAAGCAAGTTTAATGTAAGCCTCAAGCGTATTCATCCAGTTTCATTTTTAAAAACAGCTCCGACCAATCCACGCAAATCCGAAGTACCCATAGGTGAGGAAAAAAAGAGTTATGAACGGAACAGAAACAGAGGAAGAAACAAAACTCACATAGATATTGAGTTGCCTGATGAAGCTAGAAGAATTGCTGTGCTTGAAGTACTTAGGCAACAATTGAACAGAGAATTCAGTCATGTCCCAAATCACAAAACTGTCGTTGCTTTGGCCCCAAGAAATGATCGAATTCGAAGATTCATCATCCACCATTTCGTAGCATTTTTTGAGAAAAGGAGGAATTGATAGTGATCCGTTATCGTTGGATTTCACCATAGTTCAAGGAGAATGGCGAAACCTACAAAAGTTAACGGATTATGAACCCTAGACGGAGCACAAACTTTTTATTTTTGCTTTCTCTACCCTTGGACGACTCGGAGTGTACGGAGTCAACCCAATTAGTTCATCAGAGAAAAATAGCGCAGATGGGATTCTAGTCAGGAATAGGGAAAAGCGTCAATTGGCAAGAACTGCAAAAGTAAGGATAAAATTTGCTTCTAATAATGAGTTAGGCCTTAGTATTTTAGAATTGTTCAAATCCAACAATTAAAACGTCATCAGTAAATGATAATATAGCATAAATTTATAATATTTTAATTATATTGTGAGCTATAAAGTAGTACTTGTACTGAATTATTTAATTAAAATATTTTATTATGTTAAATAATTAACTAATTAAATGTAAAAACTCCAAACAAAAACATTCCCCTTGATCGCGCCTTTAATCCTACAAACTAGAAAGCAATTCGAAATACTTTGCTTTCTAGTTTTAATAAAAACAAACCGTTGTCTTTTACAGTTTGTATACTTTTATTTTCCTTTTCAGCATTGCTCTTAAATGATCACAGGCCGCGCATAATCTATATATGGTATGAATGTAGTTGGAGAGAATGTTCCCTGCGTTATGTTTATATTGTAGAAGATAGGAAAATTTGTTAATTATCTTCAAAGAGAAGATCACTACTGGTCTTAAAATTTCATTATCAACAAACTTGTTGAAGCATTGATAAATTGTTGGTGGTTTTTAGATATAAAAACAGAAAATGATGCTTAAAGTTGAAAAGAAATAAATGTAAGGCATATATAGCATTACATAGTCTCAAGCATAAGTAAAGGGATATGTATAGCAATATATATGTAAAGGGATATTAGATGAACACATAAGTAACTGTTGTGATATAAACCACTACTGCATATCTTAACTTCTTTAGAATAGCAGATTATAACTTAATTACAGTGAACTTCAAATTGAATAGTGAATAAATAGTGTTATTAGCAATTGAGTCATAAAAAATTCTTAAAATGCTTTAGTATGACAATTATGTTTATATTAAACTGTAAAAAGAACACATGTAAGTTACAGAACTTCATTTCCTTTAAGCATACTTCAAATCCTTTGTTTTATTTTAGTATCCACGAATTTGTACAGGGTGACTAGTTAAGTCACTAGCCACTGTTCAAGGCCCCACAAGTACGGGTCACACAAGCAAATAGGGAAGTATGAGTATCGATCCACAGGGAGTTACTGAACAATTACTAGGCTAAAATCATTCAATTATTTGGGTTGATCACTCAAATGTTGATTATTGATAAATTAATTAATGAACAAACTACTAAAACTAATCCTAAAGCAAACAGAATAACCACACAACTTATGCAGTATGAGTCTGTAAGAAATAAATCAGATATGTAAAAGGCA
>JANIHZ010000003.1:39306515-39318021 GCA_027478365.1 Erythroxylum rufum | reverse complement strand
TCTCATTCTCATTCTAATCGTCCTCTACGAACCAAGCGCCCCCTAATACTTTTGAAACGTCAAAAGGCACTACTTCTTACGGTACACTCCATGAGTACGCGTACACTCAAGCAACTGCAAGACTTATGCTCTTATATAGTCAATAATTATATACTGCACATGTATGCTTACAAAATACATATATGTGCATGAATGCATAAATATAAGAATCAAATTATTTAATTTATAGGTCCCTGCGAATAATTCTGAAGCTTGAAGATCTTCCATTGCTTGGGAAATCGTTGGATGACGAAATCTCGAGTTTGTTTGATATTTGATGACCAAACCTCTCAGATCTGAAAAACTCTTGCATTCCCCTTAGTGTTCTTAAAACCTCAACTTCAGCACTGAATATTGCTTTCACCGGCCGATGATCAGACAGTTTTGCTTCCCCCCTTGCGTACTGATGTTGCTTTAGTCCTTCCCCGTACCAAAGTATCCGATCACACCTGCATACATTAAGCAAATTAAAAATTGAAGAAGTCGTGTTCTATTGTGTCTTTGATTTTATAACTCTTTAATTGAGAATTTTAATAACATCTAGCTAGCTCATGGTTAACAAGTGGTTGCCAAACTGAGATATTGTATTACAAGATAAAGTTTCATAATTAATTAAAAAAAATCAAAATTAAGGTTTAGATAGAGAAAAAAAGAGCCTATAAACTTAATTAGGTGAAAAGAGCATGTTTTAAATCAATTTAAGCAATTAGCCCTGAGGCAATCAATTAGGAATGATGTAATCAATTACCATGCAGGAGCCCGCCACTTTTCTCCTTTTTTGCAATCTATGAAGCCGAAGTAGACATCAGAATTGGGATAGTATTTGTAAGTGGGGGCGAATTTGATAATGCCCTCTTGCCAACCTTCTAATACTTGACCACTCATTAGCTCCATCCGTAGCTTCATGTACATTGACGTTAATAAATAAACAATAGTGTTAGGAAAAAATACGACCGAAAGTTTATTAGTTTAATCAACCGAGAAAATGAATGCATGCTTACTGTAGCAATTATGGTCAAGGACGGATCCACGTTGGAAGCAAGCGGGGGCAATTAGTTTAATCAAACTGAGAAAATGAATGCATGCTTACTGTACCAATTATGGATTTATGGTAATGATTTTATTAAGGTTATGTACGTACCTGATCGTTCTCTAGCAGGGCATTCCACTCATTGTTTTCAACTAGTTTTCGTGTGGTTGCTTCTGGAAGTGAAATTCTGTAATTCAAATCTCCAAACAAAATTACTCGGCTGCCATGTGTATATGTCAAAAGAAATTGTGTTAATGACAACTGGCTTAAAATAATTGACAACTAACTATTCATGCTAAAAAATGAGTACATTCGATTTTGAAAGCTCCATGTAACTCTAAAATTAGGTGTAACAAACACAATCAAACTTGCTAGGATTCGACCATCTTGATCTAGCAAAACGTATCAAGTCATTTTAACTATACACTAATTTTGAAAGTGAGGGTGACGTTTGGAGTAGATGATAAAATCGTTCCTTTTTAATTATAAAATTATAAATTCAAATCATAAAAACAATCATTTTGTAAAAATATTAAAAAAAAAAGGTTGCGTATATTATAAGAATTAGACCCTCAAAGCGGTACTTTTACTAATTTTGGAAGTCTAAAAACTTCTCCTCGCTTTCTTTTTGTTTCATCGAAAAGAACAAAGACTCCATCTAGCCTTGGACTTAAGTGACCGATGTCTTTGACAGTTACTCTACAGTGGACAAGTTCAAACCGACAATTATTCATGATATGATATACTTATTAATGTCATTAAATAATTAGCAAATAACGCTAGTTGTTTGGGCGGAACCAAACTCTAATTAATTTGTGAATGAAGTGTGAAGTTTTTGACGTACTCATGGTCTAGAATCTTTCGCGGCAAATCAAGAAAATGGCCTTTAGAGAAGCATGTTCGGGTGAAAATATCAACTACATCAGAGTTTCTATGCTTTTCATCTCCCTCTTTACCCCCGGAAGCTAGATGAGTGCACACAAAGCAGAAGCTAGTTTCATGTAATTGAAATCTAACAGACACAGACCCCTGCACATTAAAATTTAATTTAGAGACAGCAAAAAATGATACAATTGTTTGTTACGTTTAAGTGAGATTTAATAATGTAAACAAACCAGATGCATGCTATATCACATGATTAATATAGATATATATAAGTTAACAGACACAGAACCCTACATGATTTATAATACCTTATTTCCCAAGCAACCCATGATGCCACAGCCAATGCAGGAGACGCTGGGATGTCGGATATAACGACGAAGATCATTTCTAACCCAAACTGATATCAGTATCCCAACCATTTGTTTGCTAATGATACACCTGTAACTTTGATCAGGAACCTTTCCATCATCTGTTGGAGACACATCTTTTGTTAATCCCAGATTCTTATCGTTTTGCTTTCCGTAGATTTTTGTGTTTAATTCTTTTCTAATCAGGGAATTCCATTTGGTGGAAAGTTTGCAATTTTCAGAGCCTAGAACATTCGAAGGTCTAAGAGGCACCATCTCTTGGAACCTGTTTGAATAAAATGAAACAAATTAAATCGATGCGTCAATTCATCTTTCTTTCCAACAACCAATTTATAAGAATTTCTAACTTCTTTTTTCTTTATTATTAACCAAGATTTTACTCCTGGTAATTAATTGTTAAAGCACTACTTTACCCAAGAACGTATATATCACAAATGTTGCCGGTGCATTGTAGCCAGTCTTCCATATCAAAACCTTCTTCTGGGGCAATCCCACCAACGTTCCATGTGCTTACAAAAATCCTTCACCCAAATTTCATGGAGAGCAAAAGTAAGTAAGTAAGAAAGAAAGAAAACCGTTTTTACTGCATTATATTGGTACGTATTCAGTTACGTTTCCCACAATATCGTTATATCATACACGCACAGTCTTTTTCCCTACATAGCGAAAAGATATATAGTCGAAGAATTGATCGAGAAGCCAATTAGTTATAAGTGAATTGCTCAATGCTTATAAACACATACGCACTCGTAAATTTATGTATAATTACTTGTAGGTCTGCGTGTCCTTGTGATTGTTTCTGAAGATATTGTCAGCGCTTAAAGATGGTTGTCCTAAAGATAAGGCTGGATTGTTGTCCGACTTGATAGGAAAATCTGCCACGAAATTATTGCTTCCGAATGATCTCTTTCTCAGTATCTTGTTTGCTACCAACCTCGGCCACATGACCTACAAATTAAATGTAATCCAACAAAACTTAATGCAAACTGATCTTGAACTAATTAATATATAAAGGGAGATCCAAAAATAAGTAGATAGTAAATTCACGAGCTAGCTATTATGAGAAGGAAAAGTAGCATATAGGGTAGGCAGGCTCACTTCTCCTTGGTTTCCTGGCATGTTGTGATCGATGAACACACGTAAATACACACAACAACAGAGAGCAGAGTACTGTAAGAGAGAAATATAAGGTAATGGACAGATGAAAAGAAATGATAACGATGAGGACACGCACAGAGAGGAAAAGTCGAAGACTAGGACTTTGTAGTACTGGAAATTAAGCAGTGGTTTCTAGCTACTGTGACGTGGATGATGATGTTCGCTCATTTAGATTGAATAACTTAAGTAACAAAAAAATCAATTAGTTGTTTGGGGACCAGAAAAACACTGGTCTTCCTTTTCGATTTGAAAGAAATGTTATTGTTTGCGTTGAGATTTGTCTAAGCAGGTGGTGGTGCAAGTGGGCAGTGGTCTTCGATCACTGATCATTCATGCTATATTGCTGACATGGCGAAATGGACAAATTTATATTTTAATAACATCCAATGGCAAGAAACTTAATTCAAGTGTTACTGTTTCCCATGTCATTCACAAATTCAAACAACATCCAATCCCCCTGCCATGTCGACAACATCAATTTGACGAACCAATCCCTCTCTTTTAAAATTGTTTACCAGATTGGTACGCTTACTATAAAATTCATCACTATCAATCAGCTTAGCTATATAGGTTCATTAAATTAGCATTTAATAGGATAGTAAGCAAATCAAGTTGCGAATAGAATATAATTGTCTGAAGCTTAAGGCCGACAGAGTCATCTTAAGGCAACATTTTGGTTTGGCATGGCCTCATTAGTATCTGGTGAATTGGGTTTTGGTGGTCCTATCCTAGGGGATGAATTCTGCATTAATTCTTTTAATTTTGTTTCTACCTTTTACTGTCTACGACGATATCCAGAGGAGATTATTGGGACCAATAGTATTAGATACCAGAACGTCCGATAACCCCTCACATTTCCAGTCTAATCCCACGTATAACCCAGGTTTTTTTTTTAAATTCACGATCATGATTCCTAAAAGGGAAAACTCACTGTACAAGGCTATTCTGTCAGAATAAACGATTGACCAATACATATCCCTCACGCCTTTTGGAATTCTCCGACCTAAGTTTACATTAAATGATATTTGACTCATTTCTAAAACTATAATTTCGGAAATGTACTCTACAAAATATGACTATAAAAAATTACGTAGGTCTTGCTTATCTATTTGTTTCTTCAATCTTGTTTCGTCACTTAATTTTAGGTTAGTTTCGTTAATTATTTCCTTTAATTACACCATTTGTATTGATATATTTGATAACATAAAAGTCCTTGTGGGATCGACATTTGCACTCACGTATGATATACTATTAGAACGATTAATATATTTATATTGATGATTTTGTCATTTCAAATTTATTGCCTTAATAACCCTATGTTATTCATAAGTTGCTAAAAAAATCTTGACATATAAATATTAGCAAAAAAACCCTGAGTTGAAATTTTATTAACTCATAGTCCCTTAACAACATACGGCTAAGGGTTTTTTTTGCAGCAAAATTGAAAACATAAGGTTAATAGAGTAACATTTTATATCTCAGGGTTTAATTAGCTACTTTCGTATAACACAGGGGTCGCTACAGCAATTTTGTCATTTCTTTTAGTACCATTTTGTGTTTGCACATATATAGCACATCAAAATTTTGATGTCATTACTGGACACTAGAATGTTAGGAAAACATTCTTTTATTCTTTTTGTATTTATTTATTTTAAAACTTGCTTTCCTAATATTGTGTTTGTGAATGAAATTTGAGATTTATTGTAACACCTCACTACCATAGATAACATACCGAAACACTCTGTGGACATTCCAGTACATAACCTATAATAATCACATGTTAGAACAAATGCATATCCAACTTAATCATGACATCAACTATTATACATAAAAATCATCAATTCTAAAACCAAACTGCATTCCTCATTTCATTTCTTAAAAACCAAATATACATTGTGATTTACAAAACCATCCGAATATATAAAATGTCAAAACCCTGTACATAACACACTGCTTGAAAGAGGAATTGTACAAAAACTACTAACTAATCCTTCAGTCTCAGCTGACCGACCTTTAAGTCATTTCTTGACAAAAGTACAAGAATTAATTTTCTCGTAGAGTCTGTCTGTCTCTAATGTCCTCTCTCGGACCAGAAATATCAACGTTGCAATTTTGATAAGTTTTGTGAATTTAGTGATATAACCATCCTCGATGGTTCACCCAATTCATACTACATATCAAATCATATAAGCACATAATTCATAACTTTCGATTTAACAAATTGCACCACATATTATATATTTCACATATCCCAATCTCATTTAATTACATATTCACATTACAATTCAATCAGTCAATCACACTTAATAAGTGTATATGCAATGTTCGTGTGACCCACTTTTAATTATTACATTGTTGTGATTGAGTATCTAAGCTATCCTGTATCTATTGTGGATACCGGGCTTATTGAAACTATTCCTTATCCGTTGCGGATACAAGGCTTATTGAACATATTGAGCCTTTGACTCTTAACCACATTTCGAGCTTTAAGCTCATTTTCTGTGGCTACTCATGTCACAACTATCTTTATCTGATCATGTATTCGTGTATAAAATGTATCACAATAATATTCAATCATTCATTATTTCGATCATTCCCATTCAAACACATTTACAATCCCATTCTTATTTATCATCGGACCTTATTCCAGCATTTAACAAACATGTTGAATAACACATATTTTACCAAATTCACATTTGAGGAATACTTCAATATCACATTCATCAATCAATACCTCTGGCCCTAATGTCCAGAATCAGTACAAACGATCCCCATTCAGAACATAATATATAACAGACAAATATTAAGTGAGACCGTCTAGGTCACTCATAGTACGCTCCAGAAAGCTATTGCCTTGAAGTCCCGGTAATGTCTGGATGTTGTCGCTCAATGTGCTCTTCTATAACATATAATACATACACATATCACAAATTTGTACAATTATGAATTCATTTATGCACATTTATGTATACTGAATACGTACAATGCATATTCATGACAATTCCGAGTTCCTTATCATTATTCTTGTCACAAAACTCATTCATATGTCAATACTCAATTGATCAATCCAGATTTGTCTAAAAACATACTTTCGGGTCCACTTTGCATGATTATTCTCATTAGGAAAGTGAAGTAATTTGATAACACTTCCTTTTAAACAATTGTTTTCCATTGTCTTAAGTTTCTAATGACATCAAGATCATACAATTTGATTCATTATTCTATAAGTTATGCTTAAAATACTACATATTAAGTACATTTGAAATTTTGGCTAGTGTATGATCATGCACTCAAAGTTGTACAACTCATATCTCTCAATTTCAATATCCAAAAATTGAAAACTTTATACCAATTGAAAGTTAAGAGAATAGGCTATAACTTTTGTGAAGAAAACTTTGTCTGATTCAGCTACATCAATACAGTTTATTCGATAACAACTGGACATGATTTCTGTCACTGGTAGGGCTACAACCTAAGCCAAAACTCAATTTCAAGCTAAATTTCAAGACCCTTAAGGATAGAATTATAATTCAATTTCTTTTTAAATATTGTAGCCAAATGTCTCTAATTCAATTCAAATCAAGAATCATCTCATTTAAAAATTTACAGATCAAAATATAGCCAAAATACTGAAGCATGATCAGTGAAATCATTCCAGTTAACAATATTCTAGCACACTCACCATTTTCATCCTAAATTTTTCACTCAATCTTTTCTGAATGGATTCAGATATTCATAAATTTTGCTGGAGATGAAAAACAATGTGTTATGAGTCTATTGGTTTAAGTCTGATGTCATTTGGATGTCCATAGATGAAGTTATAACAAAAAGAACAAAGGATGATCAGAACTGTCTCTCTTCAGTAGCTATGAAAGTCACAATCATGCATCTCTTTTTCTTCACCGAAATAGGGAATTTTCCCTCTATTCTTCCTTCATTTTTTTTCCAGATTTCACACTCCTATCTTGTTCAACTAACACATAAATCATCTTTTCTACTTCCCTTTCAGTTCAACATAACACAACAAATCAAAAATCCAAGATTAAACATTAAAAACAAAACTCATATATGGACATCACCATTATTTTCTGCTTTCTCTCACTGCTGCAATTTTTTTCATAATCAATAACAATCCAAAATCTAAAATAGAACCTATAGCCATACGATTCTACATCATATTTTTATGCTATTGTTTCAGTTAAACTCAAATGATCGCAAACACCAAAAACAAAATATTGTACACGGCTATCACCATTTCCAACTTTCTCTCACTGCTGTATTTTTTTTCATGCTTAACAACAATCCTAAACATAACCTATATCATGCTTTTTACATTTTTCTGCAATTGACAACTTCATAGATTCTCATTAAACTTAAAAACTCAAATTATCACAATCGGGTATTACACTTCCTGCTTATTCTACTGTACAAATTTTCCATTTAATTCATTCATCACTATCACTCTAGTTATTCGAAACCTTTCTACCTATATAACTCATGCATGAATTCATTTCCAACCATTAAAACCTCATCAAAATGCATGTACAATAACCAGAAAATTGAAAGCTCACTTCCTTGATTTCAGTAAAATATCCAATAGTGAGAGTAAAGATGAGCTCTCGATGAATGGAGGGAAAACAAGATAAATGAAACAGAGCAATTTCATGGACTGGTAATTATACAGCAATAAACAGATGTTTCGGTGATGGATGAGTGAAGAGAGAATTTGTTTTTGTTTTGTATTGATGCTTTCGGTGAAGAACAACCGAAAGAGAGCATAAAATTTTCTCCAACCAAAACATGTGACTATGTGGGTTAAAGAAATCTTGCCACATGTCACCCATGCATGTAGGTCATTTGTCACACTCCTATTTATCTTATATTTTTATATTTTTCCTAGTCTAAAATACCCTAAATTTTCAGAAATTTCCTAGAATTCACAAAATTTTTTGAAATAATAGTGACACTCTTAAAATAAATTTTCAATACAAATAATCCACAATTTACATTTTAATCGCATTTATAAATATATAATACGTGAAAAATGTTAATGAATGCATGCACAATTATTTTTATGAGCCAAAAATAAATGTTCACATGTTATGCCATATGATGCATGATATGCACTTCTAATTCCTCAGTATACTTTATTCCGGGGTTTTAGCCCCTAATATGGGATATCGGAATGTTACATTTATATACTTTAATGTTACAATGAAAAAAACACAACTATAAGACAGAAAGAATTTCTTACTAAGAGCTCAAAGTGGTTAATCATGAAAAGCATAAATTAATATGTTAGCACAACTAGAATGATTAATGTTTTAGGTTAAGTTGATTACATGAGATTTGAGTCATTATCTCTTTATTGCACGTTGCATAAATGCATGTGTTATTGTTTGGATTGTTGAGCTTGTGTTTTTTTTTTTGCTTGATGATAAGCAAAAGTTTAACTATGGGGATATTAATATGTGTAGTTTAGACTATGTTTTGATAAGTGTTTGAGTGTGTTTATAGATGTTTTTTTACATGATTGTTGCATGTATAGGCTTAGAATTATGTTAATGTGTATGCTTATTTATATTCTCAGTGTTTGTGTGGTTTAGAGCAAGTTTTTGTTCGTAATTATATATTTCTTGAGAAGCTTGATGTGTTTGTTAGTTTTGAAACTTAGATAGATGAAAAACAAGAGATTTGGACGTGTATGGAGTTAGATGGGCAAGGTTACGATAGTGACCCCAATATCACTTTCGTGACAGAAGATAAATACCCATAGTCATGATCGTGACTTCATATGCACGATCATGATAGAGAACAATTTCACAGATGCACGATCGTGGCACCAGATGCACGATCGTGATAGAAGCTTCCTACACGTGACTTTTCCATCTATTTTAGGGTTTAGGAGCATTTTTGGAACCAAACAAAGGGCATAAACACTAGTTACACCCCTAAGGCTTTCTGGGACTATTTAAGAATGTGAAAATACTCCATAAAGGCGGTCGTCATCTTAGAAAACATGATTAAACAAGGAGGATCAAGAAGAACGTCGGTGATTTCTAGATCTTCAAATCAAGTTTCAAATCAAGTTTTTCATCCTTTCCTTTTATCATTTTCATTAAACTTGATGTGTAAACTGAATTCTAAGATGTTATTTACATTTATGATCTTATAAATTTCCACATTAGGGTTTGTTCTTAAGTTGTTTTGTGACTTCAATCATTATTGATTCAATACAATTTTTATGTTGTGTTAATGGTGCATGTTCATACTTTGGCAATAAATCGAGAGAGTGAGTCAAAAGTTATCTAATTAATTTGTGTAACGAGAGTTAGTGAATTAATATGTCACACGATTAACAAATCAATTATCATTCGAAGAGAGATCTTGTATGAGAACTTGATTATTCAATTGATAACTTCAGAACTAATTGAAAATATTAGGAAAAGAGTTGTGAATTAAGAGATTACAATTATAGAATTTTCAGATTCAATTAGAGTTACTTAATTATGCTTAATTGGTTAAGTCTTAAGAGAGAGTAATCAAACCTTTTGATATTGTTAGAGGCTAAATAGTTGTATGACTATAGTAGTTGAGATGAATCAATTTTAGAGATGAGTCAATTTTAGAAATAGTTTGAGGGAAATGACATGATAATGACCAAGCTTCACAATAAAGTATAAATTAAAATTCATAATTTATTATATTGTGCGAGATGTGCATATAAGACGAATGGATTGGCCACTTAATCATTTCTTAGACCCAAGTTGATGCATAACAACAGACTTGGGATAATAAACTTAATATGTGCATTGTTTATGTATTGCAGACTCTGTCTAGTATTAAACAACATGCACATCAATATATTTTATTATCAAAGAAAATCCCTAAGAAAAGTAGTATGCATGACATGTCAATAACTTAAGCATAAAATCAATCAATATATATATATCATCCAATGAGTATAGATAATCATCACATCGTATGATCTCTTCATCACCATATGCATGGATGTTGTGAACTGCTTGAAGAAGCTTTTGTACGTCGTATGTAGGATCTATG
This sequence comes from Erythroxylum rufum, assembly GCA_027478365.1. Taxonomy (NCBI): domain Eukaryota; kingdom Viridiplantae; phylum Streptophyta; class Magnoliopsida; order Malpighiales; family Erythroxylaceae; genus Erythroxylum; species Erythroxylum rufum. The sequence continues at coordinate 39,307,479 of JANIHZ010000003.1, read as the reverse complement.
TAAATGTCATATTCCAATACCATAGCTGACAAAGTCTCTCTTAGAAAGAGTTGATGATTTAGTGTATGTAAATGTCATATTCCAATACCATAGCTGCTTGAAGAAGCCTTAGAAAGAGTTGATGATTTAGTGAATCTCTAATAGTTGGACGTGTAAGGTGTTTAAAACTTTTGGGTTGGCATTTTGACAAGGGAATGATTTAGTGGGTTGAGGAAAACATGAATATGAATGAAATCCTATCTTCTAAGTAAAGAGCCAATATAATGAAAGAAATAGCTTACCAACGAGATTCTGTATGTGACGCTTGAAATCTAATACATATACTAATAACAAATAATATATCAAGACGACCAATAATGTGATTACTGATCATACCTCGTTTTACCTTCTCATGAATTTCTTCAGGACATTATTTAAAATCATATAAATCTTGAAAGAACTTGCATACATGTGTTTGCGGAATTATGTCTCCCAAAAACTAGTGATTATTTTTCTTAAAATTCCTATTAAATGTAACAAATTTAAACTGTACTTTTCATATCCATTTAATATAACTCGAAATTCATACAACATGAAAATGTAAGTAAAATTATAATAGCTTCTAAGTTGAACATGGTTGTGTAGGTCTCATCATAATTTATCCATTTTCTTGATTATACATTTTGACTACCCTTGTTTCCCAATTCATTTAGATTATTCATAAACACACATTTTGTACCTATAATAGGATGGTACATCCGTTACTCCTATTGAATTGGTTTAATTACTCCCGTATTTCTATATTTTTGTTTGTTATATAATACTACAAAGAGGAAATAAGATGATAAAGTTTCATATTATATATTTTTATAAATAATTAATAATTACCTTTACTTATATATAATAATTTACATTTTTTAAAATATTTATTTATTTGTAGTAAGTAAGATAATTAATTTCTTCTATTTACTTATAATTCATAATT